>JAVSCE010003433.1:0-10203 GCA_032199065.1 Smutsia gigantea | reverse complement strand
TTCCATTAACAGTCTCTCGCATCTCATCCATTCTGCTGTTAAGCCCGTCGATCGCTTGTCTGATTTCTGTATTGTCTTTCTTCAGTTCCCTCACTTCTCCCTCAGCTCTTGCACATTTCTCTGTAGGTCCATCAGCATGGTTATGACTTTTATTCTAAATTCTTTGTCAGGGAGGCTGTGCATTTCCATCCCTTCAGACTCCCTCTGGGGTTGTCTGGTTGATTTTGGTCTGAACCATATTCCTCTGTCTTTTCATGGCTGTATAATTTGGTCACTGATAGTTGCCACGTATGTCAGCTGGGCTCTTTTAGACTTTAAAAAGAGAAGAAAAAAAAAGAGAAAAAAAAGAAAGAAAGAAAGAAAAAAAGAAAGAAAAGAAAAAACAAAAACAAAACAAAAAACAAAACAAAACAAAACAAAAAAATGCCCACCGGACAGAGATTCTGTGGGAATGCTCTAGGTGGCGCTATTGCCCCACTATTCCACAGTTGTGACTGTGCCGCTCCGCAGGGCCCTTTATCGCTCTGGCAGGGGTGGGAACGAATAGGAGGCTGCTGATCTCAGTGAGACGTGTTAAGTATGGCTACGCTTCCTCAGTCGCCAGCTAAGGCGTCTGAAACTCCCCAGGACTCCCAGCCTGCTGGGCTGAGTGTGCTGGGGCGATCCGGCTCCTCCGCTGGGCTCCTGTCTCTTTAAGACCGCTGGAGAAAGCGCGCACTTTTTTTCCTTCCCGGAGCCGGCTGCAAGCCCCCTGGCGCGTTCCCCGCTCAGATCCTGCCCCTCTGTCTCTCCAATTTCCGCCGCACTGCGCAATGTGGGTCAGCGCTCCCCGCGCAGATCACCGGGGCTGGCTACTTCGCGGGGTGTACTTCCACTCCCTCCCGGCCCCGAATCCTCTCCTCCCGCCGGTGCGCTGGGGTGGGGGAGGGCTCGGGTCCCGCCGGGTCGCGGCTCCGTATCTTACCCGCCTCTTGGGGTGCCGAGTCCTCTCGGGTGTAGCTGCACGCTGTGCGCTTTCCTGTGTATTCTCGTCTCTCTTTTAGGAATAGATGTATTTTCTGTGTTTTCGTAGATAAATATAGTGTTGGGAGGAGATTTCTGCCGCCCTGCTCACACCGCCATCTTCCCGGAAGTTTTTGTGCATGCTTTTAAACTGTGGTAGTTGCTAGATTGGGGGCCCTCTGAAGGAAAATTTGTCCATTCAGCTGTTGTCTTGGTACCTAGCTAACTAGGTTCTCTTAAATTTGACTGTGGCTCCAGTTTTAAGATTATTAAGCCATGAGACTTGATCCCCAAGTAGGACTACCAATTAGGAGTTAATCTGGTATAATTTTACTAAATTCCTTTTAAAATGTTATATATGGCTATTTTTTAAAAGTTATGGTAAATTATACATAACACAAAATTTACCATTTTAACTACTTTTAGGTGTACAATTATTCATTTGGTTTTTAGAACTTTTATTCATTCATATCAGCTCTAGTCATCATATATATGTAATGACAATCAGCTATGTGCCTGTGCTGAGGTTGGTAGTCATTGGAAAGTTATGAAAGAAGTATAAATATGGTCCCTATTCTCAAGGAGATTAAGCCTCATTAGGGAAACAAGATTTATGTACACCAGTTAAATAATGATTCATGGTAAATAAAGCCTTGACTGGTCAAGGAAAGTTTTGTGTAAAAGTGAGACTCAACTTGGTCCCTAATCAGAGGTAGGATCTGCCTAGTTTGAGAGGAAAGAGGAAGTGGGGAACTGAAATAGCATACCAGCTATTTCAGTGTTAGGTCCATTGTCTTTCAGAGAATCATTTCCTTTTTTAGCTTTGAAGCTCTCAAAAAAAAAAAGCTGAATATTCAGATGAACATATTAGCTCATAATTAACATATTTAAAAATCATAGAAACCAAACTTGCATAACTTGCAATACAGACACTATTCAGAATCTAGATTTATAGTGATAGAAGGGTTAAACTTCTTATTAAAATTTTGTGCAAATACCTGTATTCATGCAGCATTAAAATTTTCAATATATTACCACATGGGAGTAGGTATATCATTAGTGAGTTTAGAACAATTGCAGTTACAGTTTTTATGAAAAACCATTGTACAAAAATCAGCATGTAATGAAACATATTTATTGAAATTAATCTTGAATGCCTGCTATTCTGATCAGGTTAAAAAGTTTAGAATGGGTATACATTGTGTGTAAAGAGTGAGTTATGATTAGTTCTGAATAATCTTGTACTGACACATGATGGCAAAGGCTGTTGCACATTTTGTTAGTGTGTGTGTCTCTAGTGGGTCAAGGGTTTCATCTGGGCTGAACATGTCTTACAATAAGAATTACTAAATTGAAACAATATTTTTTCTGTCTCATATCTGTAGACAGGCAAACATACACTTGGGACCCCCATGTTCACGTGACATCAAGAGGAAACGGAAACCTGTGGCAACAGCATCTCTTTCTAGCCCAAGTGCAGGTATTTGTCATTATCATTTCTTGAGCACCTGCTGTGTATTAGGCACTAAATTACATGTTTTATATACCTTTTCATATAACCTTTATGATATGGTAGGTCATTTTTTTCCCATTTTACATGGGAAAACTGAGAATATGAGAAGTAATTTGCCTAAGGTCATACATATATAAATTTTTTCTATTAAAGTGTCATTGATAATACAATTTTATGTTGGTTTCAGATGTATAACAGTGGTTCAACAGTTACCCACATTATCAAATCCTCACCTCCTCTAGTGCAGTTACTATCTTATCAATGTAGAAAGATGTTACAGAATCATTAAGTGCATTCTTCATGCTGTACTACTGCCCCGGTGATCAGCTTATATTGTGATTGTGAATTATTGTGTCCCTTTATCCTTCTCACTCTCTCCCCGCCACTGACCCGCCCCAACCCTTCTCTGGTTACCGTTAGTCACTTCTCAATGTCTATGAGTCTGCTGCTGTTTTGTTCCTTCTGTTTTGCTTTGTTTTTATATTCCACAAATAAGTGAAATCATATGGTATTTGCCTTTCTCCGCTTGGCTTATTTCACTGAGCATAGTACCCCCTAGGTCCATCCATGTTGTTGCAAATGGCAGAATTTTTCTTTTCTTTTTATGGCTGAGTAATATTCCGTTGTGTATATGTACCACCTCTTCTTTATCCATTCATCTATTATTGATGGACATTTAGGTTGCTTCCATATTTTGGCTATTGCAAATTGTGTAGTAATAAACAGGGTTGTATATATATGTCTTTTCAAATCAGGGATTTTGTTTTCTTCAGGTAAATTCCTAGAAGTGGGATTATGGGATCAATGGTATTTCTGTTTTTAGTTTTTGAGGGACCGCCATACTGCTTTCCACAGCCATTGTACCAATCGCCATTCCCACCAACAGTATAGGAGGGTTCCCGTTTTTTTGTATCCTCACCAACATGTGTTATTTCTTGTCTTTTGGATAGTGGCCATTCTATCAGGTTCGAGGTGATATCTCATTGTGGTTTTGATTTGCATTTCTCTGGTGGTTAGCGATGTGGAGCATCTTTTCATGTGCCTGTTGGCCATTTGTATTTCTTCTTTGGAGAAATGTCTGTTTAGGTACTCTGCCCATTTTTTAATCGGGTCATTTGTTTTTTTGGGTGTTGAGGCGTATGAGTTCTTTATATATTTTGGGTGTGTAACCCCTTATCAGATGAGTCGTCTCCCATACTCTAGGATGCCATTTTGTTCTGCTGAGGGTGTCCTTTTCTGTACAGGAGGTCATACATATTTTAAGAATTCAAACCTATTTCTCTTTGACCCTGAAGTCCAAGCCTTTTCACTGTATCACATGGCTTTCTTGTGTGTGAGTCCCTGTATTCCACTGTCAGCAATTCTTAGTCATCTGTGCTTTTGTTTAACACAGACAGGAAATTACGTCTGTGTTAATGAAAATCCAGTCAGGGTGGCAGTTTGGTCAGTAGCCAAAGAGCCACATGGATTTATGTCCTTTCTTATTTGGTATACTGTATAATACATTCTCAACTGTTTTTATGTATAATAGAGTACTAATATTTTACCTATCATGAAATTTCTAGTTAAAAAACAGTTTTCAAGTTAAAACATTTTAGTTTTATGGGCAAAACCAGTTGAAAGAATCCAGAATACTGGTGATCTGTGGTGGGGATACTGACCAGGACAGGACATAAAGAAGTCTTCTGGGATGCTGGGAATGCTCTATATCATGGATGAGGTGGGGATTTTGTGGGAATATACATACATAAAGATCTATTGAGCTGTACATTTGTGATTTTATGCACTTTACTATATGTTATCCTTAAGTGAAAAAGAGGAGGATAGTTACATATTTATGTCAGCAAGAATATTAGATGTCTGTTGATATTTTCTTTGGCATTAAGGGAAGATGGTTAAATGTAATTAGTAATCATAGGAAATCCTTTGTTATTTCAGTATAATTTAGGGTGAATTGCTTTGAATACAAAAAATCATATCTTTTTGAAGGAGCTATCAGAAGTAACTACAGATAGGTAGTTTTCTTGATGATGGTGAGTTCATTATGAAGGAATTGAGTATATCTTAAGTTACTTTATTTTCTTCAGAAAATACTTCATATACATCAGAGCAATTGATAGCTAATAAAGAGTAGACCTCAGACAGATAGGGGATTCTTTCCCCCTACCTCTACTTAGTAAATTTCAGCATACTCTGAAATCAGCTTCTTTGAGCTGCTGTTGGGGACAGCTGCCTGATAATGGTTCATACTGGACAATGTTAATCACAGGTTTGATGATTATAGTAAAATTTTTTTAGTGACTTCCATATGGCTATGCCTTGAGCTGAATGCTTTGCATGCGTTATTTCACTTAATCTCTGTAACTATTTTATAAGGTACATGCTATTTTTATTTCCAATTTACACATGAGAAAGCTGAGACTTAAGAGAGGTTAAATCATGTCCCAGAGGTCACATGTTGATAAATTGCAAAGCCAAGGTCAGCCCAGTTTTCCCATGACACCAGAGCTGCCCTCTTACACACTGCAGGTGTTCTGTCTTATATAAGATAGGGTTGGTTCTCAAGTATGGCTCCACATCAAAACCCAGATCTTCATCCAGTCTGTGGTATTGGAAGCATTACAACACAATCTCCCCTCTTTATCTTTTAGTTCTTGTTTTTCTCAACATCTAGCTTGTATTTCTAGCTTTTAATTGTTTATAGGAGAAAAACTGTTCAGAAGAGTTTTAAATCCTTATTCCATATTTAAACTGGAAGTGTACTAGGAGGTCTTAAATAGGAGTTGAGCACTGAACATTTCCCCTACTGAGCCCAACTCCTCCTCTCACTGGTTGACTAAGGCCTGCTTCCCTGAACATTTTCCTTTTTTTTCCTACCCACAACCTGAGTGCCCCAAGGAGGTGAAGGACATAGCCTGAGCCTGCACCATCAGTCAGTAGAACAAATGGGCTTGCTCTGCCTAACATCGGGCCATCTCGGATTCCACCTCTTTTATAGAAATGAATGATGAAGAGAGGTGCGTTCCGCTTTGCCGCTGTATTAATACACATCAGGGGCCAGCTCCTGGCACTAAATCACGGTGCTGCATACATCTGTTATCGGACTCTTCACCAGTGTGATGAACAAGACTGCAGATAGAGGCTTCCTTGTGTCATTCTTGATAGGATTTTCCTAAAAGAATAAATAGCTCAGATCTCTGCCAACACTCTCCCCTGTCACTGTGATGAATTCAGCTTCTTTCTTAAACATGCAGCCACAAATCTTTTCTCTTTTCCCCTCCTCCACTGGTGGAAAGTTTTGAGTTGAAATGGACTGAATTTAAAGATATTAACAAGGCTAGAGAGGTGAAGAGCAGAAAGTAGCAGCATTTCTTCCTTGTCTTTTGCACTAGTATTAACAAAAGGCTACGGAAAAGGACCTTTTCATAGGGTTATTAAGTAGATCTTTCTTGAAAGTATAGCACCTTTATTTTCTCCTTTGTGTCCCTACTCCTCTTCCCTTTACGGCTTTGTTACATGCAGGTGTCTGATGTACAGAACCACCCCTGGACCTTAGTGAGGAGCTGTGTGAACCTGCTTTCAAGTCTGATACACAGGAACAGGGAATGCCCAGCAACAATATGCCTCATGCTGAAGTGAATTTGCTGTATGTAATCTTAAAGAATGTAGCTGGACAAGAAAACAATGGGTTGTTTTCTCTAGTATTTGAGATTTTGTAGCAATAAGAAACATAAAGAACTCACATGAAAACCAGACTTCATTTCCCTGAGATGATTTTCTTCTTCAAAATGGCAGATCAGAGCCCTTGGTGTACAAATCCCATTCCTTCAAAAAGTGAACACATGGCTTTAGGTAAAGGAGAATTGGGATGAAAAGATGTTATATTCAGAGCCCTGACTATTTTGTTCATCCCAAAAGCCTTTGCTGACCTTCCTCTCTCTTGGATAGGATATGTATCCTTAGAGCATCAGTCAGAAGAGTACCCAGCAGTTAACCTGTTTATTATTTATGGCAGTTTCTGACTACCAGGCCAGTGATGCCAGAATTTTAATCTGTTTTGCTGACTGCTGTACCCCCAGCATCTAAAATAATACTTGGTATGCAGAACGATCTCACTGTTTGTTGTATGAGTAAGTGAACAGAATCTTAAAAGTTGAAGCAGTTATTCTCAATATTATTCTAACCCTGTAATTGGATTCAGTAACTCCATTTTAAGCTGGTCCTTGTCTTAGGAGTCATAGGGCAGATTCTCACTGTATACGAAGCCTTTTTAAAGTTTAAATGGTTTTTTAAAGTTAAAAAAAATTTCTAATAAATACTGAATGGCTACAAAAGAACATTTATAGAAAATATGTAAGATGTAAAGAGAAATGATACAGCAAATATCCATGGTCCCTCCATTCACTTTAAGAAAAAGAATGTTACCTTTAAAATCCTCCCATTCCCCTCTGAGATAACCATTATCCTCATATATCTTTTTGTTAATCATTTATCATCCTTTTTTTTCAAATAGTCGTAGCAGACATATATGTCTCTAAGCAATATGTTATCTAGTTATGCACATTTTTGAGTCTTGTGTAAGTGGAATGTCATATTTTGTAAGTCTTAAGTTTTGCCCAGTTATGTTCTTGAGATGCATTCACGTGTTTTCCTGGTTGCCAAAATCCATTCCTTTTTATTTTACTGCCATATATATGGTATTCCAGTGTACGAATATGATAAATATACTACAGCTAAACATTCTTGATGGACATTTGGATTTTATTCCATTTTACACTATTGTGAAAAATACTGCATTGTTCACTGGGAGAACACGTGCAAAAGCTTTTCTTCGGCCACTTCGCACTCCTTGGGATGGCTGTATTAGAAAAAAAGACCAGGAAACAGCAAGTAGGAAAGTTTCATTTTTACTTGAGAAAGAAGTAGAGGAATTGGAACGCTTTGCTTCTGGGAATGTAAAACTGTGCTGCTGCTATGGAAAACAGTATGGCAGGTCCTCAGAAATTTAAACATCAAACTATGATACAATCTAGTGATTCTCCTTCTGGGTAATACCCAAAAGAATTGAAAGCAAGGATTCAAACAGATCTTTGTATGCCCATATTCCTAGCAGCATTATTTGCAATAGCTAAAAAGTGGTAATCCAGTGTATACTGCTGGATGATGAATGGATAAACAAAATATGGTGTAAACATCCAATGGAATGTTATTCAGCCTGAAAGCCTTCATTATTCAGAATGAAATTTTGACAAATGCTACATACTATGGAAGAAGACATATGCTAAGTGAAATAAATAGCAGACAACAGAAGAACAAATATTGTATGATTACGGTTATATGAGGTACCTAGAATAGTTAAATTTATAGAGACAGAACGTAGAATGGGGACTGGGGAAGGAGGAAAATGGAGAGTTAATGTTTCATGGGTACAGAACTTCATTTAGGATGATAAAAAAGTTCTGGAGATGCATGGTGGTAACAGTTGTGCAACAATATAAATGTACTTAATGCCGCTGAATGTTACACTTTAAGATTATTGAAATGGTAAATTTTATATGTATTTTACCAAAATAAGAAATATATAGAAAAACAAGAGTTTCTAGGGTAGGGTTCTTTTCATTGTGGTTGATGATTTTATAGTAATGGTAGGTATAGTTTTGTGAAATTTATTTTCAGTTAAATATGAGTGAGTGACTGTGTGTGTGTGAGAGAGAAAGAGGGAGGGAGGAAGGGAGGGAGGGATATTTGGGTTGTAATGTCAAATGTATTTCTTGTTGCTGTGGTTGAGATTTCAAAATGTTTGCAAGCTGCCACCCTCAAAAAACTCTTGTATATGTGCCATGGAGTAATAGCTTTAAAGATTTTTTTTTACAGTAACTCATAGTAAGAAATTCATATTTGAGTGTATATGTGGGTATGTATGTAAATTGGAAATAAATCCTTGGGTGCACTGTGATATTTTTATTCCTTCTCATTAAGAAAAAAAGAGTACTGGTCATGACCCAGTAAATTGATTTTGTGACCCACAGTTTGAAAATTACTGCCTAGGTTACATTCTGGGAGTGGAATTATTAGTGATGGGGTAAAAATGAAACTTTACTAGATTTTGCTATATTTTAGTGTATATTCACTCTTAACAGAGTGTGTGCAGTGGCGATTGGTACTCTGCTCAGGGGGCACTTGGAAATGCCAGGACAGTGTGTGGTGGTCACAATGACTGGGATTGCTTTTGGCAGTCAGTGGTTGGGGTCCAGAGTGTAAGTGTCTTAGAATATACAGGACAGCCTGGCACAAGCAATGATTATCATGACCAGAGTGTCATTAGTGTCCTCGTTGAAAACCACTTGGCCCAGTGGTGTGATTTTCTCTACTGTTTTCTTTATTGTACACTATCTATTGATGACACTGTCATATTGGAGGAATGGGGGTGTGATGGAAAGAACAAAGGGCTTGAAATCCAGTATCTGCATTTGAATCTTGCTACTTTAACCAGCTGTTTTCTGTCCCTGAACAATTTATCTGCTCTCTGTATGCCTCAGTTTTCTGATCCAGAAAATGGCAATGACAGTGTCTACCCAAGGGTTTGAATTAAGAAATAAGATTGTAAGTGTGCAGTATATACGTAGTGCACTGTTTAGCACAGAAGTGCTTATGAAGTGGTAATTATTGCAGTATAATTTTGTACTACTGAACGTATTCATTTGTTCACTTAAACCCATTTTCTCAAGTGGAGAGGTACTTACCTTACGTACATCTTGCTTTAATTTTTTTGTAAAGAAAAAGCAACCTTATGTTGCCACTTGGGTTAATAAGGCTTAAAACAGAAGGATTAAGATTTTGTGTCAGTGTCTCTCATTCTAATTTGTTTCCCCTTGATTTTTTTCCTCCTCACCGTTGTTGTAACAACCTTGCCAGTTCATGTGGAAGCAATGGAACCAATCACATCAGAATCGCAGGCCCAGAAATCTCCAAACTCTGAGTGGTTGGCCAGGACCTCTGCCCCAGAGAGAGCCACTGATTCAGCTGCAGCTACGTTTTTTAAAATGCCACAGGAGAAGAGCCCTGGATACAGCTAGAGAGCAGTGCTTCACCCTGGGAGCCAGCGGGGGTGTCAGACACGTACTGCACTCGGTGTTACAGGGTCCTGCAGGTCCTGACTGACGTCCCAGTCCTCTCACCATCAGGGCTGACTCCTCTTCAAACAACGCAGTGGAATCTTTCTCTTAGAAAATCACGTTGTGGAAGCTGGTTTGTTTTTTAACTTAAGTATTGGGGCAGCAATTTTTTTTTAAGAAAAGGCCATCCTGCGCTCTGTTTGCTACCCTCCCTATTATTGCTGTCCCAACAGTTCCGTGCAGCTTCATTTAGAGCTGTTGCTTTTTTGCAGGTATGTCTTTTTTCTTGAAACTCTAGGAACTGCTCTTGCATACTGTTT
Source organism: Smutsia gigantea (assembly GCA_032199065.1). Lineage (NCBI taxonomy): Eukaryota > Metazoa > Chordata > Mammalia > Pholidota > Manidae > Smutsia > Smutsia gigantea. The sequence goes on along the minus strand of JAVSCE010003433.1, from coordinate 253 downwards.
GTGTAGAGCTTTTAATATCAATTAATGAAGTCCCAAATTTGCATCCAGTTCCAGACAGTTCTAAACACTTACGTTATCGAATTGTGTTTATATGAGGTAAAGCTTGCCTGTGAGTCTGGTCTTCATTCACTGAGTGCCAATAAGGTAAATTCACCAGATTCTCAATTTGGAGCCTCAGAAGAGACACCAGCAGCATGGGCCCTGGGGCTTCCCTCCCTCTGGTTGGTCTGATGGGATTGCCAGCAGCTGCACT
>JAVSCE010003432.1:0-373872 GCA_032199065.1 Smutsia gigantea | reverse complement strand
GAGATTATGTCAGCCCCAGCCACTGTCTATAATCTATAGGAAAACTTTAACCAGGACTGCTCAACTAAGCCACTCCTGAATTTCTGATCCACATAAACAGTGAGAGGTAATAAGTGATTATTGTCATTTTAAGCCACTCAATTTTGGGGTGATTTGATATGCAGCCACAATAACTGGAAAAGGAACCTTGACAGAATCAAAACTAGAGGGGGGAAAAAATGCCACCCCCAAGCCCAAACAAGGAAATCTTTGGCATCCACAAGAACCTCAGGAAAGAAGACTTGGAAGTCTTCAAGAATGAGGAAGGTAGGTACAATTCCCCAGTAAATGCCACAAAAAGACACTAGAAATAATCACCTGTTTATTTCCAAACTGGGCAAGCTTTATGAAATATAACAAAGGATAAAAAATATATAAATAAATAAAAAATATATCCCACATCCATAGTTAAAGAAATATAATAAGAATGACCCTAAATGGGACCATTTAAAATCAGCAGCAAGGCCAAAGTTAAAGGAACAAGCTGGAGTATCCTTCAGTCATTTCTACGCAGGGGCTGACACCATTGCTCGCTGACTTTCTACCCCATGCCTCTCCCAACAGTCTATGCAGTTGATAAAGTGCAAGTGTTCCTGCAAACATGCCTCCAAATAACTCTGAAAAGTAAGACTTTTCCTTTTAAAAGGACTAGGAAAAAAGTTGGAGTTCAGTAAGGAAGAGAGCACCTATCACTGTACAGGAAATAGTGAGTTTGGGATACTCCATGTATCCTGGTAAAGTTGAATCAAAGGCGGTCCTCAAGAGATAGCAAATGGTGGCCTGCAGGCAGGGTTCAGCCACAAACCTATATTTTTTCTTCCTGGCCCATCCAGTGTTTCCAAAATAGGAAATTTCACATAAAAGTCTAATCTCTAGCTTTTCTTGAAACACTCAAGTGCTAGCAAATGTGGGTATGCATTAGCACCTGGCCTCCATCAGCAGGCGCTGACTAGCTATTTCCCCCTTTAGACAGAATATATCTTCTCTATTTGCCACAATTCCCACCACTCCCTATTGTTTTATACTTGGGTTCACTCCACGTATTCACTTCATATTTCTGTCCCTGTAGACATTTGCATTTATGTCTGGTGACCTATACCAACAGAGGAGTTTCAGACTCTAAACCCCAGGTGTTTCTTGGTCACTATAAGTTTGAAATTTTTGATGGTTTGGAGATTCACGTGAATTCTGCTGCTGTGCTCTTGCCAATTTCTCTCCCTAAACTACAAATGTGGGACCATGACAAACCCTTATGCCTAACAGTTATAGAAGCCACTTTGCAATACTGTTAGTGAATATACTGGGGGCACTAAATGTGACTTTGGAAATATATACTGAGCTTATTTGACACATCCAAATGATCTTTAAAATACAAGCTGCGTCCATACAGGGGTCTAACATTTGTAGCCAAAGTCAATGTAGAAAAGAATCAATTGTCAGTCAGCTCTGAGATTAGAATGGACAGAAATGGAACAATGAAAACTATGTATTGTAAAGTGAAACAACTTAATTGTTACGACAGAGTATCATCAAGGCAAATTCTAGCGAGGACGTTTTTAGGCAGTGAGGGAATTTGCTGGGAACTTAAGACAGCATTTTCAAGCTTGGGTGTATGTGTGTATGTGAGTTAGAGAGAACAAAACAAGACAAAACAACTCACCAATTCCAAACACTGTCTGTGGCCATAGGCGGCAGCGTAATGTATGCTGTTGTAGCCTTCTTTGTCCCGGATAGATGGATTTGCATCATTTTGAAGCAGAAACTCTAGACATCTGTAAGCATAAAGATGATGTGTTAAAATGTATCTGAGCCAAAAAGAGTAATTAATGTAAATTTTCTCCTGTTATGAATGTTCCACAAAGCACTTTGTGGAGTTTAAGTGTTTCTTTCAAAATCCGACAGCACTGAGGTTTTATATGTGTGTGTTTTCTGCAGCTTATCTTTATATCAGCTAAAAATAGCAATTCTAGAATGCAGGAAAGGCTTCAGGAACAAGAGGGCAATTAAGATTTTTTTCCTTCTTATCTTAAGGTACAGAACCTGTCTGCCATCAAGATTACTGAATAATAAGTTTTAGAGCTCCATGTTCAAATGACAAAGTCTCAAATATAATAAAGAGAGGTCAGGCCACTGCAATAGGGCAAACCTCAAGAGAGGGGGTTTACTTTTGGCCTTTGTACTGGAGACTCAAAAGGTGGAAAATGAAAGAAAGAGTAAGAAAACAACAGTAAAGAACCTAAGGATAGCTGAAACAATAAAAAGATTAAAGGCATGGGTAAACATTTAAAAAGAAGGTTAATTCAATCACCACACCTGAAGAAAGAGGCTTAAACTGCCCTATGAGGAATGCAGACTAGAATAAAATAATAAATAATAAAATTTAAAAGCGTTTTCTGACAGAGTTGTGATTTTTCTGAAAAAGCCTCGATCTACAGGAGGTGAGAGGAAGCAGCGTGGCTCCACCTTTGCTGTAGAGCTCCAACCTCCAGGACACAAGCACCCGGCGACCTGATGAGTTCCGCTCAGGCAGGGCCTGTTGCAAACGGGGTGATCCTGCTGGTGAAAGGGAATCACTAGGCAGGGAGCATCACTCCAGTTTCAGTTTTACTTCGTGACCACAGGACAAACATACCCTTTACGAGGCCAAGCCGATTTGATTGCAGACTCAAATCAAAATGGTAAGATTCTAAATACTGGCCTGTAAATAAGACCTTCTAACAGAAAATGTCTATAGTTTAGTCAAAAACTGTTAAATGACATTTATCTATCTTTTGGCATAAGGCAAAAGAAGTAAATAAATCATGCAAGGAGATAATTAAAATGGGGGATTTAGTTTCTAGAAAAACTGATAAAAGACACACATTTTAAAAATCAAATGCCTGTATGTCATATGATTTACCCATAAAATGCTCCATAGTAAATCCAAGTATTACTGGAGCCCTGATATCATGCTGTCTTTGGTGATTTGCACCTTAAAAGGAAGTCTTTTTTTATTTTGGTAATTCAATGCCTGGGGACAGGATCCCAGGTGTGACTAATTTTAAACTGAATTTGGCCTTGAAATAAAATCATTCAATTGGAATAGCATCCAGGTGAACACACAATCCCCAGCTTCTGGAAGGATTACATTCTAAAAATCAGTTGACAAATTTAGTATTTAATTTGGAAAGCACTTGGAATTGCTCCCAAAGAGTTATTTAACCTAGGATACAGCTAAATTATACCACCAACAGCACTATTAGAAATAACAACAGTCCTATAGAATTTGAATATTCTCTATATTGTTTCTATGGAAAAATGAATTCCAGTTTTCACTGGGACTGCTCATCTTTTTTCTGTCCAGGGCCCTGATGGCAAGCAAATTTCACCACCTTAGCTGCAAATCAAGAGATGTACATTGAGTCAAGAGTGTATCTAGTCAAGGGAACTAGATACTCTGCATAAGAGATTTCAGGCAGGCTGATTCCCTGGCCTTCCCCTGCTCCCTCCCTCTCCATCAACTGGAAGAGGCTGCTCTAGCCCCTGGCAAGCTTGCCTTTCACTGGAGAAGGGGACATTTGCTGAGGTGGCTTAAAAGTATAATCTTTGAGTATCATTATTTTCAGTTTGTAACATTAGGGCAAAACCTTGGTCATTCTGCTGTACTCACAGCTACGTTTCCTGTCCCCACCTTGGTAACAATAAAAACTGTCCTCCAACCTATACCAGGGCCATGCTCTCTAAATGCCCCTCCCACAATGGCATGGGAGGAGAGCCCAGTGGGTAATGGGGAGACCCTAGACAGCCACAGGCATTCAGGTCACAGAGAAACTGGTTCTTCTGACAACTGGAGAAGAGAACAACCAAGTTAAGGCCTGTGTGTGGACAGACCCTTAGAGCACTATGTCCACTGGGTCTCAGGGGGCAGGACACAAAGGGTGGGCACCATTCATTTATTCGACAAACAGTTATTGAACACCACCGGCATTGCTGGGCAGACAGAGCCTTCTCACTGTGACTTGCAGTGCTGGAAGGACTCTTAGAGGACACGGTGTTAAAGCTGCCCATGGATCAGCCCCCTGGGGTGACAGCAGTCATTCCAGCTGACAACACAGTAACAGCTAAGTCTCCATCAGAAGCCGGAGGGAGGCTGGTGGACCCAGGTGGGACAGGAGCAGCCGCTTACAGGGAACTGGGGCTGCTTGTAAGTTGTGTGTGCCGCAGAGGGAGGGGAGAGTGTAATGGCTGTATTTCAAAACAAAATCTTTTATTTATAGGATCTGCTAAATAGTTATTCCCCCAGGTCATTAAAGTAGGGCCGAAGGCCCCGAGAGGAGGCTTAATATATGCCCTGAGACACATGATACATGGCAGAGTCAGAAATGGTATTCGGGACCCCTGGTCCTAGAAACTGCTACCAATTGCAGGGACAGTCATGGAAAGGTTTCAATTTTAGAAAGAGTTTCTTGTGTGAAAATAGCATAATTGAAGGATATATTAAAAAAACAGTTTCTTCTTCACTAAAGGCAAGCCCTCATCACTTCCTCAAAATCCCAAGCGAAACCCCAAAATAGCAGGGCTCGGCCCACGTGTCAACCCAGAGAAGCAGACAAAGCTCAGTTACTGCGCCTCATGCTTAAGCGAACAAGAAACTTACAACGTGGCTTCCTTTTCCTTCATGTCTCTGGCTCTTTCAAGCTCTTCTGAATTTTCATGGGAATTTCCTAAGATAGTCTTACTTCTCAGCATAAGGGAAAGAAAAAAATTACAATGAACTTTTTTAATGGCAAAGTTACTAATGATTTTCTTGCAACTTATATCTCACCAATTTTCCCCCAACCCAAAAAGAAATAAGTACTATTGATTTTTCACTGAGGATATATCATGGTTCTCTCCAACGCCATCCAGTAAATCTTTTCTTTCCCAAGCACTCCAACTGAGAACATGATATTCCTCAAACTTCCACCCAGGTACCAGTGACTGGGGTAACAATCAAGTTGTCCACCCTTCTGGAAATATCAAAATTCCCCAAGTAAAAAAGGCAACTTAGGTTAAACTTCTCTGACCCTGACCACCTTCCTTACTGCCTGCCTGTCAGTCAGCATCTCATTTATCCAGGAACGGGGTCCTAGTAACCCCCCATCTGCCAGAGAAGTTCCTCATCATCTAGGATTCCTTTTCCAGCTCTTAATGGATGAAGATTACTTGGTCTCCCTTTCTATGCCAGGTGAATAGCATAAAGCCTGGCACATAGTAGATGCTCAGTAAATGTTGGTTGAAACAACCACCTGCATGGCTCTGGAATCCTGAGCGCTGCACTGGACTCGCCAGTGTTGTGAACATGAAGAGAAAAACAAGCAGCATTTACCAGACTGGAAATATGGACCATAATCTATTACTGAACTGTGAAACCAATTTAGTGGATGGCAGTCAGTAGGGTTTTTTTTTTAATGAAATAAAAGAGAAAATATCAAAATGTACCACACATAGTAAAAGTAAATAAGGTTTTTTAATGAAATTTTTGTTCCCGTTTTATATACGTATATAAAACATATATACACGGGCATATTGGGTCATGAAGTAAAATGTACTTCTTACTATGAGTCACCATCTAAAGCGTTTGAAAGCCATTGCCCTATGAGAAAAGGAGTTAGCACTGATCCAGAATCATCCCAAAGCACAGGGCAGCAAACGACTCAGCCGTTCTCCAAACACAGTCACCAAAAAGTATACCTATGAAGGAGGCCCGGGTCTTCAAGTCTTTGAGAACCATCTCAATAAGCTGTGGGCACCTCTCCCACTTTTTTCCCTGAAGTGGTTCACTTATTTCTGCTTTCCAGTCCTAGCCACCTACAGTCCAAATGTATCCAGGGTGACCAATTTCCTTCCTCGAGCTCCAGAAAAAGCGTTCATGCCCAGGTTTGGAACAATAGTACCCAATTTACACATGTTGCCACTGCATTTGAAGGCCACTGCAATTACGTAGAGGGATATTTTTGACATATGACATTTATTAGCAAATACAAGTTTTACAGCAAATGAAGCATTTAAGTGGCGGTGATGAAAACTGCAAAATTATATGACAAAATAAATTATGACACATTTTGAATGAACTGCAAACCTGGGCTTGACAGCTCCACTTGGCATTAAGCCCAATGAACAGAGATGAGAAGTAATTGTGCAGCGACACATAATAGTCAAACATAAAGAGAGCGGAATGGGAAAACTGGGGATAGGGATGAAGCAATTCTGACTCCTCTGAGTCTGAATGAGAGAGCTTCCTCACTCACAGTATCTAAGAGGCAGAATAAAGAAAACTTAGCAAACACTCCCAACTCCCCAACCCCACCCCCAGAGGAAACATGAACAAGGCTATTTTTACTTTCTTTCCATGTCTGATGCAGCAGCGTAGTGCAAAGCTGTCCGTCCCCAGTCATCTGTTTCATTAACATTGGCCCCTGTGGTCACTAATGTCTCAATACAGTGAAAGTGACAATTTGCAGCTGCATAGTGCAAAGGGGTCCTGAAAAACAAACAGAAATTTATTATTTCAATCAGTCTGGAAAACAGACCCCCATCATTAGCACTAGCATGGACATGTGTAACATTAGGGCAAAACCTTGGTAATTCTGCTGTACTCATGGTTACGTTTCCCGTCTCTGTGGCTCTCAGAGTGTAGAAGATATGCCTTCCTTTTACTCTTTAAGTTGGAACTGAGGCTACCAAGACAGTGGCTTCAGACAACCCACCCACCTGTGGATCTATCCTTTCTCTCCACTTCCACTACCTATCCTGGTTCAGGTCTAATTACTGCTCATTTGGGCTATTGCTGTGCCATCCCTAATGGTCTCCTTAGTGCTAAACAAACTCAACCTAATTTCTAGTTGATATAAATAATCCAAAATAATGGATTTCATTACCCAAAATAATGGATTTTCTAAAGTTCAACTCCCACATATGGCAGTCCCATTCTAAAACCTTCAGGCCTCCCCACTGAACAAAGCCGTGGTCCCTGGAGCTGAAGACCTTCTCAGGCTGGTCCTAATGTGCCTGTATAAAGTATATCTCTCTCCCCTAGATGAGCCCATTATTGTACCCAAACTGAATAACTAGAGGTCTTCCTGATCATGTCCATATTCCTCTCCCCATGTTGTTCTCTCCCTGGAATGTGCTTTCCTGAACCACTTCTACCCACTAAAACCCCAGAACTTCTTAAGTTCCAGAAGTTCTCTTTCTCTTTTGTCTGAGACCATGTAGCTCTTGTCTGGCTCTCTCTTGAGGTCTCACCACATATTGCCTTGACTTTAACTACTGGTGTTGTCCCATCTTCTCCACTAAACTGTAAGCTCCTTGAGAGCAGGGACATAAGTTGATGAGTATAATGCACAAGGATTCAGAAGTCCTGGGCTCTAGTCTGGGCCGATCTGCAAGCTGGGCCAAACCACATCTCCTCTCTGGCCCTGGGCTTCCTCATCTTTATTTCAATAAGGATCTTTGAGCAGCTGTCCCTTAAGGTCCATTCCAGGTCTAAGATTCCATGTACGTGTAAAAGGCATTTACTTTCTCTGGGCTTAGCTTTCTCATCTATTTAAAAGGATAATAAGCATACCCTTATATCTCAAGAGTTACTATGAGAAACCAAGTGATATTTAGAAAGCACAATTTGTAACAGATAAGGCACTGAAGAAATGCCTTAGGTATCAGCCATGTGGCAAAGCATAGACTAAGAGAAAATGAGACCCAGTCCTTGCCCTCGGGAGATCAGTAATCAGGTGAGGAGAAAGACAAAAAACCAAGAGCCCACCATAACAGTGTGACATGTTCTCCAGCTGTGCCATATGGAGGGAGCCGGGGAGCAGAGAGGAGGGCGTCCTGTCACAGTGGGAGCCAGGGGGGTCACTTGACATAAGTCTGGTAGGATGGGTAGGAGTTACTTCAGGTGGGCAGGTAAAATAAAGTCATATCAACTCCAAGAGCTATGATGCATGTAGAAAGGAGGGGAAGAGAAATTCTATGGGCAAAAAATAAGTATATGCATGTATGCATATGTATATGTATATGTACATGTATCCTACCAGCTAGTATTATGGTATGATTTAGCTATGCAAAGGACCATTATTAAGATAAAAAAAATTCTATGACAATCTCAATAGTCAAAGGGGGAGCGGTGGTGGTGGTGGTGTGTGTCTTTGAAACATATCCCAAGATAAAATTTTGCATAAATAAAACAAAATGCTCCCACTCTTGTGCCCAAATTCTGGGTTTGGAAGGCGAAAGTGTCCTACTTGGTTATAAGCAGAATTTCCTAAATTGTACCCATGGAGGAGATTACCAAAAAAAAAAAAGAAAGAAAGAATTTGGAAGAAGAGAGACAATTGGCACTTCTAAACGGAAGCAGTGAGAGGAGACGCTTTCCTCTTGGCTTAGCTTGTTTTGTTGGTGTTTCGCTACAAAAAGGGATTTCTTTCTGGGGATGGAATCTCCCTAGCTAGCTTCCCTGTTTACCATTTCAATATAGGATGATTTCCAGATGGATTGCTCTCTGCTCCTTGTATTTAGGCACTTGAGGCGGAGTTCCCTGTTTACATACCTCCCACACTTGTCCTTTTTATGGAAATCTGCTCCACTGCTCTGCAAGAGTTTTATACATTCCACATTACTAGAAAGACAGGGAAGACATCGTTAAGATGGTAGAGGTCAATTGTTGGGGTATCTTCACAAAGAGCTGTTTTCTGCAGAGTGCAGGCTGAGATAGAATAATAGCGCCAAGCTTTAAATTTGGTTAACACAAAAAAACTGGAACACATTAGAGTCATGCCACATTGCAAGGATCTAAAGTTCCTAAAATTCTTCTTTCAAAGGTAATAAATTAAAAATTTTAAAAAGAGTTTGATGGAACATTTTCAGTTCTATGACTAAGGAATTTAATGATTATTACATGATTAAACTTCTCAGTGATGGTTTTCCTTGTTTATCCTAAAATTCTCTTTCAAAACCATCAAGAGTTTATGAAACAACCCCTTAAACCTATAATAATTTCGTGTCATCTTTAAACAGTGAGCCAGAATGGATGAGCATTACCTTTTATCACAGCAGAATGAATTCACCATGATAACCATTTTCAACCCAGACTCTCCGTAATGGAAAATAAAACAGTTGCATTTCCCTGTCTTTGTAATCTAGGTAAATAAATGTGCAGAACTAAGGCTGAAAATGATGTAATGGAACATAGTGATCTTCTAAAGCTTCTTTGTGATTCACAGAAGCAATAAATCATGTTAGTAGAAAGAAGAGGACCCACTGAAGTTGAATTTTCCTATGGAAAGGCATGTAGCTAAATATTAATTCTAACAGGAGTTTCAGACATGAATCTAGAATGGTACATTGCCATTTTCTGTACAGGTCTGACATTTTAAAAAATATGGGCATAAAAAAAGTCAACCATTCATCACTGTTCTAAACTTGGGATGCTAAGAAGTAGTCTAGGATTTATTGTTTTATTATCACTTAAATAAGAAAAATGATCTCATTAATGATAAACCTGAACAGGGTTTTCCCCACTCCACATCCAGGAATTACAGCCACCTTTCTCAGAGGACTAGCTGTTTCAGTCATAAAACATAAGAACTTTCTGATGCCACTACGTGCTGGTGGAGCATGCCAGCTGACCCAAAGCCCCTGTCTGCCACTGAATGAAGTCAAAGGCTCAAAGGCAGAGACAGATCCAAGTTGTTTGGCTCATGAAGTTCAGATGATTTGGGGGGATAGATTGGGGATAAGGAGGTTCTTTTTTAAAAAAAATACAAAATTATGAATATAAAACTAGATACAAGACTTGGGAAGGGACCCATGTAAATAAGGGGCTCTCATGCTTCACTGTCAATACACCTCTGATAAATAGGCAATGCCTTTGGTAATACATGGATGACAAATGGAGCGATGCTGCTGCTCCTTAAGGACTGAGAAGCTGGTTAAGAACCAACGCCTTATCCCCATATGGTCACCTGAGAGGCCACATTAGGTTAATGTGTGGTCATGTATCAACAATATATTGATCAGAGCCTTAATCTAACCACTGATAGGAAAAAGAGTATCTGGTAAGAAATCCTCTTTCTAATTTAAAAAGGAAAAGGGGAGGATGAAATCACTTTTTGCCTATCTTTTGGGTTTTCCTGACCTGTGTTCACATTTAATCATTATAAGGACTTCAAAATCAGTTTTTAAGTAGACAAAAATGTCTGTAAAAGAACACGAAATTAACTCAATCTTAGATTCTCTTGATCACCCACCTACCAACAACAAAAGAGGAAAAACTTAGGAACAAGTCTCTCTTTTCTTTTGGTGGAGGGGAGTACCAAGTAGATACATACTCTTTAGGCTGAAGACCTACAGCTTAAAGAAAAAGGAAAAGAAAACAGAGAGGAGAACACAAGAGAAAGTATCTTCTAAATGAGACGGGCTACCAATTTTTCTTTGGAAGAACAAAACACACAGGTAATCTAGAAATGCAGCATAGTGGTATTTGGTACTAAGAGAAATGGTTCTTACCCATTTTACTAAGAAAACTGCCTTTGGTTCACAGACAACTTAAGTCAGTTAAGATGCATTAGCAATTAAGTCATGAAGGAAGAAGTAAAACTGCTAACTACTCACCCTCCTGCAGCAGCAGCATGAAGGCATGTTCTTCCAAATTTATCTGGGGTGTCTATTTCAAAGCCTGCAGACAGCACGTGCTCATTACTAAACAAGGACACTATGCTATACTTTTGTCCTAGTTAAACCACAAGAAACATTGCAGAAACAGAAAAATCAGTTAGTAGAAAAACCAGAAAGGCAAGCAATTGTAGTCAGAAAGAGGTTGTCATGGAAACAAATGGTAACTGCCCAAGCTTGGCAATTTTAAAGGAAGAACCGTGAAGTCAGGAAGAATTTATTTTCACATTCAGCCCCAGGTGAACCACAGCCCCATATTTCAAGCCAGGATAGGAATTTATGAAACCAATTTGAGATAAGTAGGGCAATCGACAGGCAGATAGAACACATGGAGAAAACATGGAAGGCAAAGGAGTGATCTTAACATGCTGAACACCTATTTCCTTAAATGTATTATTAGCTTTCAGTTGGTTTAAGATTTGGAAAACATGCTTTCATGCAGAGGCTATTTTAAACATGCCAGAAGCAGTGAGAACAGAATCAACCATACATAAAGTACTTAAAGAGAAGAAAAAAAATGCCTCTGGGATATCAGTTGAATTAATTCATAAACAAAAATGCCTCTGGGATATCGGTTGAATTAATTCATAAACAATCTTTGCCTTGCAGAATTCTACCACCTTTGAAAGCCAGGAACGTCTTAATACATGGAGGTTGGCAGAAGCAGTGATAAGAAAGATTAGTAAAGCTCCAAACCAGAAAGAATTTCTTGGTTCCAGATAGGCCCGCATTAAAAAAATAAAAATTAAACCTAGTTGGAGGGGATCAATGGTATAGTGATTTTTCAGAGCCCGTGGAGTGGGATGATAATATGACATTGGTTATTGTCAGAATGTGGGGCATTTGGCCTTCTTCTGTTGTTAGAAATATTACATGTTAAAGCCACCATTTCAAGCCTCAAAGATATTTTCTCCGATTATGACAAGCTTCCTGTGAGTCATGGCCATCCTTGCCTGTTTCTGACTCTGCATTACCCAAGCTTTAACTTGAAAAACAGACAAGACTCTCATTCTGAGGCAGGAATACCGACAAGTCTAATAGCTCCAACCCCAAGAACTGCTGGGAGCTGTCCCCGGACAAGCTAAGGAGTGACAGGAAGCACAGGCAGCCACTCACTCTGACCAGACACCTGAAGCCATGTGGCTCATTTACAGGACACATTAAACCTCATCTGTGGTAATGGAGTTACTTACCCGATGATAACAACTTTCTGCAGCAGTCAGAGTGAGCATTTAGGGCAGCTAAATGTAAGGGGAACATGCTATGGATTCCACACCTAAGGAGGAAAAAAACAGAGCAGCTCACAGTAACAGACCTCAAGATACATGAAGGAGTACAGTTATCTCTGTAGAAGTTCTCTGAAGAAAATTAAATCCATAACATCTCACTTAAGGACTGTTGGGCAAAATAATTTTGCAGTTCTTCTACTCAAGAAATAATTATGCAATCATTTTCTAACTTAAAATAAAATCCTGGACCTAAAACAGATTAAAAGCCCATGACAACAGTAATGTGTATTTTTAAGAAAATGGTTTACATAAACAGTGACTCTTTACACTTAAAATTAACATCCCTTTATCTTTCAGCTTAGCAATTTTGTCTCATTCATTCATTCATTGATTCCACACTTTCTAAGCATCAGCTACTATCCTAGGTACTAAAGATAAAACAAACTTTCAACTTTGAAAAGCAACCTGTTTTAGTCCTTGAGCTGAAAATTAATATTTATTATTGATCCATTATGTGCCAAGCACTTTGCTAGAATTTAATAATGGCTGTATTATTGAAAACAAAGTTTTGGATGAGAATTAAAAACTAATGTTTACCTTTTGCAGTTGACACTTCACCTTCCTAATAGACATTTTTTTATATTGCACATTAACTCACATCAGGATATCAGTCATGAAAAAGGAGTTAGGAGTAATAAACATTAGCCTACATGTATTTCAGAAATCTTTCATATTTTCCCTAACAGTATTATGGAAAGAACCTAGAAAAGGACTTTTTAAAAGTGATCTCCCACCACAGCACAGTCCTCAGAATGATGTGTTACGGGACAGGCAGCCTTCTGATGGCAGCACTCTCTGCCTTAGAATTAAATCCCCCTCCCCTCTCCTAGACCAAGGCTCCAAAGCCATGTGCTGAATTGTCGTTCATAACAAACAGCATCACAGGAGGTTCCTGTGTACTTACAAGCATGTATAATGTGAATGGCCTGGTCTCATCTCATCTCATTATATTCAAATAATATATTTCAGAGTTTGTAAATCCCCTGCATAACACAAGCAAGTATATTTATACCTGCAACATTAATTACCTAAATTCCTCCTCTGGCACTCAGTGGCCCATTTTCAGATTCTATTCTTCATAAAAAAAAAACACCTACGATTTGAGTTTGTTAAGCTTTGAATACATGAATTCTATCTGCTGTCTCAATGTTATCGTGCTGAGTGTGAATGCATAAAAGTATATACGTCTTCACAGGCATTTCATGGTATTCAGTGTTTGGCAAAATATGAGTGTGCCAGCAGTTAACCACTTCTTTTCACAAACACTTCTATTCATTTGTGTTTCTGTTCAGTCTTCCCTCTGCTCATTTTCCTTTCCCTACATGGAGATTTCCAACCCAGTCTATACAATAGCTGGCATCCGTCAAGAGATGCGATTTGCCCGTCCTCTGGGTAGTGTCATGTGGAGAACTGCTTGTACTTGCCTCTCTCATCATTTACACAACAGATTCTGAGAAGCAATTGCATCAGTGACAACCTTGATGCTCACGGAAAGGAAGAGGGAGTCGGGGGATGCGAGAGAAGCTTTTCTCTCTACGCTGCTATTTATACTGTTCCCTCTTAATTCCAGGGCCAAGTGGTAATTTTTTCTTAAATGTAAAACATGTTTTAAAAGCTCCTTACTAAATGGGACTTTAAGCTAATGAGATTTTACTTAACCATTTTTATTTGTTTTGGGCAGTTAAGGCAAAAGTATGTGATTAAATATCTGTGGACATTTGCAAGAGGAAAATGAATTATTTTCTAGGATGGTTTTAAGTTCCTGAAAGAAAATGTCTGAAATCCAGGGGTGGCTTTCTCAAGATTTCTTTGGACCTTCCTCATGCTTTAAACATACATATTTTTAAACAAAAATATATAACTATACACATATATATTTAAATGTAAATAGATTTTTAAAGTATGTAATATATATTATATACATATTACATATACACATACATATGCACATAATATATGTAATATACATTTTATAAAGATATGTTTAATATACATTTTATATAAAATAATACAAGCAAATGAATTAGAGAAAAATAGCACCAAAGTCTATAAGAATCCACTTAGGAAAAATATAAAAAGTAGAAGTGATAACATAACAGCAATAGTATTGTTAACATATTCCATAAACTTCATTATCAATACTTCTAATCAACCTTACCACTTAAACACCATTGTCTTTAGATAATTCATCACATTCTACATTAGCTAATTATTTCATTTTTTTCCCACTGTTACTTATAAACCTGAGAAGAGAGGCAGAACTACCCCAAAAGATCTAGCAGAAATGCTATTTAATACATATTTTTATTCCATCATTAATAAAAAAGCATTACCTCATTGCAGATTTTGAAAACACTCTAATTTAGGTAAGTACTACTGGCATTTGAGCTTAATAGGATGCTATGGTTCAAACAGGAAAACTAAATATCAGGCTGAGATTAGAAAGGAGAATTCAGAATCTCTGAATCACTTTAGAAATGATTCATGCATTTCAAAATAAAATTACTCCTTTATTGTTATAAAGTAAGACTGCTTATAAAGGAAGGGCCATAAAACCTATAGCAGGAAAATTAGGGTTTGGCTGTCTTAGTCAAATAAGAAGCATCACTCTTACTTCATCAGGTGTACATCAAGGAAGGTCAAGAAATAAAGATGTCAGATAACACTAAGCTTAACAATGCATAAATGACAGGAAAGAGGAGACCAATTCCAGTTAAACTGCTACATTTATTTGACCAGTCATAAAATTAATGAACACATCTGGATTAGCTATTTCTAATTTAGCTGTTGGGTGGCATCTCCTGCCCAGTTATTTCAAAATAAATGAGGTCAGAATAAATTGTAGAGTGCTATCGGAGGTAAGGAGAGGGCTTTTGCACTGTTAGAATATCAGTTCTTTTAAGCTTTTCCCTTGGCATCAGAGAGGCATGGCTGTCCTTTCCCACAGCCTGTATTTTCTAGAGCCTTCTCTCAGGCAGTATGGTAAAGAATACTGCGGTTAAGGTGACCGGCTCAGAAACTCAGGTTTGAGTCCTAGTTTTTCTGCTTGGTAGTCATTTGATCTTCAGCAGGTACATAATGGTTCCCTCATACCAAAAATAAAGATACTAATGGTGTCAATCTCATAGAGCAATTGTTAAGGACTAACTGAGATAATACACACACAGTCCTACACAGAGGGTCTGCCTCTGGTAAACTTTACCATACATGTCAGTATCATTAGTGCCCATGCAGTTATTCTTAGCTTAGCTGGGTAATCAGCAGTCTGTGAGTTTTGAAGTTGTAATCAGGTCATGCTTCCTTAAAAGCCAAAGATGAACTGTGGTCAGCTAGCATTTCTGTTATCTTCCCATATTTCAAAATCTTTTCCAATAAGTATCTCATAGCTTTCCTACTTGCCCACTGGGTGGGAAAAACTTGAAAAACAATGCCATTTCTAATCATATAAAAATGATTTTATAATTCTTACTCGACCGATCAACCCAAATAAAAAAAATCAATTTATTAATTTTATCTTATGTCATCCCAAGTATTTTCATGGCATTTGGACATAACTGACAACAATGAGGCCTGGCCCTTGCTGTGTGCAACCTACAGACATTTTTAGTGGTTCCTTCTGAACCAAGCCCAAACAGTGTAATGTGGCAAGGCCCTTTTGGATCCAGCCGCTGCTTCACCTGTGTGTATTCTAGAATCTCAGTGAACTTCCATTCACTCCTCCTGGGGAAAACAGGCTCTGTCCTGCCCCTAGGCTTTTGCACATGGAGGTCCCTCCACCTGAAACTCTGTTACCTTTCTCCCTGCTTCATATAGCCTTTCTCAAACTAGTCAGTTCTGAGGGTCACTAGAAATATCTTTGGGTTTTCAAGAGTGTTCTGTGAGAATTTTTAAATCATTTTCTGCAATCGCATAAAAGCATATTTTGGCTCATCTGTCTGACCACCATATCACTACATACCTCTGCCAAATTTCAGTGCCTAATATGTAGGATCACATTGGTGCCGTGTGGTACTACTTTACTTTCATTGTCAGGGCCCAGTGAGAAAAGAATAAAGTTGGACCTAACAGACAAATGACGTCTGAACCTGGGGAAAGCTAATGATAATGCAGTACACTGAGCATTCTGTATGTACAAAATTAGCAGCAGTTTGAATAAAAGCCCTTGTGCTGTATGACAAGTCCACTGTCTCACCACTTTAAGCCACTGAAAAGTCTCCATTCCTACAGTGTGTACTGAACTCTAAAGAGTCGGCACCCTAGCCACCAGGACCATAATCCATGCATAGGACGATTTAATTTTGGCCAAATGTGGACTCTGACATTATTTGGGCAGAGGCAGCAAGCCTTGTGCTCAGAGCTGATGTTCCAGATCCAGACAGCCGAGGGTGGAGTCTCATTTCCAGCTCTGTGACCATGGCAGGAAACTGAACCTCTCTGTGCCTCCTCTACCTCACCTGTAAGATGGCGACCATCACAGCATTTACCCCCCGGTGTTCTGCGACAGTTGCATGTAACCAGCCCTCAGACTGGTGCCTAGCATGGGTAGGCACTCATGAATGTTTGCCACTCCTGTGAAGCTGTGCAGGTAATGTGAGTGTTTGTGTGTATTTTGTAATTTTCTCATGTTTACTGATATAGAAGACCCAAAAGCCTAAGGAGTTTCTATCTAGTCTTGTGTGCATACATATTCAAACAGCATTATAATAAAAATAATTTGTCTACACTTGGGATTTGCAAGGCTCTCAATACCATGACCTAACTGATTGCTATTTATCCGGTAGCTTCCACTAACCGCCATCTTTCCTGGACAACCCTCTCTGGCCTCCCTGTGCCCCAGCTATGTCTTCTGGCATCCCAGTGGCACCTGGCAATTATTCTGGCATCACACTTAGCATGCATGCTTGTAATTGCTTGTTTAATTCTTGCCCTTGGTGGATTTTAAATTACTTGCAGGCCAGGGACCTCTGTAACCCAGAACCCGACAACACTGGGTGACACCCAACAGGCCTTCAACAGACATTTAGTGAATGAATGAATGTCAGAACCAGTTACCTGCATAACTACAACACCCTCAATTCTGCTGCAGTTGAGACAGAAAAAGAGCACAACCAGTAAGGTGGAAGACAAATCAAAATCCTAGAGACAAGTACCCCAAACCTGAAAAAGTTAGGGAAGAAACACCAAAGAGTTCTGACAACACCTAAAGTTGTGTGAGCATTGAGTCAGGTTGCAAAAAGGGCTCTGACTTAAAGTTCAGAAAAGCAGAAAGAGTAAAAAGGAACATTCAGTCAAGGCCTGATTGGAAGATTCAAAAAAATTCTTAAGGGAGTAATGGCCATAAAACTTGTCATACAGAGATCTTCTAAAATACATTTGGCCATATTGTTTGTGAATGAAGATGGGTTATTTTCATAAATGCTATTTGTTGGTTTACTTATTTATAGAAGGAAAAGCCTGCTTCTCTCCTCTTTAATAAGCTACCCTCCATAGATCTACAAGGAGCCCAGAGAAAGGTGATTTTCTGAGGGGAACTTCAGCAAAGTTATCTTTTCCAACTCTCCTTCATATCATTTTGCTATTTTCCCTTAGGTAATTGTCCTTCCCATGTTCTGCACAGACAGACAGACAGACAGACAGACAGACACACACACACACACACACACACACACACACACACGCACACACACTTGCACTCACATGACTGCTGTTTAAGGAACCACTGTTCCTGAAGGGAGCATTCTTACCCCCAAATACTCGGTGACAGAAGAAAGCACATGGGCCCTGGAAGGCTGGGACATGTTTCCCTCGTCCATGTCCCCCAGACACAGCATATCCCACGCAAGGAAAGGCTACGTGAACAACACCATTTCTACAGCACTTTTGCACGTGCTGTGTATGTGCATAGATCAAAGACAAAATAATTAAGAGGAAGTAAACATTGCGCTTATTGAGTTAAAAGTGTTCCACGGAAATTTTAAGTTAAGTATTGGGCCCAGTTTATCTTTATTCATCAGATGGATTCAAGTCTGAAAGAAAATCAGAAGCTCATGGTTGTTGGTGAAATCTCCCCAAGTAACCCAGAGCTGAAAGAAAAACACCACCCAAAATATTAACATATCACAGGGGAAGTTGGCCTGTGCCTAGATATGTTACTTCTGCTTAATGGATGAACGCTGAGCATTGATGACCTCTGGCTCGGTAGCCATGATCTGGCTGAGAACTCCAGGATCTGGTAAAAGCCTCCTGAATCCCAGCACAGTGTTCTTTCTACAAACTGAGCTGCTTCTTTAAACTTGCAACTCCCAGTCAAAAAGGTCCTTTGGCTTGAAGTGGATTCCTTTCTCTTCTGAAAGGAGGCACCCCACTGCTCTTGCTATGTGCCAGCAAGGCCCTCCTCTGCCAGCCCTCAGCCCCATCCTAAGCCAGGCCCTCCTCGTCACTCCCTGGACATTTGCAAGAGGCTAACAAGGTGTTTCTAGTCTGCAACACCTCCAATAGGTCTGGACTATCAGAATGATCTTTTTCATATACAAATGGGATCATTAGATACAACTTACCCTATACCCTCTTATAATTCTTTAACAGCTTCCGAATGCCTCAGAACAGAATCCAGCTCCTTAGCTGGACTCACAAGGCCCTTTAAGATGAGGTTCTTCTTGCCTTACCACCTCATTCTTTCCCCTCATCCACATACATCAGATAATCCAGATTTAGGAATCTGCTTTCAACACATTCACGTGTTGCGCCTTCGTAAATACTGTTCCCTCTTCCTGCAATGCCCTGCCTTACTTCCTCCACCTCTATCTTCATACCTCACACAGTTCTGTCCAGCTGGCAAACTCCAAGCCATCCTTCCTTTTGCTGAAATGTCACCTCTCCTGTGGAACCCCGAGAGTCAGTGTTTCCCTGACTGTTTCCACAGCCTGATCCAAAGCTCCATCATAACAGACTTCACAACACTGCAGTCATTTGCTCTTGATCTCAGCTCACTGCTGGACTGGGGGCCCAGGTCACTGGGACCCATCATGCCTTTCCTGAGCCATTAAAATTCTGGCTCATTCTCAAACAAGATTTTCGATTCTGTTGCACAACACTTGACAAATAGACACAATTCCCAATATTAGACTGTCCTCATATTGTCCTTCTCCTGAAAATTTAGTTATTGTTACCCACAGCCTCTGTGATCAAGGCTAAACTCCACATTCAGGCATTAACAGCCCTCTTTAATTTGGTTCTGCTACATATTATTAAGTCATAAAATTAATAGTCAACATTTATGAGTGGCTTACTATGCACTAGGCACTGTTCAAAGAAATTTTAACATGGATTCCCTTGTTTAATAACTTTAGTAGATATAATTGTATGACTCATACAGTTCTTAAGCTACAGCATGAAACTTACTAGTAATTAAGTCCTTTAATCCTCATAACAAACCTATGAGCAAGTTCTATTATTATTCCCACTTTTTAAATGAGAAAACCAAAGCACTGAGAGCTCAGACAACAGGCTCAAGGTCACACAGCTCACAAGTGAGGTACCTTAGAATCCAGGTAGTGCCCATGAAAGTCTGGGCTCCCAACCTGTGACATGACATTGCCTCTGGGCAGAGCATGGCACTGTCACACACCCTCTGCTGTCAGGCCAAACTCCTTCCAGAACAGTACTCTTTTCATCTTTTGTTCTTGCTTTCCTCCATGCCTTGAATGTCTGCTACCCTCTGCTCTACTCAAATAACTGTCACCCTTCAAAGCCTACCCAGTACTCACCTTCTCCTTGAAGGCATCTCTCCTTCCTGTCTACACTCCGTGGAGTATATGGTCCACAGCAAACCTTTTGCTGCTTGAAGTCCTGTTTCATTTAGAATGTTACTATATACTATTTTGCATGGTTGTTTTAAGTAGGTCTTGGGCCTCCAACATAATTGTGAGTTCCTTGAAGGTACCAAACAGGTGATTTACTTCTGAAATGTCCCATGGCAGTCAGCACTATCACAGACTTATGCAGATGCTTTACATATTCTTGTTGAATCGAAGTGTAAAATGAAGTCAGATGCCCCTTCTCTACATATCAGATTTACTCAATGGTACCCCAAAATTATTTCACTAAACAGCAGGCATCCTGAATAATTCTGGGTTTGCCCGATTATGTTTCCATTTTCCTGCCTAACTAACATGGAACATTGGGGAACAGAAGATTAGAAAGCAGAGTTAGGAACGAAGTTCAAGTCTCCTTAATTAAAACCACTGGAATAGGCCTTGTTCTTTGTAGCTGAAAAATAAAACTAGTTCTTGCATCTTGTCATTCAAAGTTACTTAATTTAGTTCAAATGTAATTTGTGTTTAGCATAATGATACCGATGCCCCTTAACCTGGATAAATGGGAACTATCCACCGCACGGCAGTATTCCGTGTGGCAAACGTTCCGCCGCAGCCTTGCAGGGACCTACTTGGCTGTGTCAGCTCCGCTGGTTATTAAGGTGTTAATCAAAAGCTCATGACCGTATCTTGCAGCCACATGGAGAGGAGTGTTGCCATCCTTATCCACACAGTCAATTTCACCTCCTGAAAGAGATGTTTTAATACAGGATAACATAAGAATGTAGTTGAGGATCCTATGTTCTATGCTAGTTACTCATGTTGACTAAATGTTGATTTCTTTTCTACTCTGTGTGCATCTCTGTTATGAAGTACAAGAATGCTTTTCAAGGGGACAAGTCACCATCAGAAGTAGTAGTATTAAATCTGCATAGAGGGAAGTCAGTTAGAAATGCTTTTGAAAAATCTTTCTGTATTATCTTATTTAAGGGTCTAAAATCTTATTCACAACTAGATTCCTGCTCTGAAGGAAAAATGTAATCAAATTTCATAAAATGTAATTCTAAAGGTATACTCAATTTAAATTTTACCTGATGAATTAATATTAAAGACCTGTGTAAACCTTATACTAAATTAAAGCATAAGAACCAAAGGGAATAGAGAGTTCAGGAAAACATTTTAGATAATTTGATTACCTAATTTAAAATATGATGAGTAAAATGAGTAAAAGCATAAGCTACAAACTGAAATGTCTATATTTATAAAAACTTGCACATTAATCATTTATAGTCCTCTTAATAATATGGTATTTTCATCTTATTTTACTTTATCTTCTTTTTACCTTTTTATTTTACTACATTTCTTGCTTTCTCTCCTTTTTTCATATATACAGCTGACCCTTGAACAACATGGGAATTACGAGTTGCCAATCTGCGCAGTCAAAAATCTGCATATAACTTTTGACTTCCCAAAAATTTAACTACTAACAAACTGATGGCCAGAAACCTTACTGAGAACATAAACAATTGATTAACACATATTTTGTATGTTATATATATCGTATACAGTATTCTTACAATAAAGCTAGAGAAAAAAACCTTTTTCACATTTCCATAAATCTCCAAAAAATTTCCAATATAGTTATTGAAAAAAAATCCACACATAATGGACCCACAAAGTTCAAACCCATGTTGTTCAAGGGTCAACTGTCTATGCAAATATCATTAGTCTGTTGATTAATTTACTTGAGAAACCATTTAAAAATAAGTTACATATCATGACATGTCACCCCTAAGAATTAAGACATTTTCCCACACAGCCACAATTCCATAATTGATACCATAATTTAACACTGATACCATAATTTTATATAGTATACAGTACATATTCCAATTTTCTGATTGTCCCAAAAACATGCTTTATAACTGGGCTTTTATTTTTTGGGTGCAATCAAAGATTCTGATAGCACTTGGTTGTTATATCTCTTTAGTTTCCTTAAAAGCAATTCTCCTGCCTCTTATTTAATTTTTAGTCTCTCATGTCATTGCTATTTTTGAAGACCAAGAGGGAGTAGTGTAGGCTGTTGTCTGGAGCTGTGTGATTATTTCCTCATTATTAGATTCACACTAATCATTTTGGCAAGAATACCCCAGAGCTGATGTGCATGTCTTCCCGCATCTCCACAGCAAACACACACGGTCAAGTTATTCCATTACTGGATGATGCAAATTGTAATTACTTGCAATGAGTACAGAGTTTCAGTTTGGGAGGATGAAAAAGTTCTTGAAGTGGATATTGGTGATGGTTGCACATTTATTAGTAATACATATTGCAAATATTTTCCCCCTAGATTTTCATTTGCCTTTGGGTATTTTAACCCTGAAAAAAATACTTTTTTTGTAATTTATGTTTTTTCTTTTATTGCACTTAGATTTTGCATTGTAGTTAGAAAGGCTTTCCCCACATACCTGCAGTAAAGAAAGGACATGTGAAAATAGTTGTAACATGTATTACTGACAATTGGTAATCCCCCAAATAATGTTAAGAACCTTAAAAAATCAAGGAATAAGTAGGAATCAAGGAGAGGGAGGAAAGGAAAGTGACTGCTAAATGGGGTGAGGTTTTTTGGGGGGTGATGAAAATATTCTGGAATTAGATAATGGTGATGGTTCTAGAATCTTGTGAAATACTAAAATCCACTGAATCATACACTTGAAAATGGTGACTTTTATGGTAAATGAATTATATACCAATTAAAATGGAGGGGACTGAAGAAAGCTATAGAAAAAGGTAAGGGATTAAAGGAGTGGCAAACACACCAAGGAGAAAATACAACATGTGTACTCGTACTTACATCTGTGTACTAATACGCACTTCTACTTTAAGAAAGGGGCTCAGAATATAAATTATGCTGAGGTTCTCTTTCCTGGCTATCCTGTTTGTAAACAAATCTCTGCATCATTATGGAAAGTAGTAAGTTATTGAATTGTTAAATCATGCTCTTAGATATCAGATATTTTAAAGTTGGTCTCCTGGGAGAATTTTGTTTCACAAAATATTCTACGTATGTACTGTATCTTTAAAATATACCATTATAAGACACTAATACAGCAATGTTTAGCTTGTATATCTAAACTATATACACACATCTATACATTTCAGAATAAGAAATATACAATCCTGAGAAACGCAAATATTTTGTGAATGGTTCAGATCAACTTAGATAAAATGTTTTATTTGTTTTCAATAACATTTCTGATTGAGAAAGGAACTTTCTTATTGTAGAAAATTTAGAAGATAAAGTAAAATATAAAGGGAAAAATGGGGATAATCGGTATTAATATTCTGGAATACTTCCAGTTGTTTGTGTCTATGTGTACATGCATTTTTCATGGTCGAGATCATAGCATACAAAGAGTTTTGTGTCCTGCTTTCTCCCTTAAAGTCGCATCATAAGCACTTCACGTGTCATTGATTTGTTGTAACTATATGACACCAATTTTACGGAATTTACTTAGAAAGTCCCCAATTACTAGGCATTTAGCTATTCCCCAATTGTCTCATTAATTAAAATACAGGAATGAATATCACTATAAATAATCTTCATCTACATTGCAGATGATTTCCTTCAGCAACATTTTTAGAAGAACTACTGTATCAAAAGTATAAATATTTTTTAAGGTAAAAATGGACAACGGAAAATGGCTTTTGCGAAAGGTCATGACTATTGGCACTCCCATTAGCAGTATATTTGAGCATAGACCAAAAGATGCCATTGAGATTCTCCTCACATCTGGGGAAAGAGCAGTAACCTCCAGGCCAAGATACTGTCTCCTGTAATATGACCATTATAAAATCTTCACAATAATATCTGTATGGCCCTTTATCGTATTGAATGCTGTTATTGGTCATTATGACCACCAATTCTCTAGGATTAATTTTCAGCAAACATTTTTTCTAGCTGGGTTGTTTGGTAAAATATAGAGCTAGTGAATAAGAAATCTTTGCTACAAAGTGAAATAATTACCAAATATGTGTGGGCTTTGCAAAGGGGCAAACGCTACAAAAACTGCAACTAGCACATGTTTGTTGACACAGGATTTCAGATGCTTCACTATACAGCCAATACTTCAGCACATACAGTTTAACTTGAAAAGTCAATCTGCTGCCAATAAACTTGCACATTTGAGGACTGCATCTTAATAGCTATTTACAAAAAGGTAATTCCTTTTTGACCTTGCCTGTAACAGGGAACTATAATTGGAGCTTAATTACCTCAGAGCAATCAGGGCACATGTGGTCTGCCTGATGTGGGTCCACAGTGGCGCTGATCCAGGGAGATGTGGGAGGCCGATGCCCAGGCTTCAGAGAAGCTTTTGTCCTGAACAAACACTACCTCACTCCATGTCCTTCCCAGCCAAGAGCCACCAAGCCTTTCCTAAGAAGTGTTAGGGCCTCCATGATTACCAGCCTCATATATGCCAAAAATTAGATAGGGAAAGAGAAGAGTGGAAAATACTGGAAAGGATGGAAAAGAGGAGCCGAACTGATACAAGTTTCTTCTTGTCTCTACTATCACTTCGTAAGTCAATTTAAAACTGTAAAAATATATTTAATTATCTTCCAGATAGGCTTTTGCTGTCATTTAAAATACATTTCAGGAAAACATCATAACTTAGGGGAGAAAGAAAAGAGAACTGTTCATTTGTTATTTAGAAATATGTCTTAAATTACAGTAGGACTTCTAGATGAATGAAGTTCTGTTTTATGGTTACTCTCCAAAACTTTCCATTCTTAAGATTCCATCTTTAAGATTTGCTTGGAATGCAAATTAAATATCTTTGATATTCATTTGAAGATTGCAAGTTAAATGTTGGTAATCAAGCATTGATAATCAGTTAGGAAAACAAACAGTTGTGACCTTAATAGTATGCGAAGCATGTCAGATCATTTTTGCAGCATTATCTAAACATTCATTTGAAATCAGTTTTCCAATGCACAAACAAGAATGGTCATCTTATTAAATTGCCTTGGAAGCGTTGTGAGCCAAAAGGTCAAAAATCTCACAATGAATCATCCTATCACTTGACTCTTCCTTTTCAAACTCTATTTTTAAAAGTCCTGTGGGAAAAAAATATATCCCTTTTGAATTTCTGTGACCTGCTGGACAGTGTCTGAGGCAGCTGCCTGGTGCAAATGACTGGATCAAACGCCTCCTGACATCATATTACATCTTCATTCAGTTCTTTGCCTCTGTGGCTGTGACAACAAAGCTCCTGAAAACAAACTATGTGATTGAGCAGCAGAGGTAGCCTTTGCTTACTAGCTAAAA
Source organism: Smutsia gigantea (assembly GCA_032199065.1). NCBI lineage: Eukaryota > Metazoa > Chordata > Mammalia > Pholidota > Manidae > Smutsia > Smutsia gigantea. Next base: position 348,706 of record JAVSCE010003432.1, on the reverse strand, counting down.
AAGAAAAGTTTTTTTTTAATGATTGTCTTACTAAAGCTGAATGATTCTAGAAAAACAAAGTTATTTTGAAGAATTTATAACCCTGACTGGCTAGCAGTCAGGGAGGCAGAGAAATGCCGCACTGAGTCTGAATACCAGAGCGATTTAACAAAACAAATAAACAAACATTAGAATGTTCCTCAGTACGTTAAGTTGGTTTAGGGAGCCAGCCCATGTCCCCACGTGGGACGGGCATTCTGGATCATGTTGTGCGGTGGCCCATCTGGAGGATGGACACCAGACCCTGGGGGTGTGAGCCTCTGGATTTTTCCCTGAAGGAAGCCAACAAAGAGGAGGAAAGAAAAGAGCTTCCTATTCTTTTCCCTAAGGATGTTTTTAAACATGTCAAATGGAAGAACTCACAGTTCTCTAAAGTGCAATGAATGCAAAGAATTGTCAGCTAAGAGAAGAGATGCAAGATCATCCTTTCATAGGGCTAACTCTATTCTAAATAGAAGTGGCTCTCAGGGTAAATAGAATTCAAGTCAAAAAAATTTTTTCAACATGTCATTGTTTATCCAGAGAATACATTATAAACACAGTGGTTAAGAGTTTCATCTCTGATGTTAGATTGCCTGTGTTCCCGTCCTTGTCATGTATCCTGACAGAAGGGACAACTTCCCTGCCTCACTATCCCCATCTTTGAAATAGGGAAATAATAATAGCATCTCTTTCCCATGGAGCAGTTGAAAGGATTTATATGGTGTGCTTAGACAAGTGCCTGGCACAGGGTGAACACTCAACCATGTTAGCTTTATTATTATATGTATAATGCGCTATATATTATAGCCACTATATCTTCATCATTTCAGACCCGTGGACCCCACCCAACCCACAGGCAAAATGCCAGGCCAACCAAGAATGAGAAAGGCTCTGAAACAAGATCCTTGATCACGGAAGACAAGAGATGTAGTCTCTACTACATTTTGTCCCAACTCAAAAGTCTAGCAAGAATGTCACAAAAGCCTTCAAGTCCCCAGAGATGTCTTTTGGGGAGGTCAAAGCAGCCAGCAGACCCCCAGGACTGTGGTAGGCACCCTAGCCTGACACAGGGCACAGGTCATGCCCTTGATTCGAAGGAGATGGCCAGTAGGGTCCGGCCCACAGGGGGGGACCTGTAAGATGGCAGTGCCTGCAAGGAAAAAAACTGCTCTTTCTCTGATCTGGTCACTGGTGCTTGAAATTGCTTTAACAGGGAACAAAGCTTTGTATGCCACAGAGCTAAGACCCACTGATTAAATTCACGTTACATTTTTTTTAATGGATACTAAATAGCTCCCTAGTTTTATTTATTTTTAAGGCAGTGGACATTGTTTCTGAAAAAAGAGTTGAGAAAAACAGTGGGATAAGGAAAATTTGCAAAGGAGAGAACCTAGGGTCACTCCCCACCTCCACATGTTTACAAGCAAAACAAAACAATTAAAATGGCCCTTTCAATAAAGTGAATGCCAAAGGCATACCACATATTTCAAATTAGAATTAATGGGTATTAAGCAGCTAATGATCATTTTACCTTCCTTTGCTCACTGGAAACTTATCAGGATTTCTTTTTCCCTGTGGTTTCACTGAAGTGCTTATAAGTTTCCTTTGCTTTGCTGCAGATATTTTTGCTTCCTAAGCATAATTTCACTGGCTGGTCTTCCATCCAAATGTCAAATGCCTTTTTGGTTTTATGACTTGAGTGCCTAAGACATAACTTTGTACCACTAATAATTCAAGTGTATGTCACCCAAAATTCTTATAGATGAGAAAAAGATAGTCCAAGAAAGTTGGCTAATGCCAGAATGTTGAGAAGTAAGAATGCGGGTCAACTAAAGATAGTTTAGGAACTCTCTGAATTTGCCTGGAATGTCAGCATAAAATCTGGAGTAAGCCTGCTTTTTTAAGAAATTGTCTCTAAGATTTGCTAAGATAACAGAAGCTGTGTTGTCAAGAGCAATCCACTCACAGATACTGGCCATGACCTAGAACATGAACCATGATGTGAAGTGACAATCTCAAGTACTTTGTTGCAGAGACAACCCGATGGTTCAAGTAAACCTTTGTTGTAAGCCTGGAAAATTACTAGATTATGTGACTTGCCAAGGTCTCTATCAAGCTTGTGATTTTATGACCCTTTATAGCACATACTTAACTGCTTTTCCTCTGAGTAACCTCACTTCTCCTACCTTTGCCCTAGTAGCTTAATGAGTTTTAACTTAGGAACTATGGTGATTTCTGAAGTTTAAAAACAATTTGGATTTGCCACTACAAAATGAATGATAGTTGTTTTTATTAGTTTTAGAGTGAAAAGTGCAGTTTCTTGAGCCCATACAAGCACATCATTTTCAGTTGCAAAACATACATGTTCTTTCACTGACTGGGAATTGCCTGTGAAACTTAGTAATGTTGTATTCTCACTCCTAAGCTTGATGGTTATGATATGGCTGATAAAGAGCTTTAGCAAAGTTAATCAAGGGACAGCGTACATTCAAGCTTAATAAGCTCTAAAACTGAGCATTGTATTTCACATGCAGGTGACTGACAAGCAGACTCTGTCAGACTAGGACACTGTTCAAATAAGGACACGGCAGAAGAATCTCTCTTACCATTCTGAATGAGAGTTTGTGACCGTGTGAACCTTCCGTGGACAGCTGTCATGTGCAGTGGACTTTTGCCATCTTTACTCTAAAAAATTGAGGGAGAGAGAAACAATGGACCAGTGACATCAATCTGAAACATCCCTATGGACACCACCGGCAATGCCCTGAAAATGTCGATTCAAATTTTTTTAAAGTGTGATAAAAAAAAATTACAAGAGGTAAAAGGTAATTTGGAAAACGACAGCTAAAGTAAATGTGGTATCTCAAGTTATTGTCAAACATCACATTTTAAAGATTAGAGGGGTGAAAATTAGAGAAGAAATGTGGAATTTCTTTTACACTGATGATAGCACACTACCCTGTTTCAAACTGAAGTAATCATCCAAAATGTTTTGTCATCCCCTGTGATCTACTGATGAAGAAACTTTCCTTTAAGGGTTTTTTTCAACTTTGGTCTATAGTAAATGAAAAAAGACAAACGGTTGGTTCTGCTTGACCTGAAGTTCACTAAACTGGTATAAATCACTGAAAACCTCAAAACTGATCTGGAAAACAACACTTTTGATTGTTCTAAAACAGAAACGCTTACTTCACTTAACTCATTATACTGAGATTGTGGGATTAGGACATGCAATGGTTTAGCAAATTGCCATTATAATGATCACTTGGAAATATGTGCTGAATGTATACATTTCTTTAGTTTTCAAGGTATAAATGATAGAACTCCCTGATACAGATTAAGTCAAAACATGGAAAACGTACAGAATCCATATACTGATCATTTTACCAAATACCTAAGTCCTACACATCTAATTAAGAAACAGTCATTTATAGAATTTCTTCTAAAAACTCTACACACTATTTTTTCTTCTAAAAACAGTAATACCCAAAAGAAAATATTACTGTTATTTTAGACCACAAGTATCCCCAATAAAGAGAATATATTCTTTCATTCAGGTCAAAGGAAAAATAAAAAAAGAAAGAAAGAAAGACAAATAAAGAAGGAAATCTATGTAACTTAGTTCTCTAAGTGTTAGGAGAAACATTTTACAAAGACTGAGGTTAAAATATGAGATTTCAAAAATGCTAGTTCTGAACAGACAATTCTCCAAAGAAATTCAGATGGACAACAGGCACATGAAAAGATGTTCCACATCGCTAATTATCAGGGAAATGCAAATTAAAACCACAATGAGATATCACCTCACACCAGTAAGGATGGCCAACATCCAAAAGACAAGGAACAACAAACGCTGGTGAGGATGCAGAGAAAGGGAAACCCTCCTATGCTGCTGGTGGGAATGTAAATTAGTTCAACCATTGTGGAAGGCAATATGGAGGTTCCTCAAAAAACTAAAATAGAAATACCATTTGACCCAGGAATTCCACTCCTAGGAATTTACCCAAAGAAAACATGTTCTCAGATTCAAAAAGACATATGCAGCACTATTTACAATAGCCAAGAAATGGAAGCAACCTAAGTGTCCATCAGTAGATGAATGGATAAAGAAGATGTGGTACATATACACAATAGAATATTATTCAGCCATAAGAAGAAAACAAATCCTACCATTTGCAACAACATGGATGGAGCTAGAGGGTATTATGCTCAGTGAAATAAGCCAGGCAGAGAAAGACAAGTGCCAAATGATTTCCCTCATTTGTGGAGTATAACAACGAAGCAAAACTGAAAGAGCAAAACAGCAGCAGACTCACAGAGTCCAAGAAGGGACTAGCAGTTACCAAAGGAGAGGGTTGAGGGAAGGTGGGTTGGGAGGGAGGGAGAAGGGGATTGAGGGGTATTATGATTAGTACACATGGGTTTGGGGAGGTCATAGGGAAAACAGTGTAGCACAGAGAAGAGAAGCAGTGACTCTGTGGCATCTAACTACACTGATGGACAGTGACTGCAATGGGGTATGGGGGGGACTTAATAATATGGGTGAATGTAATAACCACACTGTTTTTCATGTGAAACCTTCAGAAGAGTGTGTATCAATGATATCTTAATAAAATAAATAAATAAATAAAAATTTTTAGATGCAAGTTCATTTTTGTGACATAATCCATATACTTGTGTTTTACAATGACTCTATTTTAAAACAGAAAACAAATAATCATTTGTATTTCTTAGAGTAAACCAAGGACTACCTGGATTTGAATCACTCATCGCACTTGTTAGAAATGTGAACTGAAATGTGAACTCTGCGTCCTAAACCTGACCTAATAAATCCATACTGGGGTTAAAGGATCCCCATTCCTAGCTTGCACAGCACACTAAAGCTCTGGAGCCACTGCTTTAGACTTAGGGCTGGAATAGCTTTTAAGACCACAAGGTTTTAACAGAAGAAGGTTTCAATAGTCATAGGCATACAGCGGAGAAGAGCTCCTCACAGCTGATTCCTGAGCCTGGGTCTTGGCTGTCAGAACTGTAGGCAGTTCAAAGGACTGAAAAGCCTGGGAACTACCGAGGAATAACGATTGAAAACACACCCCCTCCAGTAAAAAGTTGATGACAGTCTTAAGAGCGCTAAGGAGAGAGAAAACAAAAATTGCAGAGTTGACATTAACTTGTCCCTAGGTGGTGCTATTTCTTTAAATTTTGCTCCAATATTTTCTCTTAAATTTAATATGAAAAAAGTAATTAGCATTTAGTTAAATACATATAAATATTTCAGTGGTTAGAAATATCTTTATAAGTATTTAACTAAGCACTTTCCCATGCCTAGAAAATAGCTTAATGGTTTTAACAAGGAATACCCACGAGCTTGGTGGTAACTATTCAAACTGCAGCCAGAGAAGCAAAGCAGAAAGAGCCAGTTTTTATGGTGTGCAGGTCACAGAGTTAATCCCATTTCTAGGACAGCAAACACCACTTTTTCTCCCTTGGAGTGCTTGTGCCTTTAATAAAGGGACAAATAAACGGAGATGACCACATTTGTTAAAATGCCAAGGATGGCTAGATGGTCAGCGTGGTGCTTGCTTCAGATCCAATCTTGCAGATCTTTGCTGGGTTCATCTACCGAGTCCAGGTCTCAGCTGATTGTTTTTTTTTTCTCGAAGGAATATGGGTGGCAGGGGGTGGGAGTAGGTGGGGACAGGAAGCATTAAGAGTATCATGGCAGCCATTTGGGGGCAGTTTTGTTTATATAGGATGGGTGTAAAGAAAACTAATTATTCAAAAAGCCATTAAAAACTAATGAGGGTCAAAAGGATAATACTTTTTATTTAGCCTTTACAGGTTAGAGCTCAGGATATTCAGGCTGAGACTAGGGGTCCTACTGAGTTTCATTATCTGCCTGAGAAATATTTCACAAGGTAGGGAGGAGAACTGGCCATTGCTGCCGCTGTTCTGAGAACTTCAGACAAGGATTAAACATGCCTTTCATCCCAAAAGGAGAGGATATGTTCAGTTCTTTCATTTATTCAAGGCACTGCTTTAATAAAAAATCTTTTTTAATTTCTAGTCTCCTTCCAATTTCTCGATGCATTTTCCCATCCGATTCAGGGCTTGAAAGAATTTGTTATTTTGAGAATTTGTCTAATTAAGCAAGAAGCTCATCTGTTCACTTAGGCATACATGGTTCAGCCATAAACCATGAAGGAAAGCTAATGAGGATTAAGAATATTTTATAACAAATATTAGTATTCTTTCAGGATTGAAGTCAACATCCCCCAAGGAAGATTAATCCTTGAGCTAGGGATGTTTTGATTTTCCTGACCACCATCCTCCTCAGAAATCCATTCATTCTTTTGTTCTACTCCTAATGCCTCTTTCCTCATCCTCCAACATCGCACAATCTTCCCTAAACTTATAGATGCTCTTACTCCCCTGGAACATAGCGAAGGTATTGTGTTCTCTGCTGACATAGTGTCTCCTGGCGTTACATGGCTCAGTGGTCCTGATGGAAAGCAATAAAGCCTCTACCGGATAACAATAAAGCCAGCCTGTAGGCGGTTGAGGGTGCCAGAAGGCCAAAACGGCCTCCTAATTCAGTGGAAGAGCAGTCTAAAACTCTGATTGCAAAAAGCCATATGTAGTCCACATTTTTTAAAATGGTTTTCAAGGCCGGAGGTGGTACATGGTCGGCTCACCCATTCATTGCTCTCCTTTCCCCGCTTCCTCTCCAAAGTTCCCAGTGCCATGTCCCTACCACTGCTTTCTCGTGCCAATTCCAGGTTTTACCTTCAACCTCTGCAGTGCAACCCTTTCTATAATTTGGTCCTGGTACATATAGAGAAGGACGCTGGTCCACTTCAGTTGACATGAGATGGGCTTCAGTTCCAGTGTTCTAGGCTCCATGATCTAAAGGCCCACAGACAGAAGAGCATCAGAACCATGGGCAGGCTGAACGTTAGTGCAGGAGGTAGACAACCTGGCGAGCAATCTCTGAATCTGTCTTTCTAAGTCGAATCTGGCATGGCTATGTGTTTAGTGCCTTCTTTGACACATTCTTTGAATGTTTCTGACTACAGAAATTACAATGTGCTCTGTAATGGAGAAGAAAAATTATTTTATATTTTTTCGTACTCTTCCTGTTTGAAAAATACAAGTGAACTTCAATGGTTTCTTGTGTAAAGTATTGTGTTTTTATTATTTTTCACAATTAAACTAATATTACAAAGTCAAAGATAGGGCCACAGTCAATCTAAGCAAAATAAGGAGTTGTAAAACGTAAGGACACATATCCTCCCTCCTCTCTGCATCATCTTGTAATTGCTCCTGAAGACAGCACTTCTAGGCTTTTGCGAGGATAGAGGACAACAAAGGGAATAGGCGGGTGGGTACTGGCTACATTTCAACTTGCTATTTCCCCTCAAACTTTGGAAAATTTAAACAATTACAAATTGTCTTGTAATCTACAAACACTTTTAAAACCCAAGGAACAATGTGGTATGGAGAGATAACAACTTCAATTAGAAAGCTACCTCCAGAGTCAGACTTCGGAAATGTTAGACGCTCCAAGCATCCAGGGGAGGGTTCAAGAGAAGGAAATCAGAGGATGCAGGCAGTGTTGATAAAGGAGACTGAGGGAGAAAGCTAAATTTATTCAAAATCCTATTTATAGAGATGAGATAATACATAAACCCAAGTCTCAGATTTTTTAAATGATGTTTCTTATATTCTGTCGATGACTAGCAGTCCACAGGAAAAAAACTATTAAAATTAAGAAACCATGCCTTCCAGGTCCATTTTGTAGGGGAGAAAAGAAGGCTGCCATAGAACAATGTACCATATGTAGCTGAAACCGCTAAGCCAGTCTGACCTGACCGCTGCTCGGTTAGCTGCGAGAAGTGGATGGATGTGCCAGAAAGCGCCCTTCCAGCCTGGGTATCCGGCCCCCGGGAGCATGAGCCGGCCTGTTTTACAAAGGTAATGTAGCGCATCAGACAACCTGTGAGTTAATTAAGTGGAGGTAAGAGAGCTACTTCATTTAACTTCAAAAACTTTCCATTCTTTGGAGGATTCAAGGACATCCTCCAGACACCAGGATGTCAAGACAAGTGTCACAGGTCTTGGGGACACTGACGGTTTGGGCGCTCGTGAGCCGCTGCCCTCTCACCACCATCCTCTGGGACCGCACCCCCACACAATGACTCCCTGCCCCCCTTGGGTTACTGTTCCTTGGTCTCCCCGATGCCCCCAAAGACCTTCACCTTACCTGTACTTTGGACCTTGGCTGGGCTCCACTTACAAGATCTGCAACTCTGAAATTCTCTTCACCTACTCTGCTTTTTTCATTTCTGCCTGATACCTACTTTCATGAAGATGCTACACCGCCCTCCATTCCTTCCCTATCTTCTAACTCCTCTTTCCATCCCTTTCTATGGCTCCTCCTCCTCCTCATCATCATAAGAGTAAAGGGTACCAGGAGTCCCCCATCCCCTTCTCTGCTCCTGCTATGAAGCACTCTCTTCTTGGGTGAGCCCATCCTTTTCTCCCAGTCTGAACTATCAGTCACCTCCATGTGAAAGAAGCAACCTAAATTTTTTCTTCTGTTCTCTATCGCTCTCCCATACTGGAGGATGCCATTTTTTTACTGTTGGTTTCCTCAGACTGGCTGTACCAAAGGCGCAAAATCACCTTCTCAATAAACTCATCAGTTTCACCTTTGAGCCTACTTTCTCCTGACATCCCTCTTAAAAACAATAATCCTTCATCAAGTGCTTACCATGGGGCAGACACCATTCTAAGCAATTTATGTGAGATAACCTACTTAATCCTCGCAACAGTTCCAAGAAGGAGATACTATTGTGTTCCTAATTTTAGGGATAAAGAAACTGAGATACACATAGAGGTTGCTTATGATTATGTAATTACTGAAAGTCAAGGCTTGGGAGTGGAACCGAGGCAGGCCAGCTCCAGAACTGAACACATAGCCACTATGCTCTATTACCTGTACTGACCAGATTTCAGTTCTTACACTTATCTTCCACAACTCCATCTCTTGTCCAACCAAATTCTGTTGATTTTCTTTCTGCAAAGCCTCCCTTCTGTTGCTTATCCCCATTTCCCTGTCCACACAACTTCTTATCTAGATCAATTCTATTGACTTCCAGTTAGCCTTTAACTGTCCTCTCTCTAGGTCACCTGTACCTGAATTTTCTTTTCACAAAACTGAAAATAGCTTTTTTCACCCTCTCGATGCAAAAATAACACAATGCTTATTGCATCACAATGAGTGCATTAAAACAAATACATAAAAAGAAAAACTAAAAAAATCCAAATCATAATTTTGCCTTTTTGCAGTGATAACTGTTGCAGTATACTGGTATATATTCCAAATAGTGTCCTCGATCTATGCATATACACAGACACATCACTTTTCTAAATTAAAAAAATATTGTATTTTTTTTCCACTGGTAACCCTGGGTATAAGTCGGCTTTTTGATAGTTGCCAATCTTACAGCCAAACATATTTGTGTATTAGTTTGCATTTTCCTAATTTCTAGTGATACTGAATATTTTTTCATAGGTTTAGTAGATATTGTATTCTCTGTCTTGTGATCTTCCTTTGCCTGTATTTTTTAGTAGATTATCAGATGTTTTCTGATTTTTCTGACTGCTTTATACATTAAGCATATTAACTCTTTGCCTATCATGTATATTGTAGACAAATTTCCCTAAGTTGTTCATCTTTTAATTTTGATTGTTAAAGTATTTGGTTTTTTTTTTCTTTTTTTGGTGGTGGTGGGGGTGCCATATAAATGTTTAAAATTTTTATGTAGTCAGATATACATTTTTTCCTTTATGTTTTCTGTCTCTGGTGTTCTGTGGCCAGATCACTACCCCTAAGAGTGGTCTTGGTCACATGGCCTTTCTAATGATTAGAGGGCCCTGCAGCCTACCCAAACTCCTTGGCCAGTAGATAAGCACCTTCCCTGGTCAGGTCACATTTTGGCTTGTTCCTGGTTTCCTTCTTTCATACAATTTATACTCTGTTCAAGCACAATAAATCGCTATTCTGAAAATGTATTCCATATTCCCCGACTATGAGAAATTATAAGAAAAAACTGTAAAAAGAAGTAATTAAAATTCATTGATCCAATAGTCTTGAAATTAAATCTTGGAAATTATAATTGTTGAAAAGCAGGGGCAGAACACAGTGGGAACTGGCTTCAGGATTATTGTGTGCCTGGGAGAAGGGAAGCTGAGTGTGAGTACCAGGTTATTTGGTGCAGGTTAGGATATTCCACTGCAGAGCAAATGCATTTAAAGGATGTAACCCAGGTCATGAAGGCTGCATGCCTAAATTCCTCTTGGTTATCTGGTACAGTGAGCTGACTTATTACCTAAAGGTAACCCAGAGCTTTTCTTATCCAGAGCTCCCAACCCCTTTACTCTATCTGGACTGCTCTTTCTCATATTCTCTCTATCTCTCATCTCAACTGATACCAACCTTTCAAGTCTTGGCTCAAAAGGAAGCTCCATTTTTGATTCCCAAGCAAGAAGCAAGTCAACACTTAGAGTTCATAATGCTTTATTACTTCTTTCTCATGCCACTCACATTCTCTCTTGCCTCCTAATCAGTGCATTACCTCCTCACCACATCGCAAATTCCTTGAGGGCAGAGATCGTATCTCAGAATACTCCCTCAGAACCAAACAGACAGCACTGGGTCGTCTTCAGTGAGTTGGCTGAATAAGGGAATGACTATTGGGACCAGGTCTGTGTCACATCACTGAAGCCACTCTCTGGGGTTTACTAGAGGAAATTATTTGAAAAACTTGATGGACCATGCCACGGTCAGGCACAGACCTGAGATCCTTACATCAGGCCTTCCCTTTGATTCCCAGTGGCTCTGCCCTAACAGCTCTACCAAGGTCAAGTCAACATCCCTGAGACCCAGTATTTGCTGTGCAACATTCACTAAGCTACCAAGGGCCAGTGGCTAGAACCTCAGTGCCTTCCAGCTGGTCCCACCACCCCCGCAGTAACAACGCAGCTACCTGTGCACAGATGCCAATACAGGATAAGGCTGTGGAGTCAAGGTACTCAGAGCTGCAATTCACTAAAACATGACACAATTTACGGCACTTGATTTTGCTCAGAGGCTCAGTGCAAAGGTACTTAATAGAGAGAGACAAAGAGTGTCATACCTGAATGTTAACATCTGCCCCGTTGTTTACTAACAGTTCAAGACACAAAGCACCATGTGTGGAGGCAGCAGCAAAATGCAAAGGGGTGAACCCACTGTTGTTCGGCTGGTTCACGTTAGCACCATAGTCAGTCAGCTCGTTAACGACAGCATCCTGCCCATTGTAGCAGGCCAGGTGAAGAGCCGTGTTTCCATACACGTTGATTTCGTCGATCTGCGAATGAGTCCAACACAGGGCGACTAAAATCACCAGAGCCACTTTGCTCCATTTTCCACAAAATGCCTAATGGCTGTGCTAAATAAAGAAAATGTCCCTCTGTCAACGTGATTATTCAGAGCTTACTTTTGCCCAGTGTGGCCATTCTGGGAATGCTTGTCACCCAGGTAAAGATCTGCAAAAAGTGAATGTGACAAAAAGCACACCTGGGAGGGAGAGTTAAAGGTTCCAGCTTGTGGAAATATTGTTCCACCAGGGAAGGGGTCTAATGTAAGGAAGGCAAATCTGCCTCAGAACGCCAGAGGACAACCAACTCTGGGAGCAAGAAAAGGGCCCAGAACTCAGCAGTGCACCTGAAGAAAAAGGAGGGACGTTGCAGGGAGGGGGTGTGCAGCCTAAACTCAGAAGGTGGGCTCAGGAGCCGTTCCGGATCTGGCTGTGCCGTGTGACCCCTCACCGCGCCACAGGCTGGGAGCAGAGCCGAGGGGCCGTCCTGGGTCGCTCTGCTTTCCCAGACCTGCCCAGGCTGCTGGGTTCCACCATCATGGTCTCAGTACGGCAACCTGGTTCTCCTGTCCTCCAGCGGCAGGCATATTCCACAGCCTCACCCCTGCTCCTGCTCTGCTAGATGAAGGAGAAGGGTGTGAGGCTGACCTCGCCAGCATGGCACTGGACACTTCTGCTGTTTGTCCCTGTCATTCATTCATTCATTTCTGTTTGTGAGCCACAGTGTAGAAGCCTAGGTTCTGGAGGGATGAAGAACCCCAGCCTTTGAAAAATGACTGGTTAAGATGTATTACATATACATGTCTAAATATTTATCTATGTGGACATAGAAAAATATAGGAAGTTAGTCTGTTCCTAGTTTTCCACTACTTAGCATATGCCCCCATTGCCCTTCATCAGTTGTATGTAAACTCAAAAGAATGGGGTACTAGAAAATGAGGGTTTTTTTTCTCTTGCATTAAAAATACAAACAGGATTTAATATTAGAACCACAGAAACCGCACAAATACCCCATGGGGTGATGCATTAATCATAGCTCACCTCCACCCCCAAATTCAGGAGATGTTTGACGACACTGATCTGTCCGTTGGAGGCCGCGGCGTGCAGGGGGGTGTAACCCTTCTTATCCTTACACGTCACTTCTGCGCCGTGGTTAATGAGCAGAGCTACGACATCCAGGTGGCCTTTACAAACAAAGCAGCAGAAAATATCATTGACCTTTTTAGGACAATTAGACAATTCAGTCCACCTAAATTATTGCTATTAGCTCTTATGGCCACCAGCATTTTGCTGGTTATTAAAAAAACAGCTCATGGCAAATTTTCAATAAATATTTAGTGAGTACCTACTATGCATCACACGTTATAGAAATGCTATTTGGAAAAAAAGATGTTTCAGATGGGAGCCTCCTCTTCAAGGAGATCTAGCAGAAGGGATACCAGTAACAGTGACAAGGTGCTGCAACTATGTCAGTGGCACAGCCTTAAAAAATTATGTTAAAATGAAAAGCAGTGCTTTTGAAACCAATTGTCATTCCTCACTGAAACGTCTAACGAAGACAATTTGGTTTGGAAAAAACTAAGGAAAGAAAAAAATCAATTAATCAGAATGACTCCAGATTATTGTTTAATCACATGAAAATGCTGCTGTTTGGCATTTTTTTTTTTTGCACCCATGAAAATGGCAATTTCATATGATTCAACTAAAAGTATTCTCATGAATTAGTGGCTAAACACAAACCTTTCCAGTTTCTATTTCGGTTGGCATATTTTCTAGAATATTTTCCTTTGTTCCCCATCTCATTACATATAGCATGATAAACGTAGTTGGCCTGTATTTTGTCACTGAAGGTCGTTCAATGCTTCCAGGTCATTGCTTTAAACATGGTTCGTAATTGAAGGGTAGAAGATGAGTACTGACTCCAGGGTCTAAAATGTGTGTGGGGTGTGTGTGTGTGTGTGTGTGTGTGTGAGAGAGAGAGTCAGAGTGGGGGGTTGGGGAGGGAGAGAGGAAGAGAGACAGACACAGAAAGTTCGGTGTTGGCTTATTTTAGTAAAATTCTACTTTTTCTCCAAGACTTGTATATAGAAAAAATTACTTTCAATCTCTTTCATCCTGTTTTTGTCATTTATTCTCTAATGAGAGTCACCTATATATTTTTTTCCTATTTGTATCCTGATGACATACAAAATGACTTCACATCCTTAAAGCAGTTCTACACAAACGGTTTAACTAAGCATCAGCAAAGAACAAACTTGAAACCCCAAGGTCTTTGAGTCCCTTCTCATGCCACCTGAGCGTGTGCTCTTCCTGAGCATCAACGTGGCGAATGGACACTGGCTCTAGTCTCACAGTTATCGTGAGGACACCCAATCTCTTTCAGGCAACTCAAAAGCCCATGCTGCCTTAAGGAAAATGATAACACTTGTAAAAAATCTTAGGATTCTGGTTTTTAGGCCCAAAAAGTCATTCAGACTCATGGGTAGCCACATAATTTATTTCATCCCTGTCCCAACTCACTCTCTTTTTCTCCCCACAATTAATGTGATCGCCTTTTAAGATGTTTCAAAAGGCCTGCATGCTTGTTAAAAAAGATTCAACAACAGCAAAAAGGTGTGAAAAGGAAACGAAAATCACCCACGATCACCAGTCTCTGGAGATAATCAGTTAACATTTCTGAGTATAATATATCCCAGATTGTTTATATTATACAGATTTTTTACAAAAATGAGGATCATATTATTCATACTAGGTTGTAATATGTTTCCACTTAACATGTCACAGAATCTATGTTAATAAATCTAATGACACCATCACTGTAGTTACTGCATAGTGTTCCATTGTGTAGATCTTTACAATTTATCAACATGGTCTCCTGTAGATGGGCATTCAGGTTGTTTATAACTTGGTGCAGACAGTCCTGCCACTTTTCTAATTGCAGGATGTTCTCCATTTAGAAATGCAATGGAAGGGTCTTCGTTTTTCATTTCCCACAAGTCTACCCTGAGGATAAATTCGATGACGTCTATCATTTGTCAGTGGTATTTGTGCCAAGAAGAGTGAAAAGGAAAAACATAGAACTGTAACTCCTTCTCTCACCTCCCCCCACCGAGCTGGCAGAGGAGGACCACAAGGTCCCAATGTTGCTGGCTGCAGAGCAGCCAGATAATCCACGGTGGCCCGGTCACGCCGACCTGCCAACAGCCAGGGGGTGTTCTTCCTTCCTTCCTTTTTGTTTCTTTCAAAAATATTTATAAATAAGAAGACAAATGGAATTTATGTCCTTGTTTTGCCAGCCAGTCCTCTTTCTTTCTAAACCCTTATTTTGCTGCCATAACAAGTTAAAATAAGTATAATTTGTGCAGCTTTCCAATCCAGATGGAAATATTTTCAACAAGTTCCAGGCCATGATTCTTCGCTCCTCCTCTTTGTAGGATAGTAAATCTCAGACAAAGCAACCACCCCATCAGAGGGCTCTATGCATGCCGGTAAAATGGGCCAAATCCTAATTCAATTGAATCTCATGCTTGAAAAGAAGTCAGACTTGCCCAAGAGAGTGCCAACATGATCAAGGAAAGCTCCATGGCTTCTTTACTTAAGGTTAACTGCACTTTTCTTTCCATTCACAGACTACTTACCCATATATGCTGCCCAGTGCAGAGCACGTCGGTCCTTCTTGTCGAATGCATTGATGTTTGCCCCTTTAGCCAAGAGTAAATTGACCATCTGAAAGAAAACCAACAGTGAAATAAGTGTAATAGTGAGCACTTCTCACCACCTGCAGGTGATCTGAGTCAAATTAAAATAAAATCTAAAGGCAGGAAAGATGGCGGCGTGAGAGGTGAGACAGAGGCTTCCTCCTAAAACTGCATATAATATGAAAATATAACTAATACAACTACTCTTGAAAGAGCCACAGGAAAGGGGACTGCAACAAACTACATACACCTGGAGACAAGAGCCGACCTCACAGAAAAGGGTAACATACTAAAGCTGCGGTCCTGCAGGATCCAAGCCCTTCCCCCACCCCAGCTCACCAGTGGGAGGAAGAGGAACGAAGCAGGGAGGGGGTGCAGATCTGGGAATGCTGAATAACTAACTCCGGAAATCTGCTCTGGGAGCACAAACCTACATTTCATGGTGCTTGCATGATACTCTTGTAATTAGGGGGTTGGAAAGCTAAGACAGGCAGAATTCCTGGAGAGACTAAGATTCCAGCTGCTTGTGGAAAGCAGGGATCCATACCCAGCTGCTCTGGGACAAAAGAAAGGTGGGCAGTCTGAGAGACTTCCTAACAAAGAAGCCCTTAGCAAGAGGGCTGCTAAAGGGGCAAGGATTGCACGGAACTTACTGCTCAGGAGAAAGGACCGGCAGACAAAATTGCCCAGGTGCACTCTGCCCAGCAGGTTGGGAGCTTTCACGATCTTCAGGTGCTCCAGCTCCCTGGCTGGCTACACAGCCTCAAGGACCACTTCTGTGATACACAGCCTACTGCACCTTTCTCCCAGCCAGCCCCACCTGGCTGGCAAACCGGCAAACCCTACCCTGGCATTAAGCCTGACAGAGGGAAGATCTGTGTACAGCAACTACAAACGCAAAGCATAGAGGCTTATACCTGTGTGCTTGGCTCACTGGTTCAGGCAGTGGAGTCAGGGACAGCAGCCTGGAAACAGGAAACAGCTCTTTCCTCCCCCGAGGCACCAATACCACTCCCCTGCAATCCCCAACATTGCTTCAGGGGCTGAGCAGCTCCAGAGAGTAGAGCTTCTGGTCACTAGAGGGTGCCATACACAAATATGAAATGCCAAAGGAACCAGGTCCAGAGTAAAATTATGAATACAACTCCTGAGAAAGATTTAAATGATATTGACCTCATGACTCTCCCTGAAAGGGAGTTCAAAATAAAAATCATTAACCTGCTCATGTAGGTACAGAAAGATATTCAAGAACTCAGGAATGAATTATGGTCGGAGATCCAATCATTGAAGAGCACAATGGATGGTATTAAAAGCAGATTGGATATGGTGGAGGAGATGATAAATGAAATAGAAACTAGAGAAGAGGAATACAAAGAAGCTGAGGCACAGAGAGAAAAAAGGATCTCTAAAAATGAAAGAGTATTGAGAGAACTGTGTGACCAATCCAAACAGAACAATATTCGCATTATAGGGATACCAGAAGAAGAAGAGAGAGAAAAAGGGATAGAAAGTGTCTTTGAGGAGGTAATTGGTGAAAAGTTCCCCAATCTGGGGAAGCAGATAGTCTCTCAGGCAATAGAGGTGCACAGATCTCCCAACACAAGGGACCCAAGGAAGACAACATCAAGACATATAGCAATTAAAATGGCAAAGATCAAGGATAAAGACAGACTATTAAAAGCAGCCAGAGAGAGAAATAATATCACATACAAAGGAAAGCCCATCAGGCTATCATCAGACTTCTCAGAAAAAACCTTATAGGCCAGAAGGGGGTGGCATGATGTATTTAATGCAATGAAGCAGAAGGGCTTGAACCAAGATTACTTTATCCGGCAAAATTATCACTTAAATTTGAAGGAGAGATTAAACAATTCCCAGATAAGCAAAAGCTGAGAGAATTTACCTCCCACGAATGATCTCTACAGTGTATTTTGGACAGATGGCTATAGATGGAACTGTTCCTAAGGTTTAATAACTGTCACCAGAGGTAATAAAACCACAGTAAAGAATGTAGAACAGCTAATTACTAAGAAAATGCAAAATCAAATTAACTTTCCCCAAAGTCAATCAAGGGATAGACAAACAGTACAGAATATGATACCTAATATATAAAGAATGGAGGAGGAAGAAAAAGGAGAAGGAAAACAAAAAAACAAAAAAAGAACCTTTAGATTGTGTTTGTTATAGCATATTAAGTGAGTTAAGTTAGACTTTTAGGTAGTAAGGAAGTTAACCTTGAACCTTTGGTAACCAAGAATCTGAAGCCTGCAATGCCAATAAATACATACCTATCCATAATCACCCTAAATGCAAATGGACTGAATGCACCAATCAAAAGACATAGAGTCACTGAATGGATAAAAAAAACAAGACCCATCTATATGCTGCATCCCGAGACTCACTTTAAACCCAAAGACATACACAGACTAAAAGTGAAGGGAGGGAGAAAGACATTTCATGCAACTAATAGGGAGAAAAAAGCAGGAGTTGCAGTACTTGTATCAGACAAAATAGACTTCAAAACAAAGAAAGTCACAAGAGACAAGAAGGACATTACATAATGATAAAAGGGTCAACCCAACAAGAAGATATAACCATTATAAATATCTATGCACCCAACACAGGAGCTCCTACATATGTGAAACAAATACTAACAGAATTAAAGGGGGAAATAGAATGCAATGCATTCATTTTAGGAGACGTCAACACACCACTCACTCTGAAGGACAGAGCAACCAGACAGAAAATAAGTAAGGAGACAGAGGCACGGAACAACACATTAGAACAGATGGACCTAACAGACATCTACAGAACTCTACACCCAAAAGCAGCAGAATACACATTCTTCTCAAGTGCACATGGAACATTTTCAAGAATAGATCATATACTACGCCACAAAAAGAGCCTTGGTAAATTCAAAAAGATAGCAATTGTACCAACCAGCTTCTCAGACCACAAAGGAATGAAACTAGAAATGAATTACACAAAGAAAATGAAAAATCCCACAAACACATGGAGGCCTAATAATATGCTCCTAAATAATCAATGGATCAATGACCAAATAAAAACAGAGATCAAGCAATATATGGAGACAAACAACAACAATAATTCAACACTGCAAAATCTGTGGGACGCAGCGAATGCTGTGCTAAGAGGAAAGTATATTGCAATACAGGCCTACCTCAGGAAAGAAGAACAATCCCATATGAGCAGTCTAAACTCACAATTAACAAAATTAGAAAAAGAAGAACAAATGAGACCCAAATTCAGTAGAAGGAGGGACATAATAAAGATTAGAGCAGAAATAAATAAAATCGAGAAGAATAAAACAATAGAAAGGATCAACGAAAGCAAGAGCTGGTTCTTTGGGAAAATAAACAAAATAGATAAACCCCTAGCCAGACTTATCAAGAAAAAAAGAGAGTCTACACACATAAACAGAATCAGAAATGAGAAGGGAAAAATCACTACGGACAGCACAGAAATACAAAGAATTATTAGAGAATACTATAAAAAATTATATGCTAACAAACTGGATAACTTAGAAGAAATGGACAACTTTCTAGAAAAATGCAACCTACCAAGGCTGACCCAGAAAGAAACAGAAAATCTCAACAGACCAATTACCAGCAACGAAATTGAACTGGTAATCAAAAACCTACTTAACAACAAAACACCTGGACCAGATGGCTTCACCACTGAATTTTATCAAACATTTAGTGAAGACCTAATACCCATCCTCCTTAAAGTTTTCCAAGGAGTAGAAGAAGAGGGAATACTGCCAAACTCATTCTATGAGGCCAGCATCACTCTAATACCAAAACTGGGCAAAGACACCACAAAAAAAGAAAACTATAGACCAATATCCCTGATGAACACAGATGAAAAAATAGTCAACTAAAGTTTAGCAAACCGAATTCAAAAATACATCAAAAGTATCATCTACCATGATCAAGTAGGATTTATTCCAGGGATGCAAGGATGGTTCAACATGAGAAAATCCATCAACATCATTCACCACATCAACAAAAAGGACAAAAACCACATGATCATCTCCATAGATGCTGAGAAAGCATTTGATAAAATTCAACATCCATTCATGATAAAACTCTCAATAAAATGGGTATAGAGGGCAAGTACCTCAACATCATAAAGGCCATATATGACAAACCCACAGCCAACATTATACTTAACAGCCAGAAGCTGAAAGCTTTTCCTTTAAGTTCGGGAACAAGACAAGGATGCCTACTCTCCCCACTTCTATTCAACATAGTACTGGAGTTCCTAGCCACAGCAATCAGACAACACAAAGACATAAAAGGCATCTAGATTGGCAGGGAAGAAGTTAAACTGTCCCTGTTTGCAGACGACATGATATGGTACATAAAAAACCCTAAAGAATCTACTCTAAAACTACTAGATCTAATATCTGAATTCAGCAAAGTTGCGGGATACAAAATTAATATGCAGAAATCTGTGGCATTCCTATACACTAACAATGACCTAGCAGAGAGAGAAATCAGGAAAACAATTCCATTCAAAGTTGCATCAAAAAGAATAAAATACCTAGGAGTAAACCTAACCAAGGAAGTGAAAGACCTATACTCTGAAAACTACAAGACACTCATGAGAGAAATTAAAGAAGATACCAATAAATGGAAACACATCCAGTGCTCATGGATAGGAAGAATTAATATTGTCAAAATGGCCGTCCAGCCTAAAGCAATCTACAGATTCAATGCAATTCCTATCAAAATACCAACAGCATTTTTTCAACGAACCAGAGAAAATCATTCTAAAATTCATATGGAACCACCAAAGACCCCGATTAGCCAAAGCAATCCTGAGAAGGAAGAATAAAGCTGGGGGGATTATACTCCCGGACTTCAAGCTTTACTACAAAGCCACAGTACTCAAGACAATTTGGTACTGGCACAAGAACAGACCCATAGACCAGTGGAAAGACTAGAGAGCCCTGATATAAACCCAACCATATATGGTCAATTAACATACGATAAAGGAGCCATGGACATACAATGGGGAAATGACAGCCTCTTCAACAGCTGATGTTGGCAAAACTGGACAGTTACATGCAAGAGAATGAAACTGGATTATTGTTTAACCCCATACACAAAAGTAAACTCGAAATGGATCAAGGACCTGAATGTTAGTCATGAAACCATAAAACTCTTAGAAGACAACATAGGCAAAAATCTCCTGAACATAAGCACGAGTGACTCCTTCCTGAACGCATCTCCTCAAGCAAGGGAAACAAAAGCAAAAATGACCTCATGGGACTACATCAAACTAAAAAGTTTCTGTACAGCAAAGGACAGCATCAAAAGAACAAAAAGGCATCCTACAGTATGGTAGAATATATTTGTAAATGACATATCTGACAAGGGGTTGACACCCAAAATATATAAAGAATTTACATGCCTCTACACCCAAAAAGCAAATAACCCGATTAAAAAATGGGCAGAGGATATGAAGAGATAGTTCTCCAAAGAAGAAATTCAGATGGCCAACAGACACATGAAAAGATGCTCCACATCACTAATCATCAGGGAAATGCAAATTAAAACCACAATGAGATATCACCTCACACCAGTAAGTATGGCCACCATCCAAAAGACTAAGAACAATAAATGCTGGCGAGGATACGGAGAAAGGGGAACCCTCCCATACTGCTGGTGGGAATGTAAGCTAGTTCAACCATTGTGGAAAGCAATACGGAGGTTCCTCAAAAAACTAAAAATAGAAATACCATTTAACCTTGGAATCCCACTCCTTGGAATTTACCCAAAGAATACAACTTCTCAGATTCAAAAAGACATATGCACCCCCATGTTTATCGGAGCACTATTTACAATAGCCAAGATATGGAAGCAACCTAAGTGTCCATCAGTAGATGAATGGATAAAGAAGAAGTGGTACATATACACAATGGAATACTATTCAGCCGTAAGAAGGAAACAAATCCTGCCATTTGCAACAACATGGATGGATCTGGAGGATATTATGCTCAGTGAAATAAGCCAGGGGGAGACAGACAAGTGCCAAATGATTTCCCTCATTTGTGGAGTATAACAATGAAGCAAAACTGAAGGAACAAAACAGCAGCAGACTCAGAGACTCCAAGAAGGAACTAGTGGTTACAAAAAGGGAGGGGTGTGGGAGGGTGGGTGGGGAGGGTGGGAGAAGGGGATTGTGGGGTATTATGATTAGTACACAAGGTGTGGGGGATCACGGGGAAAACAGGGTAGCACAGAGAAGGCAAACAGTGAATCTGTGGCATCTTACTACACTGATGGACAGTGACTGAATTGGGGTATGGGGGGGACTTGATAATATGGGTAAATGTAGTAACCACATTGTGTTTTCATGTGAAACCTTCATAAGAGTGTATATCAATAATACCTTAATAAAAAAAAATCAAAAGAAAAATCTAAAGGCAGGTCAGAGACCTGGAGTTCAAAGTAGTAAGATGATATCACAGCCAACCCTGTGGCATGTGTGTCAGAGGAAAAGACTGAGGGGACACTTTTTCCATTCACTGTGGCTCTAAATTTGAAATACAGCAGAGTTGCGAGGTTTGGTGTACAAATATCAGATTCTCAAATATCTCAGCGATAAGATTGGGTTCCACTTGGGACTAAAAGGGTTTGTCGGGAGGATTCGTGTTCACAGCAATGAGGATACCCACCTCCACATGACCATTCAGAGCGGCATGGTGCAAGGCTGTGCGCCCCCCTCGGTCGGAGACATTGACGCTGCTCAGCAGGGGAATGATCACTTCTGCACACTTGACAGCCTTATTGGCCGCTGCCACGTGGAGGGGGGTCTGCCAGTTCTTGTCCCGTGCATTGACATCAGCCGAGTGCTTAATCAACACTTGCACTGCTTCCTGCAACAAAAGCAGAGTTTGCAGAGGTCACTGACAAATGCTCGGTTAGTAGCTGTTGGATATAAGTTGCTTCCCCAGATCCTGGACGTATAGAGATGGAAGGCTCCCTGCCCTCACAGCCTGGCTCAAGATATTTATTCTTCTGAGACAAGCAAGATACTAGGTGATAAAGTTTGGAAGAGTGGCGTAGATAAAAATAAAATCACTTTACCTTTCCTTGTTCAGCCATGAGCCCTGGCACATTCCAAAACCAAATCTTTGTAAGTATAAAGTAGCCTTAGGCCGGATGAGAGCACTCGTGCAAATGTGCACACCAGGCTGAAACACCCTTAGGCCAAGAGCCCTCAAAGATCATCTGAGGTTATAGGTGTTTGTCAATAAGCCTCCATCTTCCGAAGCCAAAGGCCTCAAAGGCCTCAGACATTCTAGATCTATTTATAAATCTTTGGTTCTCTCAGCCAACACCAGAACCTCACAGCCCAAGAGATGTCAGCAGCTTAATGTCTGGTGTTCACTAACTCAGCAGACCAGACAGGTCTTCACTGCCTGCATCTGTCTGTCCCTCTATGTTTTTTATTGGCATATGTAGAATGAGAGTGAAAAGAAATTAACTTTGCAAGTAAGATAATACAGTGTAAATAAACGGTGTGACTCCATTTAGATGTTATAAATATAGGGCAATAAACAGTTAGGGCCCAAGCAGTTTGTTACAATTACTGAAAAGGAGAGAAAAAAAAAGATACATGGCATCCATCCTCAGCAAGACTGACAATAAAGGAATGATTACTAAATATTCCTAGAGCCCATGTTAGAGTGAAACATGTGTACCCATACTATCAACCATCACCTACTATGTATGAAACACTGCTAGAATTTGCAAGATTGAAAGAAACGTTGGCCAGGCTCAATCCTAAAAACTAGCTGGGTAAACAAATAATAAAAGAAAAGCTAAATCACAGTATAAGCATTAAGGTTTGAATAAGAAAAATATAATATTTTTATCAAATTTGGTCTCAAAAACTGTGGGGTTTATGTGGATGCACGATCTGTAGTGTTGTGGAAAGAAAATACTGGAAGCTCCATTTACACATATTTTCTTTAAAAAGGAAAGCATTTAGGTGATATTTAACATCTGGACTGGCCTCATGCCCTCAGTCTGCCCACAGAGAATCTCGTCTCACAGTATTCGTGATGCCCTCAAGGAAGAGCAGGGCTTCCACAGTGCTGGGGTAGTGGGGCTTCGAGGGCACTGAAACGTCCAGTGATGGGCCTGCCAAGTCGATTTACAGATGGTAATATGTACCCTTAAACTAAAAATACCATAAAATGTACACGACTGATGCAAGGAACCTGCAGATTAAAGATAGTAACACCAAGGCAAGCATAAATACCATGGAAGTCACAGAGCTGACACATCTCCTACTTTTAGTAAAAGCTTCCTATCCCCTACATTAAAAGGCAAAAGTAATGACAAATTTAATCATATCTGACAAGAGCTTGGCCAAAACAGAGAAAAATCATCAGAAGTCTATCATCTACATAGTTATATAAGACTATGATAAATGAATACCCTCACCCTAAGTATATTGCAACTCGAACATATTAGCTGATTGTAGTATCTACCTGTCATTTATAATTTATGAGATGTATATTTTGAAGAGGCATGAAGAAAATGTTTTGCAGATATATAGCCAAAAATATTGGAGAGAACCATCTCAAAGCAATACTTCATATAAAAAAATGGCATAGTATCTTTTTCACATATTCCCAGCAAAATAATACATAATATTTTAATACCTTTGCCATGTATATTATTTGTATAATCTGTACTTGCACTGATTCATACTTTGCACTAAATATGGTGTAAATTCACTATACACTAACAAAACAAAATATACAGGAACATTTCACAAATTTATATTATTTAGAGATAAGACCAATAATTCATGAAAACTTGTTTTTAAGCCTAATAAAATATGATTACTTTTAAAGTAACTCAGACCAGGTGAATAGGATATTACTTAGGATAGGCCCTATTTCTAAATTAATATTTAAGAATGATTTACACTCCAAACAAAGCAATAGGTTAAGCAAAAAATATATATATATACTTACATGCCATTTATAGATTATATATACATGCTTTTAGGGGAGAAAAAAACCTGTACTCTTAAATAGGCAATACCTCCTGAAAATATCTTTATCACACAGAAATTTTGGTCTGTTTTTGTAAATAAAGTTTTATTGGAACACAAGACTCATTTGTTTACATATTATCTATGGCTGTTTTTGAATTATAACCATGGAGTTGAGCATTTGTGACAGAGACCCTATGTAGTCATCAAAGCCTAAAATATTTACTATGCGGTCCTTGATGACAATGGGACCTCCTGGCCTTGCTCCTTATTTCAATTACTACAAAGTACAAACTATCAAATCTGTCTAAAGCAAAATGTTGTTATTTACCACCATGAAAAAATAATGTTTTGAGTCCAAATAGTCTTCAAAGGAGGGAAAGTCCTGTTAAAAGCATCAGAGGCCTCGTGTTTGGCCCTTCTATGCAGTGGTGGGTTCACAGTGCATTTGGAAAGGTGATGTATGCAGAGCAGAGTGAGAAGCATCTAAAGTTTGGCAAGAAGGAAGAGGTGAAGACAGAGAGAGGAGAGAGGACATGGCCCCTGCAGCACAGGGCAGAGGTGAATATCTGAGTGGGAACAGTCATCAGGCAAGAGGGAAGAGGGGATAGCTTACTCATACACCAAACAAATGTAACAGGACCACGCTTGCACAGCCAAGTAACCAAAACCCAAAGAATTCTCCAAGAATTCTTTGAAATCAGAGGGAGACGATTAGACTCTACACAAGATATGGTACAGTTTCCAGTCAGTCATATCCATTCAGAAGGTAAGATGTCATTAACCAACATCTGGGTTACACTTAAAAAATTAGAAAAGGAAAAGTTTCATGTTCATTGATCAGATGGGAAAAAAAGAAGTGCATAGGGTCTCTAGTAAATCTCTTTCTATGTGAACTTTAAGCAATTCCCATGTGAGTGCCAATTTTACCACACTTTTCTTTCAGACCAGCATTCAACTTGTACAGTTCAGACACCTAGAATGATCATTACTTTTATTCTCTACTTTTCTCAAGTATTTTAAGTTTTGCCATTATTCATTTTTATTTCTTTATCTGCTTATGCTTATGTAATGAATTGCATAGTTTTCAACTTACTTGACAAGAAGACACTCTATCAAGAAATACTTAGTATTTAAAAAAATATTAATTATACAAAGGAGTTCTTAGTTAATTTCCAAAAATTAACTTTTTTATATGAAAATACAAGTAGTCTAACTGATTATGGAATTAAATTATGGACACATAGGATAGCAGAAGTGAAGAAGGTTCAGGGGTCATCTAGTCTAACCCCCTTCATTCGATGGCATCGTTGCTTTAAAAGCAAGATGACTGAAGTCAGGGCAGGGATCTGCCAGCCTGGCTGATTTAAGAGCTCATGCATTTCCTACTGGTCCAGTGCTTCCTCAATGGGCAGTAAAAGCTAAGCACCTAGACATAAATATTTTGAAGTTAATTGTCCTTAGTTATTTACACTTTTAAAATCTAAAGTTTTAGCTTGCCACACTGGCTTAAAACATTTAATAGAAGTTAAATATATTATTTCAGCAAAAACAAAGCTTTGATTTAAAAAGACAACAATTTCCTTCTTTAAAAATTACATTTCCCTTTCAAAAATTTTAATCACGGAAGCACTTTAACTTGGTCTTAAGAGAGTGATTTTATGGTTATTTAGGGAATTGATTTTTGTAACCAAAAGCAGTCTCTCTTTTCCTATATTGCACATTGGCTGAAAAATTAGTATGCAGGAGTTTTCACTGTCAGAAATTTATAAAGTAAAAAAGAAACTAATGTGGGGGAAGGGAAGCTGAACACCGACTGAGTCAAGAAAAGAGAGTGCTTCTCAAATGATCTGGGGTGAAGGAACAGTTGTAGCAAAATCATTATTATTTCAAATCCACCATGAGCCAATACTTTTTGTAAAATACAATAAAAAGTAATTGGTAGATTAAAATGAAAAAAAAAGACAAAGACAAAAATTATTAGCTCAATTATTTTATTATTAAGTATAGCAGGCATGACATTCCTCTAGCAAAGTGCTCTAAAAGTTTCTGAATGCTTGCTCTTACCATGACGGGTAAGACGAAAAGATCAGGGGCCCAGACCAGTAACCAGGCCACATTGTGAGCACAGTTCCTTCAAAGGCTTTGTTTCTTTTTTTTAACGAACAAGCACATGTAAGGACTCCAGCGTTTCTCCTGAATGGAGGTATCAGCCCAGTTAACACTCAGTTTCAGGACTGGAGGCCTTGATTATACTCCATAGTAGGCTGGCCTATATAAGACACAGAAATAACAGACAGAGGGAGACACTGTCATGGGATGTCACACTGGAGGGAATTGGAGATGGCACTTGCAGTCATTTGATTTCTACTTTTTATGATTTTCTCTTTTTAAGAAAGGCCACTCCAAGCCTGTAGTAAGAAGTAGAACCATACTCTGTGGCACACAGAAAAGATGAAAAATAGGAAGCATGTGTCTTAAAAACTGTCACCCCTAATATTTGTTTCCTTACTCTCAAATGTGCATTACATTAAGTGATAATAAATTACTCATGGAAAAGTAATTATTTGTGACTATACAGAGTCCTTGCAGGTATGAGCAATGTCAGATTTTATAAACTCTAAGTCGCTTTCAACCAGGGTCTGAGTCTTACAACATTTTTTGTATTCTCCACAATGCCTGGCAAGTGCCTGGCACATGTTCACTAGTTTCAGACAGAATAAATACATTGGTGAAACCATTAGCAAACTCTCTAAGTAATAATATGTAAGCATTAACAAGACATTTGCTTGGGCTGATAACTCTGAAGCTGCGCTCAAGTCCTGAAGCCTTTTACTCTATTTCTATAATCATTTGGGGCTTTTATCCTCTACTGATTATAGCAGTTGCATATTCTGTAAGAACTGCATAAACTGATGCTCAACTCATTTGTTCAATTAATCAGATTATTCCTCTAAAAGTGCCCATTATTAAACCAAACTCACCCTTCATTATTATAATTATTACTAGAGTACGGTTATTCTAAGAACCAGTAGTACAAAGGGGGCTCACTAGAAACTCTGGGATATGAAACAATTCAAAGGAAATTATTTAATAAGCACTGATTCTAAGTGTTGGGAAGACCAGGTACTAAAGTACTCCCAATCTTCAATCTCAGTCTGATAGTATGGTATGTAGACAACATGCGTCAGGATCTTCTTTCAAAATGCAAATTTCTGGGCCCAACCACGGGCTTCATCAGAAGCGATATGGGTGAAGTTCTGGAACAGACACTTTCAACAGCACCCCAGGTGATCTGAATGCACACTAAGTCGGAGTACCACTCATCTACATTTCAACTAATAGTTTATAAAATGCTTACTATCTTCCCCCTCCAAATACTATCTATATGTTATCATCTTTTTATAATCATAGAGATAATTTAAGGAAAGCAATAACATTGTAGTCTCCCATATAATCTGCCCAATTCTCCTGTCTACTAGCAGATGGCCCATTGTAGAGAAAAATGGAAATGATATGGCCAGGATTCTCACCTCTCCTTATTCTAATATTGCCCACTGTATATATAAAAGAACCTACTCACATACCCCTAGGGGGCAGGATGTTTTCCAGCCAATAGAGCCCCAAGAGTGAACTGTCAGTCACAGTGTCCACCCTGGGATAGGTGGAGGGGAAACCGCACAAGCACCTGGACATATTGGTCGGGCCTCCGCCAATCACCATTGAGAGCCGCCCACAGAGTTCCTTCTGGTACTAGGGGCTGGGAAGTAAAGAGCCAACGAGGGGTGGGAGAGGAGAAGAGACAGCAGAGAGAGCGGGGAGAGCAGAGCCCCGTGCTAGAAAGGCCCAGAGAAGCCACGGAGCTTCCTGCTGAGCAGGGGCGCCTGGAGGTGCAGCCAGAGCCACCAGTGGGGCCCGGTGCTGCGGAACAGGAGGCAGCCCCTGGGCCGTGTGTGGCTGGAGCCAGACCAGAGACTGACAGGGAGACTGTCTTTGCCCTTTCTACATAGCCAGGTGACCACCGTGAGAATAAAACTTGTTATGGGCCCCTTTTAACCCCCAAATACTCCGTTGTCATTATTTGGTCTCACTGCATTCATAGTGACCCTGCCCACAGCGGGGAACACCCTCCTCCCAGGGCAACACCCACAATAGTGACAAGGTTTTTAGAGGCAAGAGGGAAACATGAGGTTTAAATTTTAAATTAAAAAATAGAATGTTTATCCTGCTCAGCTCTGGGCAACATCTTTATACCCCGTCGGGACTTCTGTGTCCACAGACACACAAATAGAGCCATTTTTTGGGTGGGAACAGTATCCATGAGGGTGCTTATGGGGCTTTAGGGAAGTGACAGAGCATGCTGGTTGGAATACAGGCTCTCCAGTCACACTCTCCTCCATTTACTGGCTGCAGTGTCTCAGGCTCACTGCTAAATTTCTCTGAGATTTTTAAAAATCAGGATGAATCACAGTATCAGAGTGGCTCAGAGGCTAAAATTGAGTAACGCACAGGAAGTCCTTAGCATACTGCCTACAGCACAGAAGTGCTCAATGAACGTTCGTTGTGACCATTCGTATTTGGACACAGTGACCTCAATTCTACAGCCCCAAAAAAGGATACAACCATTTTTAACTTTTCTAACCAAAAGATAGCCTCTAGAACAGGAAAGTTCAAGCAGTTATCATTTGGTGCTACTCTTGATTCCTTATAGAAGAACGGCATATGTGAAACGCCACCTGCATTTGGACTGGGCCAGACTAGGCCGTGTGCCTGGTTGTCGGCCCCTAACCATGACATCTTCGAAGCCCCTCAAGGCCTCCCTAACACTTAACACAGCCTTCCACTGAGTGGGCTTCAACAAACTTGTGTCAAACTCTCCAGGTGTGTATGCATTTAATTCCTTTCCCTTATAGCAGCTCTTTCATAAGGAAGAAAAACAAGAGCAATAAGAATAAGGTAAATGGGAAATAATCTGAAAATAATTCAGCACAACGCTTCAGAAAATTCTCCTTGGAAGCTCCAAATCTCACTCATTTATGTTATCCAGAATTGCAGAATATGTTTCCTTAGTATTTCGGTAGGAGACTTTCTTGATTTCTTCTCGTGCTCCGCGGGAGTCGTCCAAAAAAGAGGGGGATGAGTTAAGTCCTTCGGGAGTCAGTAAGGAGACAATGCTGTTTGGCTTCAGTTGTGTGGCTGTTTCCTCCGTGGGAATCCCAGCCATGGGGAGGGGGTGCAGGTGGGAGGAGGATGTGGGATGGGCCCTAGATGGGAACATGCAACACAGACTGGGCAGCACCAAGTCTTGAAGGTTCATCTCCAGAACCCGACCTATGTTGGATCACTTTCAGTGGATAGGACCATGTCTTGACATACTTTCTTGTCTGTGAAGGAGCTTTTATGTCAGGAATGGGTGGATGCTTAATTAATATTATGACCTGATATTCCCATTGCTATAATAGGCTCAGGAAATGAATTTAGCAGTGAACATGATTTTTTCCAGGCATAGAATCTGAACATAAAATTTGCCTGGATGGAGAGAAGGCTCAGAAACTGTGACTAGTATTGGTATCTTTGATATCTATGTTGCACGCAATTTTGAAATTTGTTCTGATTTTGCATGTTCCAGTGGCTTAACTTGGCTTCTAATACACTCCCATAAACAAGCTTCAAGTCACTTTACTTTGCATGCATGAAAGATGATTACAACCAGCATTCTCTGTGGTGTATACTAGTTCTATGTTAGCAGTTGTGCAGAGAATCATGTTGACATAACTTAACCCAGTCTTTACGCAAGTCAAAACACAACCGCTTACTGAGCGGGCTAGCTGGCAAAAAAATAATGACAACTAGGTGTGGTACTCATTTCAAGGAACCTTTTGGCTAGAAGATTGTTTCAATTAAAATATTATAACAATTTCAATTGGTAGTTTTGTGTTGTGTCAAGTCAGCCAAACTGAACTACACTTCCCAGAAGTCCCTCCCCTGTATTGTTGCATTTAGGGTTGGCCCCGAGAGAAATCTGCATGTGATTTGGAAGGTGTAAGTGAAACCACAGCCTGGCAGCTGCACAGGTGATGGGTACTGTGGCACCTTGCCCACGATGTCACCAGCCAGCTGCATCATAGTGTTGGCACAGGGCCATACAGGACGGATGCTTCTTCAGACCCCACTGCATCTTCAGTTTCTCCCATTCTTGGGCCAGGTGCGAGCACAGGTGACGCATGCAGCTCCACATGCCATGATGAGACAGTGAGGCCTCTGACTCACAGCCGGGTCGCAGTCTGTCCCTGTTCTCCTCCACTCCACCTCCAGCTTTTCTGGATGCTGCTGGCCTACAGGACCTTCAGGACCACAAAGAAACTGAGGTGACAGCCTTACATAAACTTTTCTAGCAGCTCACACAATTGTGTAAGGCCTAATTCCTACAATATCTTATGCTATGTCTCTCATGGTGCCTCTGCTTCCCTGATTGAGCCCTGAACTCTGACAGATCAGTTACCTATGTTTTAGAAGTAAAGGCGTCTTAGGGACAGTACAGTTTATAAGCCTTCAATGCATGAATGGCTTTTACTACATATTTGTGTAAGTTATGTCAGTGTTTGCCAATCTAAGCAATAGATAGATGTGCCGGCTCTTATGCAGAACACACACATCCCCTTCGGCAAGTGCTAATAGCCAAATTCCAAAACATCGGGCCAAACCTTCTGTTCTTTCCCTGTCAAGCCTACTTCCCTTCCCCTACCTATTATTTAGGGGAGGCATAAACTAATGGCAATTTATTGAACTCAAAAGAAGAAGGAAATCTGAATTTAGGACTTGCATGGCACAGTGATGCAGAGTTAAGATGCCCACAGTTAGTTCTAACAATGGTTACAGAGACTCCAATTTTCATAAGAAAAATTTCAACTTTGCTGTGACAGATATTCACATGAAGACATCCTCTTTCACAAGCTTATACATGACCCTGGTTATTTACAACTCAGGGCCGGCTTGCATTTAATTCCTTCCTGGCAAGAGATACCTGCAAGGGATTCTTTTTTTCCCCCAGCAAACCTGCAGAGGGAGCTGGTTACTTAGAGAAACATGTGCCTTTCTCAGATAAAAAGGTTGATCCATCATTGGGCTGACTGAATTATATACTAAAGATACGTAAAGAAGGTAGGTTGACCGTTGATGGAAAATGGATGTGGTGAGGATCGAGCCTTGGCAGCTAGTTGAACTACAAGGTGGAACTCACTTTGGGAAGGTCACACGGTACTGAAGTCATTTGGTTGGTGTCTTCTTGTCCTGCTAGACTACAGGCTTCCTAAGGGCACGGGCCATGTGTCCAGTTTTCCTTTTTAGCTCCATCAGCAAGCCCAGTGTGTGGCCGATAGGAAAGGCTTGGTAAATGTTTTTTGAATTAAAAAGACCTGATTCCAATTAAAAGAGGAAACAAACCCCCATTTTTCCAAAGATAATTAAAAGAAATTTACCAAAGATTAAATGGTCTAGAAAGACTAGGAAATACTTTGTGAAGGAGCTGGTCTCATGAAGCCGGTCATAGGAACTCAAGCAGCCCACCACACCTGCTTTCCCAGGTAAAATAGAAATGAAATGTGAAACCCTAGGAAGATTCTGAATTCCCTGTGTTCTAAGCCAGGAAACTTAGGATCATTGGCCTCACCCCTTCCATGTGGGCTCTTTGGAAAAAGAATACAACCAACTTGTACTTAAAACTACTCAAACTGCACAGCATAGCAAGGAATATTCTGAGCATTAAGCTGTTATCAAGCAAGTGTACTGTGAAATTTCCAGATTGCTGCCAAAGAGGAAAAGCTGACACTGATGACAGCCATTGACACCTGTGCCACTGGTGTACGCATTCTCAGAAACACCTCTCACCCCTAACAAACATCACCTTCTCCAGTGGCAGAGGAGAAGCTTCATTTGGTAAGTCAACTACCAAGTGCCTCCTAGGTTACAGCCTCTTGCATCCCTGGATGGTGGGCACCCCTCTGACCAGGCTTCACAGCTTGTATTCATCAGGACTCCCAGTCTCATCCTGTCTCCCCTGCACTTGTGTTTTTATCCCTTATACTTTCTCTGAACCAGCTTATCCATTTTGCCTAAACTATCTGATCTATTTGGCTCAATGACCATCGTCTCTGTTCCTAAGCTCCAGAGCTGTATAGATAATGATGCTCTATTAGCCATCTTCACCAGAATTTCCAGCATTCAAAATAAACTCTGTCTTGGGCATCTGCCATGTACCAGGCTTGGGACACATCAGGGAACAAAACACACACCCTGCCCCCATGGGCTTTCATTCCAGTGACACATCTGCCAAACTGGGCACGTTCAGATGGAACTGATCAGCTTCCCGACCCCTGCTCCTCTGCCCTGCCTTCTCGGTTAATGGCCTCACTATTCACCCAGTGGCTTCTTTCCCATCTTACCCTCTCACCAGGTTCCAAATCCTGTCAGATTCACACTCATCTCTGCTGTGACCACTCCCCACTGCTCAGAGGACATCCAGATCTCTGCTGTTTGACCCAGCTTCTACTCTCAGACTTATCCTCCACTACACCCTGTGCTCCAGCTATATCCAACTTCAGCCGCCACCGACTCTCTTCTGTGCCTGCTCCTCTGGCATGTGTATCCTCTGCCTCAGCCCTCCCTCCTTCCCCTGGCTCAGTAAGCCCCTACCCGTCCTCGAAGGATCAGCTCAACTGACATCTCTTTGAAGACTTCCTCTATCCAAGCAGTCATCGCTTCCTCTTCCGATTCAATTATGATATGGTACTGATCTACTTACCTCTTTGCCTCCCCCTTCAGACTGGGCATAAATCAAGGATCACGCTGTCCATCTTGGACCACTCTAGCCACCCCCTAGCATGATACCAGACATCCAGGAGATGCTCAAATAAATTGTTGTTGAATTTTGGTGACCCTCCTGCATTAGAAGTAAAAGCCTCTTGCTCACCAGTGAGAATCCCTAATTCAGCAGAAAGCATTTTTCTTTCTGGGGACTGGAGGTGCTAGGTTAAATAAGATAATCGACTCACTTCACTTCTGGAGGCAACAGCCCGATGCAGTGGGGTTAGCCACATGTTGTCCTTGGCGTTTACACGAGCTCCTGGAACCAAAGAGCACAGGTTAGAGGTGGATGCAGTCAGGGGGAGTTCTGCGGATGTTTAAGTCAAACACCGTATCTTGCACAATCATTTGCCTGGTACCACATTTTGTTTTGCTTTTTCTTTGTATTAGTCATGTGCTTTCTAGCCAACAGACAGGAGGAAATACCTGGCAGAGCAGACTGAGCAAGTTCAGGAGCTGAGAATGTCACAAGAATTGGGTAAAGACTAGATAAGAAATTCAGTGTCTCATTGGATAGGAGATATACTTGTAAGAAGGCTGAGATTCTTCAGGACTATGCAAATGGAGGTTCTGAAGAATGAACAGCTCTTCAGGTGTGCATGTGTGTGTGTTCCTGAATATAGTATATATTCCTGAATATAAAATTTATAATCACATACATTGAGTCATTAAATATACTTATCTCACAGAGCACACAACACCCTACTTTGCAAACTGTCAGGGATGAGCAGCCTTCCAGCCAAGGGTATAAGCCCATTAGATTCAAACAAATCTCCTAATGTTGAGTTCTGATGAGATTTGATCTGGGCTGAGGGGATTAGCAGAAATCTATTTTATCCAAGAATCCCAATTATTTCTGTGGGATTAGCCAGATATTAGAAAGAAGCCACCTTCCGTGGAACTTTTAGACAGACACATGAACCCGATGTAAGTTGTTCACAGCTCCCTCACACTATGGGACCTTCGATGACACCCTCAACAATTCTCCATGCATACAAGCCCACCAAGTGTGCAACTGGGCTGCTCAAAGAGCCAAAAGGAACTTCCTTCCTGGGGGGTTCAGGGTTTTCATCACTTCTGGTCAGAGAATGGAAAACTTTATAGAAGGGCTAGAAAAGAGGATGAGAAAATAAATATGTGTGGTATGATTGTAGATGCAATAAGCGGAGCTATGTGTGCCTTAGGACAAGGAAGGGAGCGTGTAAGGGAAGAAGAGCAGAAGGATGAATCAAAGAAACTGGAAAGGAAGGCAGAGGAGGGGAAGGACAGAGGGGTACCTGCAAGGCAAGGGCTGGGACAGTGAGTCAGACAGGAGCAGGGGCTGACTAATCTCTCTGGCACCAGCACCAGCTGACAGCTAAAAAGTAGAAACCTTGTTTTTAAAAAAAAGGCAGAGGGAGACTTTCATGGGTAAAAGTGAGTTAAAGATTTAGTTTAACACACCAGCTAAAAGGAAATAACAAATCATAGAACTTACACTATTTTTTTCTTTAACTGAAGAACACACACCATCAACAATATTAATTCTACCCCATACCCACACTCAGTGTCCCATGTTATCTTACATTATTATGGTATATTTGTCACAACCAATGACCTGATACATAATTACTACACATCTGTATTTTATTTAGATTTCCTTAGTTTTTACCGAAAATCCCTTTTCTATTTTGGCTGTGACGGTTTCTCAGTCCTTGTTTTTCATGATCTTGACAGTGTTGAGGAATACTGGGTAGCTATTTTATACAACGTCTCTCAAGTGGGATTTGCTCGATGTCTCTTTCATGATTAGACTGAGTACAGTAGACTAAATATTTGTGCCTCCCCACCCTCACCAAATTCATGTGGTGAAACCTTCTCCCCAGTGTGATGGTCTTGGAAGCGGGACCTTGGGGAGATGGAGTCATGAGACAAGAACAAGATAGGTGCCCTTGTGAAGGACACCCCACAGAGACACCTCACCTACTCTGCTGTGTAAGGACACTGTGAAAAAATTGCCATTTGTAAACCAGAAAGTGGGTTCTCTCCACACACTGAATCTGCCAGTGTCATGATCCTGGATTTTCCAGTCCCCAGAACTAGCAGAAATAAATTTCTGTTGTTTAAAACAATCCAGTTTATGGTTTTACATTATAACAACCTAAACAGACTAAAATACTGAGGTTCTGTATTCTTGGGGGGGAATATCACAAAGTGCCATATTCATCACAGCATATCAACTGTTGTGATACTGTTAACATAATGATCACTGTTGATATTTACCTTGATCATCTGGCTGAAAGAGTGTTTGTCAGATTTTTTCACTTTAAAGTTACTCCCCCCACTTTCTGTACTGTGTTCTTTGAAAGGAATTCACTATGTTAAGCCCTTACTTCAAAAGGAGGAAGTTCTGCTCTAGTCCTTGAGGGTGTTTATAATATATATGAGTTATTTGGAATTCTTCTGTATGGGAGAATTACTTGGAGTTATTTTGTACTAATAGATAATTATTTTGTACTAATAGATAAGTATTCCTATACAAAAGAATACTTATATATTCAACTATGTATTTATATCAGCACAGATTCATGCATATTATTTTATAATTTGAGTTTACAATAAAATGCTTCTTTCCTTGTAACAAAAAAAATATTCTAGAAAACAGAAAATAATCCCTAAAACAAAGAGAGATAGAATATCTCTTTTCCCCCATTCTGATTTTGTTGGTTTGAGATGTGACCAGGCACAAGTATTTTTTATAAGCTTCCCAGGACCCAAGGTTAATGTAATATGCTGTCAAGGTAGGGAACCAGTGATAAATGGTTGCTTAGTTTTTTCAAGCTTAAAATTATCTGAATCCTAATTCTACTAGCTCCATCCAGGCAGTTTACCAGAGAAGCTTCAAGCCCCTTACATCAATCAGGACTAAAGAAAATCAGTTGGGGCATGCTAAGAATCAAAGGCAGTGTGTATCGCCCTCCCCACAAGCAGGAAGTCCTGGGCTAAATGCTCTGGAGTGAGATGAATGAGGTCCTGGAAGGGCAGTGAGATTCACGATCAAAAGAGACAGATCTGAGTTCTGTTTCAGCACTTACTGACCCAGGGACCACTAATTTGTAAAGTGAGGCTAAAACGACAACAGAATAAATACTTTCTGCCCACTTCACCAGGTGGTCGGGAGAATCTTTTGAATTTGAAGGTGCTTTGGTAAACTGCAAAGCACTGAAAAAATATTAGCAGTTCTCATTTCCAAATCCCTCTCTTGTCTCATTCACCTCCAAATCTTCAACTCAGATTTTCTAGAAAGTGAGAAGTATAGGAAAGGGAGGGGGAGTCAAATACACAGATTTATGAACGCAAAGAACCATCACTCAGAGTTTGCACAAAGAAATATCTTTCTAAGATTGAGAGACTCAAAGGCTAGAGAATGCTGAAGAGAAAACCCACCTGTAATTAAGAGCAGAAAAACTGAATTTTAAAACAAAATTGCCAGTGCCACAAATGAATTTTAGATTTCTTCTCCTAAGTCTCAGTTCCAAGAGAGCACCAGATGATCGTTACAAAGCGTACCTTTCTTGTTTAGATACAAAAAGCATTTCACCCTTCAGATCCTAGTATTTCCTTTTTGAACATTCTGGAAGCAGTTCAGTCCTTTTAAAATTACTCACTCTTTGTCATTAGTATGCATATTTTACCACATTATCTTTATACCTGCATATCAAAAGACAAACTTTTCATTCTCTCTAGTGAGTCAAAAGCGTATGTGTTACTTGTTCCTAGGCTGCTTCTTTGGTACTCCTGTCACAACCATCACCCAGACATCACACAGCCCTGGAGGGCTAGAGTCAAGTCTCACTCCTAATGGTATGGATGGCTGCTTCCAGGTATCCCTTCTGACTGCCCTGTTCATTTTTAAGTAAGTCCATGTCATCAAGTCAAATCAGTCATCTGAGATAGAGAACACCACTTTGTGCCTACGGCTGAATTTGCACCTGGAATCTGCCTGCTGTTCCTTTCATCACTTCAGTCCCTCCCTCTGTTGCTATATTTGGAGGAAGGGATGCTGTATGTGTCACATGTGATGCTGGCTACGGGGACCAGATCAGGTCAGACTCAGAGCCCCAACATCAGTGCTGCCCAGTGGAAATCCAATCTGAGCCAAATGCGTAATTTTAAGTTTCTTTGTAGCCACCTTAAAAATGGTACAAAAAAGTAAGTAAAATTAGTTTTAGTAATATGTTTTCTTTAATTCAATATACCCAAATTATCATGTAAATATTTTTAAAATTATTAATGAGATCATTTACATTCTTTTTTTTTTATGCTGAAGTTTTAAATTCAATGTATATTTTATATTTTCAGCACATCTCCGTCGAAACTGGCCACACTTCAAATACTCAGTAGGCACAGCGGGTTTGTGGTTACCGTACTGGCAGCGCTGATCTGCATGCTGAGTGGTAGAGCCCAGGCTTGGCTACTCATTTGTTTGAGAGTTCCTTTCAGTTCCGAAGAGCTATGACTCTATTATTATGGCTGTGCAATGGCCTAGAATGGCGTTAAGACTGCTAACACAACCTGAACACTTATTCTGTATACTAATGTATGTGTATTAGTCCATTTAATAGGGAGATACTATTATTATGCCAATTTTACAGATGAAGAAACTAAGGCCATGAGAAGTAATGCACGGCAGGTATTCAGCTAGGAAATACTAGATTTGAACCCAGCCGGTCTAACTTCGAAGTCTAAGTTCTTGAGCACTGACTGTGTCTCACTTCATAACTAGCCAACATTCATGTAGCATTCAATTAAACATTGGCTGACTTTCCCTTCCACTCACCCCATCTTGCTCTGTATCTTAGAATCACTCCTCTTTCTCTTTCTCCATTTTCAGATTTTTTTCATATATGTATATATTTCCCCTTGATTTCATACCTTCTTTCCTACCTTTCTCCTTTTAGTTCCAAACACCAGTTATAATAATATGGAACAGAAATATATATTTTATTATTCGTAGTCTTTGAAAGAGTAAATTTTGCATGCCCTCTGTATAAACCAAAAAGCTAATTCAAGAAGAACCCCAACTGACAAGACAGATATGAAAAGATACCTCTCCTCAAAATTCATCAGAAAGAGGCAAATGAAAGGAACATTAACATTCCATTTCACACCCATCAAATTAGTGAAAATTATAAAGTGTGACAATGCCAAGAGTTAAAAAGGTATGGAGCAACAGGAAGACTTACGTACAGCTGGTGGGAGTGTGAAGAGGTACACCCTTTCCTTGGGAAGCAATTTGGGGCTAGCTAGTAAAATTGGCAATGTGTGCGCCCTACCTCCAGCAATTGCGTCCCAATCACATATCACAGAGAAATCTCACACATGTACAAGGATGTTCACTGCAGTATGTTTGTAACAGCAAGAAATTAGAATCCTAAATGTTGATCAGGAAGAAAATAGATCATTTATATTGTTGTATATTTGTACAGTGGAATGCTACACTGTCATGGAAATGAGCAAACTGAAGTTACATATCTATAAACAGATGCACTTCAAAAACATAACACTGAATGAACAAATGAAGTTGCAGAATAATACCAATGGCATAATACCAGTTATATAAAGTTTTTAAATTTACAAAAACAATTCTGTGTTTATGGATACACAGACATTAAATAAAAGCAAAAAATATGGCTCAAGAAAACATACCAATTCTGGGTAGCGGCTGCCTCCATGGAGGGAAGGGAAAAAGATAAAGTAAGTATAAAATGGGCTGCAACTGTGTCTTCAATGTTTTATTTCCTTAAAAATAAAGATATAATGCCAGTATGAGGAAAAGTTAAGATTTCTTAAAGCTTGGTGTACATGACTGATATTATTCTCCATTCTTTCTGTATGTTTGAAATATTTACAAAGAAAATATTTTTAAGAAAGCTAGAGCATTTGAAGTTTTAAGTTTCTTCATAAAAAGGGGGAGGGGATTAAGTTGCTTTTTCTTACATGATTTTTTTCTTGGTTAGTGTCATTCTCCTTTGATAGAAAAGATACTTCCATATAAAGCAGCCCAGTCACAGTCTCTGTGAGGGTTTTCTTACGCCTCACCCCAGGTGTAAAAGAATAAGAGCAAGATATGCTGTTGGATTTGTAGAAAACCTCAGCTGTACAGTCCAATTTGAAAAGAAATTTTCAAGTTAACCATGTGTTCCTTGCCAGTCTTAATGTTACTTTTTGGCTTATGCACTCCTCTCTCCACAAATTACTACAACTAATCCCAAAGGTAGACTCCCCAGCTGGTGCAGCCACTATGAAAAACAGTACAGACTTCCTCAAAAAGTTAAAAGTAGAAATACCATATGACCCAATAATTCCATTCCTGAGTATCTGTCTGAACAACAGAAATAATTTTAATAGGTTTATGCTTATTGCTGCATAGTTTACAATAGCGAAGATATGGAAGCAGCCTAAATGTCTATTGAGGATGAATGGATAAAGATGTGGTCCATATATACAATGGAATATTACTCAGCCACAAAAAAGAATGAAATCTTGCCTTTTGTGAACATGGATGGGCTGAGAAGGTATTATGCTAAGTGAAATAAGCCCCACGCAAAGACAAATACTGTATGATTTCACTTATATGTGGAATCTAAATAAATAAAACAAACAAAACAGAAATAGGCTCATAAATATAAAGAACAAACTGGTGATTGCTATAGAGGAAGCAGGTGGAGAAATGGATGAAAAAGATAAGGGGATAAAGAGGTACCAACTTCCAGTTATAAAAAAAACTAATCTTCAAGGATGTTTTATGAAAGTTTAGTCACAAATGTAAAACATTGGAAACAACTTTGGTGCTAGACAAAGAGTTGGATACATGAATTACTATAAAGCCAAATGATATGCCTGTGATGCTTTATAAGAATGCTTAATCATGTGGAGAGATTTTCACAAACTATTGTTAGGTGGGAAAGGCAAGTACTAAAACATGACTTATAGTATGAGCCCATTTTTGTAAAAACATTGAGCAGTCTAGAAGGATACACAAGCCCTGAGATCACTTCCGGCCCACAATAAGTACTAGGTAATTGTTCGCTAACTATTACTGGAGCAGAGTCAAGGTCAAGGACTGAGGCGTAGAGACTGTGAGCATCTGCCACTGGTGCAGTTCTAAGCCCAGGGCAGACCTAAATTCATAGTCGCTAATTGAAGGATGCTTTCTGGTTAAAAGAGAGATTCAGCAATGTCGCCTAACTGAGCTAGACTGAACTGCAGCTATGAAAACTAACCTGTCACAATGAATGGCAGCAGACCTATTTTGCTTTAGGATTTGATCAAATGAGTAATACTTGAGTGCATTCTTCCTTAAAAACAAGGATCATTACAGATTTAGGTAAAGTCCCCTGGACTCTCCTCCCACTCCCTGAAGAAAAAAACCATTGCTCTGGGACTGATGGTCACCTTCCAGTTTCTTTTATACCTTTGTATGCAAATATGTGGACTCTTAGAAAATTTTTGAGAGAATTAAGCTGAGTGGTCAGTATAATATTCCTTTAGTGTATTTTAAATATTACACAATCATTTTTTAAATAGCAATTGTGCCATAAGTATGCTTTTACAGATAATGCACCACATTGTAACACTCTGAATTCCTTATCTCACTCAACGTATTTTTCATATCTTTGTTGAGACTTAATGTATGAACCCATTGTTACTAATTGCCACATGTATTCCAACATATAAATACACGATATTTTTTACACATCCTGTCTATTGGTATTTCAGTTGTTTCCCACATTTCTTTAAACATCTATAAAATGACTCAAGCAAATGTACAAGAATTTGTCTAGGATAGATAATTAGAAATGGGTTTTCTGTTATCATTGGTCATGCATACTTTGGGTTTTAATAGTCTCAACCCTCCAAGCACTGCCAATTTATATACTCATGGTGTAGAAGACTGCTTTGTTTCCCCACATCCTCATCAATACTTCATATTATCAGTCATTTAAATACTGCAAATCTGACTGGAAGAAAATGGTCTCATACTTTGTGTTTTCCTGTTTAATGCTGAGAATGGACATCAGTCCTAATACCTTTGTTTACTGGCCATTTGCAATTCATTCTCTGAGATCTGCTGGTTCCTATGCTTTGCCTATTTCCCCTATTTTTCTATTATTGTTTTTGCTTATGATTTATATTTATACATGTATACTGTATTGCTATTACTATTATTTATATATTCTGAAAACTTCCAGTTTTACATAGATCTAAATATGGCTTTTAATATTAAAAATTTTTCAAGAAGAAAAATGACCATGAGCTTGCTGGGCATCATAAAGCAACACACACCCAGCATGTAACAAATGCCAGCACTGTTTCCATGCAGCTTCAGGTCACTTGAGGAATTGTAAGATAATTAGAAATCTAGGAAGTGGCTTCTTGCAGTCACTGTTTAAGTTCTCTATCCCTCCACTCATCCTCCTCCAGAAGACTGAACAGGCAGCTGCCAGGAAAACCTTGTCTTCCCAAGATGACTATGACAGAAGCAGAGTTACCTGAGCAGGGACGAGCAGTAGTTTATCAGTGTCATCCCTGCCACTGGCTTCCTCATCCTCTTCCTCTGAACACATCCAAGGGTCTTGTTTACATGGTCAGATGCTTTTGAGTTGAATATTTATCACTGATTTTTCTCAAGAAAGCATCAAGCGCCTTTATGCACTGAAGGACACAGAGTCTGCATGTCTAATGATTTAAAGGCAAATGCTTTTCACCCAAGGACATTTTAAAGCTTCAACATTAAAAAAAAAATGCGTGGCCATACCGATTCTTCAGAAACAAAGACCCGACTGAAAGTTGACAGGCATGAACCCTAATGACAAATTAAATACATTTTTCATCTTATCCTTATTACCACTTGATTTTCACAGAGATCAAGAGTAAAGTATTTTTAAAGTACCCAAGGATTTTTTTCCAGAGGCAATATTTCTGTTCCTTTAACCTTGCTGTCTAGGAAGAAGCAAGAACAAAGGAAAAGGTAGACCAAGTGGCTGAAAAACTCTTACAAGCCAGAGAGAATAACTGACTCTTAAGGTTGATTTTTCCAAAGTTTGGCTTTTAATTATAGAAATTAACAACTACTAAAGGAAGATCATATGAAATATGATTATAATTAATGAGCCCACTTGCTATCAGCCCAGGACCACAGTCCTTCAAAGCAATGGCCTTGAAACAATGTATGATGATTCAGTGTACGTGGCAATTTCTCAAAACGTTTTTCAATTAGACTTGTCTTTAGAGCCAGTTTACCCACCCACCAGAAAATGGTTCATGACTTCATAATCGCATCACACTGGGGCCAAAATCAGCACTGTCTGATTTTTTTCACCCCTTTCTCCAGATCAAAAAAAAAAAAATCAAAACCAACCTCTAAGGATGAACATTTGTTATGCATGAGAGAGTCGAAAGAATGACCTGCCACCAACTCTAGAGTCAATTTTCACCGGGAGTAGTAGTCACATTCTGAAAACTGACAAGAAATAATTTTACAGGAATACCACTTGTTGGTGGCACGTGTTCTAATAATTTTATTGTTTTTAACTAGTAGTTACACCTCACAAGCACTCCCATGGTAGAGGGCGGGTACTTCCAGTTTTCTTCCTGTATCTTGTGACTAACCCTTGTGCATCCCCAGACTTTCTCTACAGGGTATTGTCACTATAGGTCATTTCTGTGTGTTCTGCTTCCTATACTTCAAGTATAGTCTCTTAATTCTTATCCACTGATTGGTTCACACTGATCTCATTCATACTTCTCTGGGCAACCTATTTAGCAAGCCCCTGACCTTCTCTCTGCCTTAATCCTGCCTCGGCTAGTTCCCA
Organism: Smutsia gigantea; assembly: GCA_032199065.1. Classification (NCBI taxonomy): domain Eukaryota; kingdom Metazoa; phylum Chordata; class Mammalia; order Pholidota; family Manidae; genus Smutsia; species Smutsia gigantea. The sequence goes on along the minus strand of JAVSCE010003432.1, from coordinate 305,803 downwards.
AACAGAAGCTAGAGATATGGTGGCGAGGTGAAAATAAAGCCAGAATTTAAACTGGTGGTTGGTTATAAGGGGAAATTTGCAAGGCCTGAATTCCTCCCTGTCTGCTCAGAAGCATTCAAGGTTCCATCTCCCTGACTAATAAGAGATAATGGCAGTAGGAATTTAGCAGGCTCGGGTTACACTATGCTCTGGAAGTTCATACAACAAAGGAGAACACAGCTGTAATGGACTATTCTGGCAAGGCAAATTATTTGCCCAACATGGGGATCATTAACACCTCATTCATTATTAAACTGGAAAACAGTTTGGTTAGATTCCCTAAAGGGTCAGCTGGCAGATGTAAGCTCAGAGATTAAATCACGCTCTTGCAATATTTCTTTAGGAATATAATATACAAATTGGATAAAGGACCTTTTGGGGAAATAAGAGCCATGTGAATTCCAAGAGTTTGTCTAAGCTTCCACAGTTCAGTAAAATTTCTGGAGAAGTTTCCCAATGCTCTCCCATGCCCTGTCTTCCTAATTTTACAGGGGAGGAAAAGAAACTCCATACCATGTGCCATCCAAAATTATACGAGAGAGGTTAACAGCTCATCAATTCCAAGACCAAACTGGTGTACAGGTCAAGATCTATGGAACAGTTTCTCCAGGCTCTACTGAATGGCCCCCAGTTAAGAAAAGCTCCTCACCTACATGAAGGTGATATGAAACCAAGACCAACTTTCTCAAATAATCACCAGTTCCCAGATGCCTGAGGAAAACAGGTGGGTCAACTTCACACTGCAGAATTAAAATCTTTGCTTTAATATGCAGAAAAACAAACAAAAATCCAAACTTGGGGGGGTGGGGGGGAGTCTGAGGCAAAGTTTTGAATCTGCATATTCATGAACCAAACATTTCTCTGAGATTCTGAGCAGTCAGTTAATACAACATTTGGATGGTGGGTATAGCTGTTGGGACCATCAGGTGCCATACCACAAAATTATTTATTTTGCACCCCCAGTGATTCTGCCTACAATTCCATGGGCCAAATTTCTACTCCTGGGGCCACCACCCATCTGTACACTGGCTCACAGCCTCAGTCAGAAGGAAGGCCTGTTCTGGAGAGCACAAGGAATGCCACATGAAACCTGACCTAAGCTCCTCACGACTGCCAGGAGCTCAGTGCACACGTGTTGTAAGGCAGAATGTACCAGCCCCTATCTTTGCAGAGCTTCCTTTGGAATTCTGGTTTCCCTTTACTACTGCAAAGCCTTAGTATAGGCCTTTGGCAGAGTCTGTGGGCAGAGGCATTTCCACCAAATTTTAATCTCCCAAATAAAGAGGAGGAGGAGGAAGAAATCCAGCTGGTCTGCATACAATCTGTGCCAACACGTGCACACATGCTCCGATTCATTCCGGGGATTTGCCTAGCAGACCCAAGGGAGAAAGCACATACTGGTTTTGGAAACTTGTTTGGTGAGATGTACCCAGCATACATGTTTCCAAAAATGAAAGCACTGGCATTTTTTAATCCATTGAAAAATAAAGAGAATAATATCACAAAGACCAGTGTACACAAAGGCCAGATTTAACATGTGTTTGCCCTTTTGCTTCCAATTTTTTAAAAATAAAAGATTTTAGAGTTGTACTCTCTTTTATACCCTTCCATGAAAACATCTCTCACTCAATCTGCCTCCTCAGAGGTAACCACTATCTAGAAATTGATATTTCCTTCCCTTCCATGTTTTTTATGCTTTTATTACAGTTATAGTCATGTATCCATAAACAAAATGTAGTATTGTTTTGCAGCACAATTTAAATATATGTAAATACATACACACATTTGTAGACTTCAAAAAGCTACTTTTCTTGTTTCGGTTTTTCTTTTCCAATGAAAAAATTAAAAGAGAACTCATCTATAGTACTGGGCCTGGTTAAACAATCAAGAATGCTACCTTCAAAGCAAGAGAAAAGTTTTAAATGGAGAAGTCATGTTTCATTAAGAATAACTTATAGCATTGTCTTTCATTTACTGGTAAGATCACTGACCATATAAACTTCCATGAGCACAGTACATACATTTTGTTCAGGTTCACTTGTGGTAGGCAATCTAGTGAGCTGGTCATTTCAATTTTTATCTGCAGTTGACTTTACGTCTGGCTGGTATTTACCTGACAGAATCAGGAGTTCAATGATCTCTGCATCTCCCAGGAACGCAGCCACATGAAGCGGGGTTCGCTTCTCAGAATCCTGAAACAACGGCAAAGATAAACAGTGAGTCAGGGGATGGCAGGAGGTGCCTAGTGGAGACCTAGTAAGACATGCCACTCACTCCGAGGGTAATGCTCGTGGGAGACAGTGAAGGCCGAACACCTACTCAGGTGAGTTCTGGTGTATTCATTTCTCTCAGCATCTCCCAAAGCCACATATACAATACATTCCATTTTCTGTGTCTGTATGTCATATTTGCTGCCCTACTCCTTTTAGTGAAGTCCAGATCAGATCAATGATGGACCACCATGCACTGGGTGATGAAATTCAAACCTTTGGTATGATTTTAAAAAATCAAACCTTTCTACCTGTCTTATTAGCATAGTTCAAAACTTTCAATGATTTATTTTCTGTCTAAGGGAACATAGTGGAATTTATCACAAGGACATTAAACACAAGTACAGTGATTGTCTCCTTTCTACCCCTATTAACTGGTGCCTGGACAGCTGCCCATTCACTTACTGGATGCCCATTATGTGCCAGGAAACAGATTCCGGGGACAGAGGGGGCACTGTGACAGGCTCAGTCCCTGTCCTCAGGAAACTTGCATTCAAGTGGGGAGGCCGACAATAGTCACGTGCACCAGTGGCACCTGAGATCATTTCGGGTGATAGAGGCAATGACAAAATTAGAACAGGATAATGGGATCAAAACTGGGGAGATGGGAAAAAGATTCCTTACAGTGATCGAGTAAGGCCTTTCTGAGAGCTGACGCTGAGATTAGCATCTCTGTTTCATAAATAAAACACTGTGGCTCCATAAATGAAGAAATTTCCTTAAGACCTCAGGTCTACAGCAGAGCCACCACAACTGGACCTACACCTGTCAGACTCCAGTCTAAGTCCTTGGCAAGGGATTCAACACATTGTGCTGAAAGGCAGCATGATATTGCTTCCCCATCTGTAAACCAGAGATAATAATATTCACCTTAGGGAACTGATAAGAGAATTCAAAATAATGTAAGTAAAGCCCTAGGCAGGCCTGAGGCCAGGCCCATGCCCACCAAGTGCTCCCTGAATGTCATCAGCATGGATACTTGTGCAATACCTTCCCTCCAAGACTGACAACCTGCGGAGGATAAAGAACAGGTCTTACTCCCCCTTCATCCCCTGAGTGGCAGCACACCCGGCATTCGGCATAAGTTGCCCAAACTGAACTGGTCCAGGTGCACTGCTGCTTCCACAAAAGTACATCAGCAGCTCCCTAACAACAGTAAAGCTTGCAGTGCTGTCCTGGAGGTTTCTCCTAAAACTAGCAGGCTTTCTAGTTTTGAGATTTCTGGATCTGCTGCTGATTTTAATCACCTGCCTGTTATCACTTGATTATACAGTCCATCTAACAACCCCTGATTAGCCCAAGGATATTCTGGTTTCTGGCAGTTCAGGACCTCTGCTCTTCCTCAGTCTCTTTCAGACTATCGCTTATAGGTATTTCATGACTCACTGATAGCTAAAATGGATGGCAGGCAGAGGACATGACAAGAACTGATCTTCAAACCAATATACTGGTTAGGAAGTCTGTAAATAGGTTTTATGAAGGGATGGACTAACTTTAAAGTGGATCTGAATTTGTTGGGAGTTTATGTTTTCTGTGCACTGTAGTTAGTACAGGTAAGTAGAAATAGGGCAGTCATGTAATTTTTGCATATAAAATTCTCTTATAGCTGTATCACCCTTTCAGTACTCACAAACATGTTTCCTTCTTGGAGAATCAAATGTATTAATTTGTACAATGAACTATGTAAATAACTGAGACCAGGCTTTCACAAATGTTTTCTATTTCTATTTCTTCTACTGATATCTCCACAAGCACTTTCCACTTTAGCCTCATATTCCCTTTGAATCCCCACTATATCTGAAAAACTCTTTGTGTCTTGTGATAAAAGTTATATAATTATATATATGTTCATCTGTGAAATGAACTGGTTCCAGGGTTTGGTTCAACAAATTTAACCTTACCTAAGAGGATTTAAACAAGGACTAACCCAACCCAAATTATGACTCATTTGACCTGGAGCAAAGTCAATGCTCTGTTTGAGAACTTGGCCTCAAATAAAAAGGCAAGAAAACTCCAATATCTAAATCTGCTTGACCTGTCATTATATGACTGGCTTTGCTGATTCTGTGGCCCCTTTTATGACATGCTTGTTCAAACTTAAGTTCTGGTAATATAAAATGGGTGTGTATGTGAGATCATATCGTAAAAATTCGTGATCGTGAATCCCAGCGTGCCTGTTAATATGCATTTAAAGGTCCATTGTAAGTCCCAGAACAACTGTACCAGTTGATATGCTCCTTCAGTGACATGTCATAGACAGGAACTGCAGAGAAGAACTGTATTCAGGCAGCTTTAGTTCTCCAAAGCAGAACAACCATATAAACAAATTCGTGTGCTATTAAGACCTAATCAAAATCACAGTGCATTTCCACTATTGAACAAGGGTTGCCAACAGCTGGTCTCTAACCAGGATCCTGAGTGATACACAGTACCATGAGCCAAGGGGTGGATAACAGAGCGAGAGTAATCACTATACCTGATCAGGTGAAGTTAGCCAGGACATTGCAGTTCATCCTCCACCTAAGTATGGAGCTACTCTACTTTACCATAAGCAAGGTAAATGGGGTAGGAGATTTAATGGTAGAAGAAGGAGGGGGAAGGCTCTGGGGGAAAGAGTATATGAACAATAATATTAGTAAAAACAGGTTCTAGGCAATGATACCCTTATGTGTCTAGAAGGAGAAACAAAACCTATCTGGTAATTATGAAGTGCTTTTTATTTTTTGCTTTTTTCAAAATGCCTTTTCAAATATTCTACTACTTGAATCTCATAACATCCCTATCAGGGGAGACACACCTTTCAGACCTGTGTTGTTAAGCCTCATTATCACCATTTAAAAGATAGGGAGTCCGAGCCATTGGATAGGTTGTATGCCTTTTGCCCAACACAGCAAATTGAAGTCAAAGAATTAGGTGCCCTGGCTCCCAACCAGAAACTTCTCTTTATCAAAATGGAAGCAAGAACAGAAGTTGCCTTGGTAGTCTAAAAACCTTTCCATTATAATCCCCAAGAAATTCTGGAAAAAAATGTGACAAACATATAGTAAATATCCTTTTAAATGAGCTTGTAATAAATTAAACAGTCTGGGGCCAGAAATGAACAATAAACTGAGAGCCAGAGCTCCAAGCACATGAGCTTAAAATTCAAGAAGTCAGTAGACCAGGGGCTCAGGATTTAACACTCGCTCAAGGACAGAAGATAAGGCAGAGAACTGAGAACTAGGAACAGAGACCCTCAAGGAGAGAGACTCTGAAAGTGGTCTTGAAGAAAGATTCTTGAAGTGGTGGGCTTGAAAAAAAGCCAAACGCTCCCACAAGCAGCTGGAAAAGCAATGCCTTGGCTAGTGGTGGGGAATAAACGTGTCTCCACTGAGCATTTGTATCCCCCAGATCTGCAATCATGTGGCTTGGGGTTTTAAATTCACAATACCTGGATAGCCCAGGAACTTTCAAGCTGAAAAATTGGCTCTAGGCCAAAGATACCCCTAGGGTGCCAAGTAGAAGGTAAAAAAAAACCTATCTGGAGAGAGGTGTCCTCAATAGGAACAACACCCATCAATTAAACCTCCATTAAAGATGAGCTCACAGCCTAAGCCACAAGACCCACGTGGAAGCCATTAAGGCATAAGCAGAGTGTCAGCAGGCACACCTACCAAAAAGAGCTTGAGATAATAGAAGAATCAGATAGAAATATGAATAATGTTTAAAATGACCAAAGGTATGAGGGACAAAGCCCAAGGGAAAAAACAAAGCACTATTGTTTTTAAGTGGACAAAATTCAGGGGAAGCGGTACAAAGGAAGAGGTAAGGGAAGCAGTATGAACACTTGATCTGAGAGGTCATTGAAACTTTTGGCCTAAGAGAGATAAACAGAAAGGTAAGAAAGGATAGGCAAAAATAAAAATAAAAAGATAAGTATAGTGACTCTGGGATATGTTTTACAACCATTTATTCTGCCATATTTTCTAGACATAGACATTTATTGAGAAGTTATTATACTCCAGACATGGTGGCGGACAATAGGAACACAACTTAAAAACAGCCAGTCCTCACTCTAAAGAAACTTTTAGTTCGATTAGTAGTTTCCGAATGTAAGACATCAGAACAAAACAATACCAGGGAAGTGGCAATTAGTGATATTTGTGATGTTAAATGATTTGTGAAAATTATCAAAAGTGATGAGACCAATGTCTTAGTGAAAACAGCCCTGAACTGCCAATTCTGAAGTGCCCTGGGCAGGAAGTCTAAAATGACAAGAAAAAAATCTTTTCAAATTGGAAAATAAATACAACTTACCCAAGACTCTCTAGAGGTCCTGTTACCCCCAATTTATCCGGGAACTTCAGAAGACCCAGGCCAGACTTCCAGGTCAGTGCAAAGCCCCAAGTATATCTTACAGGCTGATTCAGAGATAGTGTCTGGATCAAAATTAGAACCCAGGACCAGGCCAGGACCAGAGGAGTGAATATGCACAGTGGGGAGCTAAGTGTTCTGTGCTATTTGCATTCACTCCCATCTGCTGTCCAAGTGGATGCTCATGACAACCAACAGCTGATGAATGATAACGTAGGTCTTTTCTTTTTTATTGAAGTGTCTTTGATATGCAATCTTATATTGGTTTCAAATATACAATACAGTGGTTCAACAGTTACCCATATTATTAAATCCTCACCCCCACTAGTGCATTTACTATCTGTCAACATAGGAAAATATTGCAGAATCATTGACTATATTCTCCATGCTGTACTAGTACTATCCTTGTGACCAACTTATACTATGATTGAGAATTTTTGTGCCCCTTTATCTCCCTCACCCTCCCCAACAGCCCACCACAACCCCTCCCCCATGGTAACCAATAGTCACTTTTCAGTGTTCATGGTCTACTGTTGTTTTGTTGATTCCATTTTGCTTTGTTTTTATATTCCACAAATAAGTGAAATCATATGGTATTTGTCTTTCACCGCCTGGTTTATTTCACTGAGCACAGTACCCCCTGGATCCATCCATATTGTTGCAAATTTTAGGATTTTTTTTAATGGCTGAATAATATTCCATTGTGTATATGCACCACGTCTTCTTTATCCATTCATCTATTGATGGACACTTAGGTTGCTTCCATATCTTGACTATTGTAAATAGTGCTGTGATAAACATAGGGGTGCATATGTCTTTCCAAATCAGGGATTTTGTTTTCTTTGGGTAAATTCCTAGAAGTGGAATTACTGGATTAAATGGTATTTCTATTTTTAGTTTTTTGAGGACCCTCCATACTGCTTTCTACAGTGGCTTCACCAAGTGATATTCCCACCAACAATGTAGAAGGGTTCCCACTTCTCCACATCCTCACCAACAGTTTTTATTTCTTGCCTATTGGATAGTGGCCATTCTAACTGGGGTAAGATGGTATCTCATTGTGGTTTTGATTTGCATTTCCCTGATAATTAGCAATATAGAGCATATTTTCATGTACCTGTTTTCCATCTATATTTCTTCTTTGGATAAATGTCTGTTTAGGTCCTCTGCCCACTTTTAATCAGGTTATTTGTTTTTTTGGTGTTGATGCATATGAGTTTTATACATTTTGGATGTTAACCCCTTATTCAATAAGTCATTTACAAATATATTCTCCCACACTGTAGGTTACCTTTTTTAATTTGATGTGGTCCACAGTTCATTTTTATTTTGTTTCCCTTGCCCAAGGAGATGTGTCCAGGAAAAATTGCTCAGACTTATATTCAAGAGATTTTATGCCTATGTTTTCTTCAAAGAGTTTAATGGTTTCATGTCTTACATTCAGGTCTTTGATCCATTTCAAGTTTACTTTTGTGTTTGGAGTTAGGCTGTAATCCAGTTTCATTCTCTTACATGTAGCTGTCCAGTTTTCCCAACAAAGTTATTAAAGAGTTTTCCCCATTGTATATTCATGGCTCCTTTTTCATATATTAATTAACCATTTATGTATGGCTTTATATCTGGGCTCTCTTGTCTGTTCCATTGGTCTATGAGTCTGTTCTTATGCCAGTACCAATTTGTTGTGATTCCTATAGCTTTGAAGTAGAGCTTGAAATCAGGAAATGTAATACCCCCACTTTGTTCTTCTTTCTCAGGATTGCTTTGGCTGTTGGGTCTTTTTTGATTCCATATGAATTGTAGTACTGTTTGTTCTAGTTCGTTGAAGAATGCTGTTGGTATTTTGATGGGGATTGCATATAATCTGTAAATTGCTTTGGTCAGGAAGGCCATTTTGACAATATTAATTCTCTTTATCCATCAGCAAAGCATAGATTTCCATTTATTCATGTCTTCTTTAGTTTCTTTCATGAGTGTCTTACAGGTTTCAGAGTATAGACTTTCACGTTCTTGGTTACATTTATTTCTAGGTATTTTATTCTTTATGATGCAATTGTAAATGCAATTGTTTTCCTGATTTCTCCTTCTGCTAGTTCATATAAAGGAATGTAACAGATTTCTGTGTATTAGTATTGTACCCTACAATTTTGCTGAACCCAGTTGCTAGTTCTAGTAGTTTTCTGATGCAGATTTCAGGGTTTTATTTTTTATTTTTTAATTATGGTATCCTTAATGTAAAATCACTTGAACAACATTATGGTTACTAGACCCCTATTATCAAGCCCCCCATATACCCCATTACAGTCACTGTACATCAGCATAGTAAGATGCTATAGAATCATTACTTGCCTTCTCTGTAAATATTGCCTTTCCCATGTCCACCCCGGCTACATTACATGTGCTAATAGTAATGCCCCTTTTTCCCCCTTATCCCTCCCTTCCACCCATCTTCCCCAGTCCCTTTCGCTTTGGTAACTATTAGTTCGTTCTTGGATCTGTGAGTCTGCTGCTGTTCTGTTCCTTCAGTTTTTGCTTTGTTCTTATCCTCCACATATGAGTGAAATCATTTGATACCTGTCTTTCTCCACCTGGCTTATTTCACTGAACATAATATCCTCTAGCTACATCCATATTGTTCCAAATGGTAGGATTTGTTTTCTTCTTATGGCTGAATAATATTCCATTGTGTATATGAACCACATCTTCTTTATCCATTCATCTACTGATGGACACTTAGGTTGCTTCCATTTCTTGGCTATTGTAAATACTGCTGCATGTTCATGGAGATATGGTCATGAAGAAGTTGCTCATGTTTATGTCCAAGAGATTTTTGCCTATGTTTTTTTCTAAGAGTTTTATGGTTTCATGACTTACATTCAGGTCTTTGATCCATTTTGAATTTACCTTTGTGTATGGGGTTAGACAGTAATCCATTTTCATTCTCTTACATGTAGCTGTCCAGTTTTGCCAATGCCAGCTGTTGAAGAGGCTGTCATTTCCCCAATGTATAACCATGGCTTCTTTATCACATATTAATTGACCATGTATGCTTGGGTTTATATCTGGGCTCTATATTCTGTTCCACTGGTCTATAGGTCTGTTCTTGTGCCAGTACCAAATTGTCTTGATTACTGTGGCTTTGTGGTAGAGTATGAAGTCAGGGAGTGTGGTTCCACCTGCTTTATTCTTCCTTCTCAGAATAGCTTTGGCTATTCAGGGTCTTTGTGGTTCCATATGAATTTTAGAACTATTTGCTCTAGTTCATTGAAGAATGCTGTTGGTATTTTCATAGGGATTGCACTGAATCTGTAGATTGCTTTAGGCAGGATGGCCATTTTGACAATATTAATTCTTCCTAGCCAAGAGCATGGGATGAATTTCCATTTATTAGTGCCCTCTTTAATTTCTCTTAAGAGTGTCTTATAGTTTGCAGGGTATAGGTCTTTCACTTCCTTGGTTAGGTTTATTCCTAGGTATTTTATTCTTTTTGATGCAGTTGTGAATGGAATTGTTTTTCTGATTTCTCTTTCTGTTAGTTCATCGTTAGTGTATAGGAAAGCAACAGATTTCTGTGTGTTAATTTTGTATCCTGCAACTTTGCTGAATACAAAATTTATTAGATCTAGTAGTTTTGGAGTGGATTCTTTAGGGTTTTTTATGTACAGTATCATGTCATCTGCAAACAGGGACAGTTTGACTTCTTCCTTGCCAATCTGGATGCCTTTTATTTCTTTGGGTTGTCTGATGGTGTGGCTATGACCTCCAGTACTATGTTGAATAGAAGTGGGGAGAGTGGGCATCTTTGTCTTGTTCCCGATATTAAAGGAAAAGCTTTCAGCTTCTTCCTGTTAAGTATAATGTTGGCTCGGGTTTGTCGTATATGGCCTTTATTAAGTTGAGGTACTTGCCCTCTATACCCATTTGGTTGAGAGTTTTAATCATGAATAGATGTTGAATTTTGTCGAATGCATTTTCAGCACAAATGGAGAGGGTCATGTGGTTTTTGTTCTTCTTTTTGTTGATGTGGTGGATGATATTGATCAATTTTCGAATGTTGTACCATCCTTGCATCCCTGGGATGAATCCCATTTGATCATGATGTATGATCCTTTTTATGTATTTTTGAATTTGGTTTGCTAATATTTTGTTGAGTATTATTGCATCTATGTTCATCAGGGATATTAGTCTGTAATTTTCTTTTTTTCTGGTGTATTTGCCTGGTTTTGGTATTAAGAGTGATGCTTGTCTTGTAGAATGAATTTGGGAGTATTCCCTCCTCTTCTACTTTTTGGAAAACTTTAAGGCGGATTGGTATTAGGTCTTCACTAAATGTTTGATGAAATTCAGCAGTGTAACCATATGGTCCAGAAGTTTTGCTCTTAAGTAGATTTTTATTATTAATTCAATTTCTTTGCTGGTAATTGGTCTATTCATATTTTCTGTTTCTTCCTGGGTCAGCCTGGGACGGTTGTATTTTTCTAAAAGTTGTCCATTTCTTCTGGGTTTTCCAGTTTTTTACCATATTTTCATAGTATTCTCTAACAATTCTTTGTATTTCTGTGGTGTCTGTAGTGATTTTTCCTTTCTCATTTCTGATTCTGTTTATGTGTGTAGACTCTCTTTTTTTCTTGATAAGTCTGGCTAAGGGTTTATCTATTGTGTTTATTTTCTTGAAGAACAAGCTCCTGCTTTCATTGATTCTTTCTACTGTTTTATTCTTCTTGATTTTATTTATTTCTGCTTTAATCTTTACTATGTCCCTCCTTCTACTGATTTTGGGCCTCATTTGTTCTTCCTTTTCTAGTTTCATTAATTGTGAGTTTAGACTGTTCATTTGGGATTGTTCTTCTTTCCTGAGGTAGGCCTATATTGCAATATATTTCCCTCTTAGCACAGCCTTTGCTGCGTCCCACAGATTTTGTGGTGTTGAATTATTGTTGTCATTTGTCTCCATATATTGTTGATCTCTGTTTTTATTTGGCCGTTGATCCATTGATTATTTAGGAGCATGTTATTAAGCTTCCATGTATTTGTAGCTTTTTCATTTTCTTTGTGTAATTTATATCTAGTTTCATACCTTTGTGATCTGAGAAGCTGGTTGGTACAATTTCAATCTTTTTGAATTTACTGAGGTTCTTTTTGTGGTCTAGTATATGATCTATTCTTGAAAATGTTCCATGTGCACTTGAGAAGAATGTGTATCCTGTTGCTTTTGGATGGAGTGTTCTGCAGATGTCCGTTAGGTCCATCTGTTCTAATATGTTGTTCATGCCTCTGTCTCTTTATTTATTTTCCGTCTGTTTTTTTTTTTTAGGAGAGCAAGATATAGGCTTTTATTTAGAGATAAAGTGAGAGGAAAAAGCTCCTGGCTCACGCCAGAAGGGGACAAGAGAGCGCCTTTTCTGTCTGTTTTATCTCTCCTTTGGAGTGAGTGGTGTGTTGAAGTCTCCAAAACGAATGCATTGCATTTTGTTTCCCCCTTTAATTCTGTTAGTATTTGTTTCACATATGTTGGTGATCCTGTGTTGGGTGCATAGATATTTATAATAGTTATATCTTCTTGTTGGACTGACCCCTTTATCATTATGTAATGTCCTTATCTTTTGATTTTCTTTGTGTTGAAGTCTATTTTGTAAAATACAAGTACTGCAACTCCTGCTTTTTTCTCGCTATTAGTTGCATGAAATATCTTTTTCCACCCCTTTACTGTCAGTCTGTGTATGTCTTTGGGTTTGACGTCAGTCTCTTGTAGGCACATATAGATGGGTCTTGTTTTTTTATCCATTCAGCAACTCTCTGTCTTTTGATTGGTGCATTCAGACTATTTACATTTAGGGTGATTATTGATAGGTATGTACTTATTGCCATTGCAGGGTGTAGATTTATGGTTACCAAAGGTTCAAGGATAATTCCCTTACTATCTAACAGTCTAATATAACTCACTTTGTATGCTATTTCCTCCTTTTTATTCCTCCTCCATTTTTTGTATGTTATGAATCATATCCTGTACTCTTTGCCTTCCCTTGGGTGACATCTATTTAGCTTTAGGAATACGTCCATCCACAGGAGTCCCTCCAAAATGCACTGTAGAGGTGGTTTGTGGGAGGTAAATTCTCTCAGCTTTTGCTTATCTGAAAATTGTTTAATCCCTCCTTCAAATTTAAATGATAACCTTGCCGAGTAGAGTATTCTTGGTTCAAGGCCCTTCTGCTTCACTGCATTAAATATATCATGCCACTCCCTTCTGGCTTGTAAGGTTTCTGTTGAGAAGTCTGATGACAGCCTGATGGATTTTCCTTTGTAGGTGATCTTTTTTCTCTCTTTAGCTGCTTTTAAAAGTCTGTTTTTATCCTTGATCTTTTCCATTTTAATTATTATATGTCTTGATGTCTTCCTTGGGTCCCTTGTGTTGGGACATCTGTGCACCTCCATGGCCTATGAGACTATCTCCTTTCCCAGATTGGGGAAGTTTTCAGCAATTACCTCCTCAATAACACTTTCTATCCCTTTTTCTCTCTCTTCTTCTTCTGGTACCCCTATAATGCAGATATTGTTCCCTTTGGATTGGTCACACAGTTCTTTCAATATTCTTTCATTCTTAGAGATCCTTTTTTCTCTCTGTGCCTCAGCTTCTTTGTATTCCTCTTCTCTAATTTCTATTCCATTTACCATCTCTTCTACTACCTCTAATCTGCTTTTAAATCCCTTCATTGTATATTTCATTTCAGATATGGAATTTCTTAATGATTGAATCTCCAACTTAAATTCGTTCCTGAGTTCTTGAATATTTTTCTGTGCCTCCATAAGCATGTTTATAATTTTTATTTTGAACTCTCTTTGAGGAAGATTGGTGAGTTCAGTTTCATTTGGCCCCTTTTCTGGGGTTTGTGAGATTTTGGTCTGAACCATTGTCTTTTGACATTTCATATTTCTGTGTGTTGCCCTGTAGTGTGCAGAAGCTCCAGTCTCTGGAGCTGCTCAGCCCCTAGAGCGAGGTTGGGGGTCATAGGGGAGCAGAGCTGGTACCTGGGGGGAGGAAAGATCTGTTTCCTGATTTCCATCTGTGGTGCCTGTCTCCAGTGTCAGGGCCAGTGGGCTAAGCATACATGTGTAAGCCTCTGTGCTTTGCGTCTCTAGGTGTTGGCAAGTCTCCCCTCTGGCTGGCCTGATGCCAGCACAGTGACTGCCAGTTTGTGAACCCGTCCCCGACAGGCTAGGAGGAAGGTGCAGCAGGCTGCGTGTCCCAGTGGGAGGCCTCAGATATGAGTAGGCAGCCAGGGGGATGGGGCTCCTGAAGCTCCTCAAAGTTCCCAACCAGCTGGGCAGAGCATGCCCGGACAACCTTGTCCAGCTCTCCCTTCTCCCATGCAGCAAGCTCTGTGTAAACCCCGCCCCTTCAACAGCCCTCTAGGTCCTAGGAAGCCTCTCAGCCCACCCACCCTTCCTCTGACACAGAGTGGACGGATATGGATCCCCTTCTCTACAAACGGCCAGAATGTCAGTCTCTCAGGCACTCTGCCTGTCGGAGCTCCCCAACGCCCAGGGCACCACACACTATAAGATTCTGCTCACAAAGCAGATCTCCAGGGCTAGGCGCTCAGCAGAACCAAGCTTCCACCCCCTTCCCACTCCATTTCTCTTCCTGCCACTGGTGAGCTGGGGTAGGGGAAGGGCTTGGGTCCCACTGGACTAAGGCTTTTGTACATTACCCTGTTTCGTGAGGTCTGCTCTGTTGGTGAGATCTGTATGCAGTCTGGTTCAGCCTTCTTTCTTCTTGCTGTTTGAGGGTTACTTGTATTAAATAACTATATTTTTGTACTATTTGTGGTTTTGGAGGAGTTCTCTGAGTCACCTCTCATGCCGCCATCTTACCTTTCTTTAGGGTTTTCTATATACAATATCATGCCATCTGCAAATAGTGACAGTTTTACTTCTTCCTTACCAATTTGGATGCCTTTCATTTCTTTCTCTTTTCTGTTTGCTGTTGCTAGGACCTCAAGTACTATTCTGAATAAAAGTGGGGAGAGTGGGCATCCTTGTCTTGTTCCTGATCTTAGAAGAAGAACTTTCAGCTTTTTGCCATTGAGTATGATGTTAGCTGTGGGTTTGTCATACATGGCCTTTGTTATGTTGTTATGTCCTCTCTATGCCAATTTTGTTGAGAGTTTTTATCAGAATGGATGTTGAATTTTGTCAAATGCTTTTACAGCATCTACTGAAATGATAATGCAGTTTTTAAGCTTCTTTTTATTGATGTGATGTATCACATCAATTGATTTATGAATATTGTACCATCCTTGCATCCCTGGAATAAATGGTTGTGATGAATGAACCTTTTGATGTATTTTTGAATTCAGTTTGCTAACATCTTGTTGAGGATTTTTGCATCTATGTTCATCAGGGATGTTGGTCTGTAATTCTTTTTTGTAATGTTTTTGTCTGGTTTTGGTATTAGAATGATGCTGACCTCTTAGAATGTGTTTGGAAATATTCCCTCCTTTTTTACTTTTTGGAAAAATTTAACAAGGATGGGTATTAGCTCTCTTGATCATGTAGGTTTTTATAGCACCCATGAATACAAGAGGAGACAGTAAGTCCAAAGCAATCACAGTAAGATTAATACACACTGGAAATAATTCATCAATACAGGTTTTAAAAAATTGTTCAAGTATTACAAAAAGAAAGATCTTTTCCCATTATCCAGGAGCTCCTATTTCAAATAGCCTTTTGCAAACAGGTTCAGACCCATGAAAAGACCCAGGTTTCTCCAGGAGGAAAGAAGGTAAACCCTCCCTTTCTGTGAATAGCCAGAGACACACACAACTAGCTGGCATCTGACCTAAATTTGCACTATGTCATTGAGAGATCAGGCAAAGGAAGTTCTGTTGTCTGTTTACCAAAGAAGTAGATGAAAGAAAATAGCGAACCTGAAGTATGTACAAATAAAGTGAGTTTGACATGGGAAGAGAGGCCATTCTGGCAGCTAAAAATACTGTGTGTAGGCAGGTAGACTGAAGGGGCAACCTAAGTCTCTATTTTGAAGATTAAGAATTGTTTACTACATGCTTTGGAAATTCTCAACTAGAAGTGCATGTCTAATCTTCATTATATAAATATCTGTCAAATGTTAAAACAAACATCCCATCCCTACATGTAAGTATCTCACATACCAATATAGGCAGATGGGGCATTATTAAGAAAACAAGCCCTGCCAAAGCCTTGCTATCATGAAATACAGAAGTTAAATTCCAACTATCAATCCAGACTCATGCTAATAACAAAGAAGCAGGGCAATAACTAACAACTTAATCCAACAAGCTTAATATGATATTGAAAGAGATCACTAGAAGCAAGGAGATGTGTAAAGAAACTCTGAAAACAATATAGATACCTTGGAGACATTTCAAAACATATGAGGAAAAAAGTCAAAAACATAGATTTAAATCAAACAAGACACAAAATGGGAAAGATGTTTAATCCCAAGGTAGGGAATTAAAGGAAGTTTATAAAGAGGAAAAGAAAGCAAAGGAGAGAAACGAATGTCATATTTCTTTTTTAAATTTTCATCTTTACTTTCAGGTTTTAACATCTCACAAGTACAGAAAATAGCAGATCTGTATGTTCCCATCAGCAAAATCAAACATGTTAACATTTTTGTATATCTGCTTCAGAACTCTGTTTTTAAAAATAGGGTTAGGGGTAAAGTGCCATGAGTATTGTAACTTTTAATGTTTCAGAAAATAATTTGAAGTGTGTGTGTGTATGTGTGTAAAAGAGAAAGAGAAGATAGATTAGGCTGTCTTCTATTCTTCACTATTACAAATGGTTCTGCAATGTACATCTTTGTACATGCCTCTCTGCATATGTGTGAAAAATCTTCCATAGCAGATACCAAGAAAAGTTCGGTGCTGGGTCTTAGGGTATACACATATTCAACTTTATTAGGTATTGTCAAATAGCTTTCAAAAGTAGTTTTACCGATTTATGCTCCCACTAGCCATAAATTAGTTCCTTTCCCAACATCCTTGCCAATATTTGAAGTTATCAACCTTTTTACTCTTTGCCAAGATGATGTGCCTGACATGGAATTTCATTGTTGCTTGGATTTACATTTCACTAAATACACGTGAGGTTAAGATTCTTTTCAGATGTTTACTAAAAGTTATGACTTCTTCAACTGTGAACTTCCTATACATATCCTTTACCCACTTCTAAATTCACTTATTAGTCTTTTTCCTATGATGTGCAGTTTTTTAATATATTGTTTAATTCAGCTTTCAATGAAAACTCAAATCATGCCTTCACCCAGATACAGCAGAGATAGATCAGTGGTAACCCCAAGTCACCATAAGACAAAAATTTAGATTTATATTCATTATTCATCTTTCATGTATGTACTATCCCATGGAGAAAATTTTCCTTGGCTGGAATTTTCTATGCCTCAAAGCTGACAGCAAGTCTTTGCCCCTATATACCGCACCATCAAACAACTTTATTCAATCATCATTTTCTAATTTGATCCCTAAAACAACACTGTGAGGTAAATATTATTATCCCCATTTTACAGTTGAGGAGCCGAAAACTTTGAGATGATAAGTAACTTGACCACAGTCACACAGCTGTTCAGTCGCAGAACCAGGATTCAGAGCCATATTTGATTCCATTGTCCATGCTCTTGTTGACTCTGAAGAGTTACAAGTGTTGGTCAACAGTATGAAAGTCATTGTTCACTACAATTAGTGTTCTTGCCCTAAGACTCTACATCAAAGGACAAAATTCTCATAAGTAAAACGTACAAGCAGGAAAGAAGAATAAAGCTGGAGAAACAACACTACCTGATTTTGAGACTCATCATAAAGCTACAGTGCCCGAGGCAATTTGGTCCTGGTGCAAAGACACATACATGGGCAATACACATGATTTCCAAAAATAAGGCACAATGACAATTCACTGATGAAAGGATAGCCTTGTCAACGAATAGTGCTGAAACAGACATCATATTAAAAAAAAGAACTTTAATCAATACCTTGCACCCTAGACAAAAATTAACTCAAGGTGGAATATACAACTAAATGTAAAACTTAAAGTTATAAAACATCTAAAGGAAACATAGGAGAAATCCCTTGTGACCTTGGGTTAGACAAACACTTCTTAGATATCTAACACCAAAGCATGACCCATTAAAAAAATGATAAATTCATCAAAATGGGTAACTTCTCTTTGAAACACACTGTTAAGAGAATGAAAATACAAGCCACAGACTAGAAGAAATTATTTTTACAGCATATACTGAATGAAAGACTTCTATCTAGAATATACAAAAAGTCTCAAAACTCACTAATATGAAAGCAAACAGTCCAATTAAAAAATTGGCAACAAATTTGAATAGGTATTTCACCAAAAAAAGTATGCAGATAGCAAATAAGCACAGGAAATAATGCTTAACATCACTAATCATTAGGGAGATGCAAATTAAAATCATGTTACATACTTATTAAAATGGCTAGAATTAAAAGGACTGATGACATCAAGTGTTGGTGAAGATGTGGAGAAACTGGAACATTCCTCCACTGCTGGGGGGAATGTAAAATGGTGTAACCACCTCAGAAACAGTTTGGCAATTTCTTAAAAAGTTAAACACAGACCTGCTGTATGATCTGGATATTCTACTCTTAGGTATTTACCTAAGAGAACTAAAAGTTTATATCCATACAAAGATTTGCACATGAATGTTCATAACAGCTTTATTTGTAATAGCCAAAAATTGGAAACGATCCAAATTTCCATCAACAGATGAGTGGATAAACAAACTGTGGTAGTTCCATGTAATGAAACACTTACTCAGCAATTAAAAGGAAAAAACTGGTATTATATATCACAACATGGATGAATCAAAATAATTACACTGAGTGAAGGAGCCAGGCAAGAAAAGAGTACATGCTGTATGAACCCATTTACATAAAACTCTAGGAAATGCAAACTAATGTACAGTGACAGGGAGCAGATAAATGCTTACCTGAGGAGGCTGGGGGAAAGACTGGACGGGTGGGAGTTTTTAGGATTACAAAGGAGTACAAGGAAGCTTTTGGGAGGCAATAGACATGTTCATTATCTCGATTGTGGTGATGGTTTCATGGGTATAAACTTTGCAAATTGTACACTTTAAGTATGTCTGGTTTATTATTTGCCAGTTATATCTCAACAAAACTGTTCTTCACATACATAAGCAGGCAAATAAAACATTTTCTGCGTAACATAAAGAAGGGCATATTTAAGAGTTTAAAAAACACACCTAGGCAACGAGGTAAATTCAGTTAATAAGAGAAAAGAAACGGCAAAATCTAATCAACCAATAATGAGTTCATTTTAGAGGCAATCCATATTACATTCTGCTAATGTACAGATAGAAAATGAAGTTCTTGCAAAAGAATGAGATGTTGGATTAGTCTATATGCTTTAAAAACAGACTCGAGCAAGAGTTCTCTTCAAAAATCCCTTGAGACATTTACATTTCCTAAACAATACTTTTGACAACTGTATATTGAGTACGGATGTAGAAAATAAATCTAGAAAACTAAGTACTAGTTGGAAGGTGAACGGTTTATGCCTATACCCACAAGACCCCTGGTATCCTAACACAGCATCCAGAGATTCCCAAGTGATAGCACTCTTTTTGAGCAGTCTTGGCCTGAGAAAGCTGATACAGTACCAATCATTCATTCTGTTGCCCTGAGATACTGACCAGAGACATTCCTTGAGAGTCAACGGGAACAGAATATGGGAAAAGGCTCTAGTCCTCTAGTCCTACAGAACAGAAAACCGGCCAAGATGTGTGTACGTTATCGCCAGTGAAACAGTAACACACGCCCACCCACTGCAAAGAAATCGTCAGGAGCATCTGATGAAAACCAAAGCAAGCCTCTGCCCGCATCCTAAAGGCTTATGAAGTTCACAGTTGCTCCTGCAGCATCCCCAAGCATATGAAGAAGTGGCATCTTTAAATGAAGTGCATTTGTGAAATAGTTTTCATAAAGAAACCCTAATTCTTGTACACACAGTGGGAATGTTTTGGCGCTAAGGGTAATCTGAGGAAGCCCACAGATTGGAACTGCTCTTGTTTGCAATGAGCTAACCAGCAAGGTGAGAAGTCAGTTTCAGTTAGGGCCCCACCTGGGCTGTCTCTTTTTAACCAATTCATCAGCCAACTTATTTAACAAGCATAGATGCCTAATTGAGAAGGGGATAGCCAAGAAAATAACTTAATCGATTAGAAAATTATCTCCTGCTGATGAAGGTGTGAAGAGGAAGCAGCTGCTAGGTTTCATGCCTGTAAGGGGCTGGCAACAGTGAAAATCTGTCATCAGGCAAAGGACCACACGGTATCGGAATCAAAATCTCAGGAGAGGAAACGTAGAATTACAAAATATTTGAACTGGAAGGACATTAGGGACA
Source organism: Smutsia gigantea (assembly GCA_032199065.1). Taxonomy (NCBI): domain Eukaryota; kingdom Metazoa; phylum Chordata; class Mammalia; order Pholidota; family Manidae; genus Smutsia; species Smutsia gigantea. The sequence continues at coordinate 285,692 of JAVSCE010003432.1, read as the reverse complement.
CCATAGAGTTTAACTGATTGGCTCAAGGTCATACAGCTGTGGACGGCAGGGGTGGAACCCTTCATTCATATGAACGACACACGTGTCCTGGAACGCCCAAGTACCAGGCACTGCAGCTGTGCCGGGCTACAGCCTCCGTCGAGAGCTGGGTCCCTGCCTTCACGGGGCCTCAAAGAATCTCACTCTCTTGTCTCTAGATCATGAGCCATTTCCTACAGTGGACTATTAGATTCATTACATCTGTCAGCAAAGAGCAGACACACACATACACAGTGTTAGAAAACACCAAACAGAGAAAGACTATGGCATGAAGGGAAACAGTGCTCAGACATGTTTATCTACTTTGGATAAAACAATAAGTCTTAGATACCGGGTCGGTTTCTCTCTCTTTTTCTCTCTGTCTTATGGGAGGGAAGGTGGATAAAAGCAAAAGCTGATAAAAACAGTTGCTGTGGTCCATAGACAATCATCTTAACTAAAAATGATTAGTATGTCCTTACAGGTTCATTTTTCAGCCTCCAGGTATATATTTTAAAAACAGAGTTTATATATAATACTAATAATAAAAATCACCAATGCAGTTACCTGGACCGACAATATCAGATTGGCTCAATACACCAAGACAGTAACAATGCTTACCTCTGGGTGGATAATTTTATGGGCATTCTTCACTTTCCTTCCTTTGCCTGCATTTCAAGGCTTGTATGTAATACAGTTTAGAAACAAGAAAAAAAATTCTTTTTGCAAATAGAAGACTTTCCTATTAAAAAAAAATAGGTCTGCCCTAACAAGAGCTAGTTTTAAGTAGTTACCTATAAATAATAAAGCAGTGAACATTATTTCCTGTCCAAAGCCTTCATTATCTTACAGCAGGTTTTAAATAATTAATATGTGAATGTGTTTCTTGGCAAATGACAAAGTACTATGTTTATGACTAAACATGGGAAAACAGTAGTTGTACTGTGCCCCCTGAAGTTGCTGAAGCCCTCCACGATGTATCATCCGATTCTGAAGAAATCCGGGGAGATTGACCACGGAGGTGTTATCCCCCTTTTACAGGATACAGATCAAAGTGACTCAGAGAGTTAAAAGACTTGTCCAAAATCACATCAAAATGGGCTGATTCTGGGTCTCCTGATACCACATTCTTTGTGTTCTCTCACAGCACCACATAGGGCCTTACAGACCAGGCAGTTCTTCCAAGGCAGAACCTGCTTCCACCTTCTGCACAGCACTTTGGAGGCCGTGGTCCCACTCTGATCTTTCTTGTCAAGTGACCTGCAGGATAGGGAGACACACAACACACACACACACAGATACACACAACACACATGCAACACACAACACACACACAAACAAAACATACAACACACACACACACACACACTTTCATTAGGGGCTTCCTTGTGTAGCCAAAAGAACACAGACTCTGGGGTCATAATGACCTGACTTTGAATCCCTCTTTTGCCATTTATGAGCTGTGTGACTTTGGATAAATAAATCAATCTCTCTGAAGTTCATTTTCCTTTTCATGAAAATGAAAACAGGATCACTTGTCTTGAAGGTACAAATTACATGTCCAATAAATGTTAGCCATCAAAGTATTATTATTATGGACATTTTTGTGGCTTATCCTGATTTTTTCAGTTCCCTTTGGTGATGAGACAAAACACGGAGATTCAGAACACTTTCTGGAGAGACAACTTGACTGATAAGAACTGATGTTTGATCACCAGTGGAGGGGCCGATGCTGCCTACTCAAAGCCGGCCAGAGCGGTGCTTTGCCTGCCTCCTCTCCTACCAGAAGCAATCAACCTCCATGGGCTTGGCCATCGTCTCCTGTCCTACTTCAACTCAAAGGTACCCAAGCCCCCCCAGGCTCCAGAGTTGGGCCATCACCCACCCCCTACCCACGAGCCCTGGAATCACTGAAGGGCATGATACTCTGCTTGAAATCCCTAGGGGACCCCAACAACATCATGACCCACCTGGCTAGATGGCTTAACCCACAGCATGTTCTGGTGTGTTATTTTTTTCCGCCCTTTAATCCTTAAGTCAATGCTAGTCCTAGATCACTCCCCAACTTCACCTATAAGATGATATGCTTAGATTTTAAGCACAACTGTCCTGACATGATTTCCCTTCCCATCTTAACTGTGGCGAGCTGTTTGGGTTTCCACTCCTGAAATTCACTGGGCAAACCAACAGCGCTCTATGACCTTTGGCCTACTTCTTTATGCCATTTTATTTCTAAGACTCTGTATGTCCTCCCGATGTGAACGTGATAAGCATCTTCTACCTTCTCCTCACTGAAGCAAAGACTGACAGCCACAGTGACCTCCTGACCAAAGATGAATTTCAGACAGATGGAGATGTAGAAGCATGATGCTTTGAGACACTCAACACAGAACAATTTCCTCCTGAGAAGAAGCAGGACATTTGACATAACACAAGGACAACTTCTTATTTTTAAGTCACAAAATAAGCAGTCCCTGTTTTGGGAGATTTTGAGTCACCTGCAAGAGTCTTCTCACGCTCAGCTCAAGGGTGCTTTCCTCTGAAACTATGCTTTCTTCTGATTCTCTACCCCACATCCTTCCTCTGCCCTCCACTCTTCTGTCATTGCACCATCACACCTGACTGTCTGCACTGGTCTTCCCTGCCTCCCACGAGCAGACCGGAAGCAGGGCAGAGACAGTCTTACTCATCTCTGTGCCGATCTAGCGCCACGGCTGGCACACAGTAGGTGCTCAATATATGTATCTTGGAGGAACAAGAGGAAGTAATGTCTTGATGATTCTTAGACTCTTTAAAAGAAAGGAAAATAAGAATTCTTAATTCTAACCCCCAATAAGAAAAGGGTTTACATGAGGGTGGCCTACAGGTTTTTGTGGTGAGCCAGAGAATGGTTCTCTACAAGGCATGGTTGTAGCTTTTATCCACCTCTAACCTTGACTGAAGCTAGCAGCCCCCTCGGTCGATCACAAGAAGGGCTTAACTTTGTTTTAAAGCAGTCTGACCATCTCAGAAGCCTCAGCCCCTCAGATTTCCTATTGATTCTGCTACTCTCACCTGGGGCCTTGGTTTCACACCTTACTTACCCAGCGGGTAAGGTTTGCTAAGAAGACTAACAAGAAACCATGAGGCTCAGCTAGACATCTCGTCAATAAACTCACCTGTGCCCCCTCCAACGAAGGCTGCCTGCCGTGGAGTTCTGGTTTCTGTGAGACCTCACCTACAATGAGACCTAGAGAGGGACATTATTGTCCATGGCCAGTCCATAAGTGCCAGTTCCTAGAAACCCAGTGGCTTGTGGAACTAGGGAACCGACACTGAATTTTTTAGTAATGTGGAACATATTCTCCCTTGTCTCTAACTAGTCCAAACCTGTATATGAAATGATTAGAGGCTCCAGTTAAAATGAAGCTTCTGGTATGGAATAGTTCCAAGCATAGGAAACCTAGATGTTGGAAGAGAGTCATAGAGAGAAGGCAGCACAGGCTGGTCGTCTTTATGAACAGGCCTGGTGCTGGGGAGGGTGCTGGTGATGGAGATCATTAACACTATTTCTTGAAAGAGGGTTGCATAGATTATGGGGGATAGGGGGTTCCAACAACGTGCTTTACAAAGGAAGAGAAGAGGAAGCAGGGTCACAGGAGCTATCTGACTCTTCTCATCCCGCAAAAATTTCCCAGAAGGATGGATTTCCCAAAGAGGCTGGGGTGTGCTGGGGGTCCCATCTCAGACCAGCCATGCCACTCGGCTAGAACCATAATTCCTACAGTAATTTTATTCAGAGAGTGAGAAATTACTGCTTCCAACCTGGCTGAGGAGGGACTGTCTGCATTCCTCAGTCACTGGAGGTCTAGCCTCTGACACCCCCAGCTGTATCTAGGAAGCAGGACCCCCCCCCACCCCCACTCTGGCAGCACAAGGTCAAGGGTGGGGTGGGGGGCAAGCAGCTGAAATCAAAGGGAGGAAAGCGCAGCTGTTGTGTTCCTGGAGTTCCCAGGCAGGCCTGACACCGGAAGCCTTTTCCCTCTATTCTCCAGGGCCGCACTGTGGGGTCAGGCAGTTCATGTACAACCCCCAGCTGAAGAGCAGCTCTCAGGAGAGCCCTTCCCCACAGCACGGTCTCTTTAGTGAAAGAAAGAAGGGCAGGCTTTGCCTCCACAGAGCATGCGCTGTGAAGCCTGTGTGGTCCAGCTGCTGGAGACCACAGCCCATTATCCAAGGGACGTCAAGGTCATCCTGCACAGGACTCCCACACCTCCCACGGCTCCCCTCCCTGCAGCTCTCCCCGCCCCCGCCATGCCAATCACCACCACCCCTGCTGCCTGACACCAGGCCTCTGTTCAGCCTCGCCTGCCTCTTAAGCAGAACACCTTCCTCCTCCTCATTTTCTCCACCCCTATGATGTCTTAGTTCTTTTACAAGGCCTGGCCTTCCACCACCCCCAGGCTCTCCCAGCAATGCCTTCCCAGCAGCATCTCTCAGAAGCAGTAGGCTCTCCCTTCTTGGTCCCTGGATTTGTTTGCACTTCGTTGATACTGCCTTGGACTTTAGGTACCCCTGAGGATGCAGTACAACCTAGCAGGCGGGGGACCAAATCCTGGCCCGGCCGCCTGCAGCCATAGGACCTCAGGCAAATCACTGGACCCTCCTCGGGGCCTCCGCCTGTAAAATGGGAATAAAGGCAATACCTACCTCCTGTAAGATGGAATGAAATGATGCTAATAAAGCACCTGACACAGTTCCTAGTATACGGTTAGCACTCAACAAATGTATTGTTAAACCCAAGTTCTCCCTCTCCCCAGTATGCCCATTCTGGCCAACTGATGGACCGAGGGGGAGAAGACAGGGAGGGGACAGAGGTGAGGAAGGATAAGGTATTCCATGCAGTCTCACCTAAATTCCAGGGTAATCAGGAACGTACCATCCAAACAGGCAGGATGGATATATGACCAAAGGCCACATAAACATCCTCTCTAGTAGGTCCCGTGCCTGGAGATGCACAGGATCAGATGAACCAAAACAAAATATGCTCAACATTGCGGGAGGTGTCACCTGACAGAAGAGCTGACCAGACAAGCCTTTCGTCTATGGTGAACATGACCTCACTGTTGCCACAACCAGTTGTAATTACTTGGGTGACAGGAAGGAGGGACGAGCACCAACCACAGCGAGTGGCTTATGCAAGGCACCTCATTTCCAGAAAGGAGCCGTGAGCCCTGTGAGCAGCTAGGAATATCGGTGGGTGGGTAACCAGGAGGACAAGATAAGAAGAGCCCTCAGAACACCAGAGAAGCTCAGAAAATGCAATTCTGTGTCTAAAAGACAATGGACAGCTTAGCCGACTTCTGGAGCTTTCCTAGGAGTAACCCACCACAAAATACAATTTGTGGAAGCATTACTGATGAAAGATACTGGCATACATAGCATCAGAAACCATTCACCCTAAAACCTAACCAATGAACAAAATGTTGGACAGTAACTATGATTACCTATTTCTATGTGGCAACATTTCAACTTGGACTTATTTTGAATTATACACTTAAAATGACATAGCAATAATAAAAATGATTTGAGTCACCTTATGATATGAACAGAAGGATTTTCTAGCAATTTTTACAATGAGTCTAGAGAGAAGGGTTGGGAACAAAGAGAAATTACACTGTTCTGGACTATAAATTCATACTTCAGTAGAGGCCATAAACATATATGTGTGAAGTGCACACCTGTTTTTAATCTATATGGGGCTCAAAAATCAGACCCCAAATTTGCCCATAGATCTTCTGCTTGACTGGCACAGAGGTTTTGAAAATCTAAATTGGAATGTCTTTATTGGGGCACCAATACTGTAGTTCAGCAGAGCCCCCTTCTCCTTGCCACCTTCTTTACACACTGCAGCTGCCTACTGCACTCTGAAAGCTTTTGAGACATCTGCAGAGATTTGTATTTTCCTTTCTAAGTATGCCCATGTCTTTGGTAAAAAGCAATGAAATTTGGACCAAAGAAACTGCAGTCCAAAAACATGCTCTGAGGCACATGAGATGCCATAAGCTGTGACGGGTAGTTTTTGAAAGCCAGGCATTGCGATAGGGTCTAGATATACAAAGATGAGTGAACAAGGATCCTTACGATACTGAAATGGCAAAGGAACCAAATGAAATTGAGACTACTACAAAGAGGATGTTACATGACATGAATGTGTCTACAGAAGTAGGAGCTGCTGATTCCAGACCAAAAAATAAATAAAATTCTTTAGAAAGCACCATATTTTCAGAATGGAGAAGAATCACCAGCAGAGACTGAGTTCTTATAACATGTGCAGGCCCTGATCTAAGCATTTTCTATGGATTTCGGTCAGAGTAGGTAGGAACTGAGTATCCCCATTTTACAGATGGGGAACAGTGGCACAGAGAGGTTAATTACCTAGCCAAGGTCACACTGCAGCAGGTAGGCTGCAGAGCCATGCAGTCTGGTCACCAGAGCTCACACTTTTGGCCACTGTTCTGTGTGCCTCCCAGGAATACCTACCACCAGGCTGTACTGGCTTCTTGCAAATATCCTTCAGGGACCAAAAACTGTCTTTCTAGTTTAAAGTTCATCAAGCCAATTCTTATTTGCTATTTTGCATCCTAAAAGAAATTACTTTGTCCAAAAACAAAAGCATAATGTATATAAATGACTGGTCTAGTTTTCAAGCTACTGGAAATCAATCAATTTGTCATGTTGGTTTATAAATCAGTTACTTGTGTGGTTAGATAGTGTGAATCAATTCCCCAAATTCTAATCACTCTTGCACTAAACTGAGAAAAATCAAGTTTTTCTAGGTGATTTGTATGCATAATAAAGTTTGAAAAGCATTAGCTACAAGACATAGATATGATAAAACATGCCTTCAAGCAATGCCCTATCAGCAAAAATCACCTTTTTTGAGCACAAACAAAATTATTTAACTAGTCATTCATAAATTTCATATACTCACTACTATATTATCATATATAATATTCTATGAGATGCACACAAAAACATACACTGTGTTTTTTAAGAAAGAGAAGAGCGTATTCCACTGCCCTAATGAGTCATCTTGCTTCCTCTCTGGGATGCCTGTACCTCCCTTCTTGGAACCTCTTGCCTTAGATCAAGGACCTTATTTTAGGGCTAGACCTCCAACTAATCATTAAAGATGACCCAAAATGCACATCAAGAATAGTTTCCACACTTAGAGGAAGCACTGTGCATTGCTAATTCATGGATGAAGCCAGCTACAGTGGATTCGAGAGTAGGGGTCTTGGGAAATCTGTGTCCAGTTGAAATGTTTTTAAACAATTCAAACCTATTCTTATGTGTCCTATTTATAAACATCCTCTTTTATCTGATAAGCATGAACTGTGCTTCTTGGTTGCTTCACTTCTCAGGGCTGGGCAAGTGGAGGAAACTGGAAAAATACTTGTTTACCACAAGGCTGGCACACAGCCAAAGTGAGAACATCCTTATCATCCGCTTTCATGCAAAACGCCCAGCCCTTCCCTTTGCCAGGTTCTTCTTCCCTACCAGATCATCCCCGAGGCAGCATGCTGCACCCAGCAGTCTCTCTGATCGAGCACCCTATTAAGCAGAAATGGATTCAACTACCTGTACCATGTAATTCAGAGATTCAAGGTCTTTACAACAATGACTCTCCTTTGGAGCCCTGAGCCACCATGTCAGAAGTTCAACCACCCTGCAGGCGTCCTGCTGTGGAGAAGCCTGGGCCACATGGAGAGGCCACGTCACGTGTGACCAGCCTCAACAGCCAGACGTGTGAATGAAGACATCTCCAGATGACGCGAGCACCCCTGTGTCAAGCCCCCCCAGCCAACAAGTCTTCCCAGCGGAGCCCAGAAATCCGGGAGCAGAGAAAAGCTATGCCACTATGTGCCATCTGATTTAACCCACAAAACCCATGAGCCTAATAAAATGGCTATTCTCTGCCCCACGACATTGTGGGGTGGTTTGTTACACAGCAATAGGAACTGTCTCTGAGATTCTGAAGTGCTCTCTGAATTATTAGTGGGCGACTGTCTAATAAGAATACTTATTAAATCCCAACAGCATTTCTTCTGTGTTCTAGCAAACAGCCAGTTGCTCTGTTTGCAGAAATAACGGTGGCTATGGTCACTTCGCCATGCCTTGAAAAGTAACTCTTTCATTCTGTCCCCTCCCTCAGAAGGGCACTGGCTCCTCCACCCCCTCTTCCTCCTCTAGCTCTTCCTCTTCTCCTCTGCTCAAGCCAGGGGCCCACAAGTCATTCCCGGCCCCCTCTCTTCCTTGCCCCTCACATTTAATCCATCATTAAATCCTGTATGACCTGCCTCCCTGATATACCTGGAAGCAATCCATGGCTCTCCACCTCTAGCAAATACAAGTAACCCCTGTGAGTGGCACCCCCCGGAGCTCACCGTGCACAGCTGCTGCCCAGCTCCAGGCAGGTCACTTCCGCCCTGCCTCCAGCTGGGGTCTTCCCGCTGCTCTCACAGCCTCTGCTCTTCCCTTCACATTCCTTCCTTCACACAACACCCGGAGTGACTTTTAAAATATTCACCAGATATTTGCATTTAAAATGAAACCCAAGCACCTCCCCTCAGCTCTGGTGACCTGGCCCTTCCCTGTCTCCTCTCCAAACTCCTCTCCATTCACTTTCTCTTTCTCACTAACCTCCGGCCACACTGGCCCTCCTTCCATTCCGGAGCTGGCCGACCTCTTCCCCCACCCTTCAGGGCCTTTGCTCAGGTCTTCATCCAGACTGAAACATTAACCCCCTCTTCTGCTGGCCCCGGCTTCTCTTGGCCAGTCTCCACTTAAATGCCACCACCTCAGAGAGATCTTTCCTGACCACCTTTTGTTCAGTGTCACAGCACTGCTGGTCCTTCCTGGTAGTCTCCCCAGTTTACATGGGCCTGCATGGTCTCCTACCTGTCTTTCCACTCCACTGTAGGCTCCTGAGGACAAAGACAGGCCTGTGTCCACCGCCAGAACGGCCCCAGCATATGCTGAATGAGTACGTGAACTCGCACACTTGTATTGCAGCGCACCTGTGGGACCACCTCCACCCCCGACCCCTGGAACTTTTGTTTTCCATCCAGTGTGATCACGGACTATGGGTTCACATCAGTATCTTCAGGCAACTTATTAAAAATACAGATTCTCAGGCCCCACCCTGGACCTCCCAAATCAGACTTTGGGGGTGAAGCCCAGCATCCTGTACTTTAACAAGCCCTCCAAGATTGTGATGTTCTCTCAAGGTCAAGACCCACTGTCATAGCCTATTCCAGAGACTCTCTTCTACAGCAAAGTGTAAGTGCATTCCATAGGTTCTGAGGGAAAGTTCTAGGTGTTAGGTCAATTTTTTTTTTTTAAAGGGGTAGTAGGCATTTGAAGCCAAATGAATGGAAAACGCTGTGTTCAGGAAAGTAAACAGGTTTCCTTATGGCAGGAATTCTCAGAGCCTCCAATATGGCAATGTGCACTGAAATCACTCAAACAGAAGGAAATTTGCAGCAATATTTCCCAACTTATTTATCGACAAAACCTCTTTCTTCCCTTTCTAACACTCATCAGATTTGTCCTGGACTTCAAGAAACATACTTTGGAAAATGGTGTCATAATGCATTCTTCACCAGAAAAAAAGTCTTTCTAATGCCATTCCGACTCATTGTGCCTACAATGATATTAATAATGTTGGCAGCAACTGCTTTAAGCTTTCTGCATCTTTATCTCTTTTGCTGCTTCCTAGATATGAAAATAAATGCTTCATATATGTATATTTTAAATATCAGTGAAAAGAAATCTAATCTTTGTTAAAGCCTGAAATTTTCATAAAGGCAAACATGGAGTGGAATTAGGACAAGAAGCAGAGCTTCGTCTCCTGTCCTGTACTGGAGTAGGCAGTGATGAGATTCACTATTTACACTGCAAGAGAAAAGTCCTCTACTGAGCATCAGAGAACTAACTTCATGTCTGGGGCTCTGGGAGAACCTTGGTTTTCTTCCCCAGTTGAATGGGGGCTGTGAGGGGGGGCTGACTGAAAAATTATGGGTCCCAGCTGACAATCAGTAACCTTGAAAAGGCTGAGCCAGCGTGGAAAGAGGAAGTTAAAATATTCATGCCAAACATCCAGTGTTTACTTAATCAGGGCTAATGATTAGCTTCTTAATGAAATTTTACAAGCTCAGTTGAATACAGAAAACATTTGCTCCCTAAAAGCAAATAGGTCTGTTTGTATTGTGATCAGACATCTGGAGCATAAAAGACCCCCAACCCTCAGGAGCACAGAGGCGGTTCTGTTCAGGGACTTCCAACCTTTCTGTAAAGAGGAGGGAGATCCAAGTGAGATGGGAGAGGGCAGGTGGTGGCCACCAAGTCGGCTCTGAGCACATCTGCTGCATTCATTGGTTTGGGGATGGATTTAATTTATGCTACAGACCCTGACATAAACTTTGGGCATTTGTGCTAAACACAGCAGCTCTCAAACAGAGGCACCAATGACGGAAGGAGCTGGCGGCCAGCGGTGGTCCCAGGGCGTGTTTGGGACGGCTTTGTGCAGCATACTGGTGGGAGCTGCTTCTGTGTTCCAGGCAAACTGTTCTTGCTTAGAATATACATAAAAGTCAGTGAACAGAGGAGGATGGGATGCATAGACAGGGCACAGAGGGTTTTTAGGGCAGTACAACTGTTCTACATGATACTATATACTACAATGGTGAGAACGTAGCATTACCCCCTTGTCCAGTCCCAAAGAATCTACAGCACCAAGGTAAACCCTGATGGAAACTATGGACTTTGGGTGAAAATGATGTGTCATTTTAGGTTCATGGATTGTAACCAATGCACCACTCTGGTGGGGATGTTGATAATGGGGAAGGCTATGCATGTATAGGCAGGGGATATATGGGAAATCTCTGACATTTCTTGCAATTTTGCTACAAACCTAAAACTGCTCTCAAAAATAAAGTGTATTTTTTAATTCAATAAAATTAAATTTTTCTAAGGATCTTTTTAGTCGTACTTTATATAAGATTGAGAAAACACCAATTGCCCAAACAAAAAACTACTATTATTATCATTACCGCTAGTAGTTGTTGTAGAAGTAGCCTGGAGAAGGAGGTTGATAAAGATGGTGGGTGGGCTTAAAGCTCTCCCTCCATCCCAACCATACCTACCCAGCCTTTCCTAGAAGGAGGCTGATAAAGATGGTGGGTGGGCTTAAAGCTCTCGCTCCATCCCCACCCGTGCCTACCCAGCCTTTCCTGGCACTGATGCTCAGGGCACTAATCTCTGACTCTCAGAGTCCTGGCCACACAGAGAGCAGGCAAAGACAGAACATTGCTACTGCTGTTGTAGCACTGACCATTTCTCTGAGAACCTGATTAAATATCTGTCTCAGCCACCTGACTATGTGACCTAGGAGGACAGGAAACCTGTCCTATTCATCCTGTAGCCCCAGCCTCTGACGTAGTGCTGGAAACAAGGTCAATACTCGATAAATGTCTGCCGATTGAACAGAAGAAATGAAATACCCATGGTTGTAGTTAATTTAACTGCCACATGTATTTTAAATACTGTTTTTAAATATTCAAATATAATAGGGTTTGAGAACAAATATCAAACAAATTTAGGAAATTCATAACAAGACCTGTTTCAAAATTGCTAAATAGCTAACTAAAGTCTTATTATATCTCAAGAAACAAGATATTCATTGCATAGCCCCAATGGATTTTTATGAGCAAAATGCAAAATAGGGCCAATCATGGAATTGTTCTAGAACACTTTCATATTTAGGCAAAGACTACTGAGTCATTATTCAAAATAATGGGTGGAAAAATCTTTCATAACTTTTTCAATTATACCTACAAAGTCTATAAAATGCTTTGTAAATAAAACTTTACTCTCTAACAAGTATTCTTTCAATAGGAAGCTTGGAAAGAAGATATTTAAATGTGTCCTACAGAAAATCCAGGCACTGAAGTTATTCTGTACCTATGTCTGAAGTGAAATTATGTTATAGCAAAAACAGACTTCTCTGACATCCAGAATATTGTCAGAAGCCAAGAGTCCTGAATATTACTTTAGGGCAACTTGACATACTTGTTCTCTAGTTTTCCCTCCTTGAGAGAAAAGCCATTAAAGGCTTTCTAATATGGAAGAACTATATGTTGAAATATATATATATATAGTGAAAAGATTCCTCCAGGAGTTAATGAAAATATCTATCACCTCGCATATTGGACTTTTTCTTTCTGGTTTTTAGATTCCACATATGTGCAATGCCATGAAAAATTTGCATTTGTCTCATTTATTTCAGATTCATCCTTGTTGCAAATGATGGGATTTCCTTCCTTTTTTAAGACTACATAATATTCCATTGTACATATATACCACAACTTCTTTATCCATTCATCCATCCATGGACATCTAGTTTATTTCCACCCCTTAGCTACTGTGAATAATGCTGCTATGAACATAGAAATGCAGGTATCTCTTTGAGATAATGATTTCATTTCCTTTGGATATATACCCAGAAGTGGGATTCCTGGATCATATGTTAGTTCTATTTTTTTTTTTAAGGAACCTACTACTGTTTTCCATAGTGGCTGTACCAGTTTATGTTCCCAGCAATGGTGCACAAGGGTTCCCTTTTTTCCATATTCTCTCACTAACATTTGCTGTCACTTGTGTTTTTGAGAATAGCCATCCTGACAGGTGTGAGGTGATATCTCATTGTGGTTTTGATTTGCATTTCCTTGATGATCAGTACCATTGAGCACCATTTCTTATGCCTGCCGGCCACCTGTATTGCATGTCTTCTTTGCAGGAATTCTATTTTCTAAATTACCAAGAACAAAAATCACAATTCCTTGAAAAGGGGAATTTTTAAAATAAATGTATTCATTGGTGCTGAGCAAAATTCACTAAAAATACCATTTACAATAATTTAATTTTATTAGGAGTATATGTTTATTGAATATCCTTACTTGGTTCCCCTTCTAACTTACTTTTTTCCAAGCACATGATTTGATATGTTTTTAACTCTTTAAAATTGTGGTAAAATACACATAAAATTTACCATCTTAACCATTTTTCTAACCAATTTCTCAAATTGGTACAACTGTTACCACAGGCCAGACTCAAAGGGTCCCTGACAAAAGAAAGGTGATATCGCTGTTATTAAAGGTTCTGGGCAAGAATTGACCCACTGCAGTAAAATCCTAGAAGGAATATTGTAGGAATATGAAATATGTGAAGTAAATGTTTGTGTATTCACATAGATAAATCTCGACACATAATCTTGAGTGAGAAAAAACAAGTTACAGAGGATATAAACAGTGTGATTATGTAATGTTTTTAAAGACACAAAACACCATCTATTGTTTTGCCATACATACACAGAATGCACACACACAGACTTAAAGGTATAAATAAAATTATAGTATATAAAGACAAGGATGGGGAGAACATTTAAAACTTCAAGACAGTGGTTCCCCCCTGGGAAGAGAGGCAGGGAGAAAGGTGACCAGGTCAGGAAGCCTATAAAAGGGCTTCGGCTCTCTTCCTTGGTTCCCAGTGTGTGCCAGCCCCACTGGGGACAAGGGTGACTCAGTGGGAACAAACCCACACCCCAGCTCTCACGGAGCTGACATGCTAGTGGAGGGAGACAGACAGAAGACAAACAAATAAATACGCTATATATGTCAGGCGGTGAAAAGTGGAAGCAAGAGATTGATGGAGGGGGTCTATATAGGCAGATCAGCATCCCAGACAAGGTGCTATTTATGCAAAGACATGCATGACAAAAGGATCATGTGTTTATGTGGGGGAAAAGCCCTGCAGCTATAAAATATTCGTTGGGTTTTTTTTAAGTAAATATGGCAAAGTGTTAACATTTGTTCCATCTCAGTGATGGGCTCATGGTAGTTTTCTGAATCTTTGAAAATATTCATAAAACAAGATTTTTATAAAAGAAATCCCAATACCATCAAATCTTGAAAGATTACAAGGAAGCTATAAGACATTTCCAGATTCCTTCCAAATGGAATATCCTGAACCTGTGACTGTAGATCCTACTTACCTAGTGTCCTGCACACATCGGGACCCCTGAGAACTGGCCAGCAATGGATGATGCTGCCTGGCCATTAGGCTCTACATGCCTGCTCACTTATCGACCTGTATTTATCCATCCAACCACCAATCAATTGATCAATTTATCTATCTACATATCTTCATATCTATCTATCTACCTACCTACTTACCTACCTATCAATCTATTTATCTATCTTTGCTTTCCAAATAAAATGCATGCCTGTTCAAACACTGAGTGTTCTCTATTTGAAAGGGAGAGGGCAGAAGATGCAGAGCCAATACAGCACTTTTAAGTAGGGGGAAAGGCATATATACAAAGCAAGTGAGGACACAAGATACAAATCAACACAAAGCACTGACAGCAAAAGACAGGACTTTTTGGGCTCCAGGGAAAAGCACACGGTGGCTGTACTGCTGAGCTAGAGAACAGTACATTTACTACATGCTCCAATGTCACCCTTCTCCCTGCCGCCTCCCAAAGAAAGGGAGATAGTATCTTAGTGATGTTCTGCTTCCACATGCTGCACAAAGTCGGGGGAAAATCACAGCCACGTGAATCCCTCAAGCCCATTTTTGGAGATAACATAAATTGACTAAGAAAATGTCTGAGGACATATATGGGATGTCAGCTATAGTGCTAGACTTCCAGCAAGAATTGAATAAATATTTGGTGAATGGATGAAAGTATATGAGTTGTCTCATGGCAATATTACGTAAATATTTTTTTTGCACTCAGAGCATTTCCTAGGTCATAAAAGTCTTTCATATATTGAGGCAAAGACTTCTGGTTTTCCCCCCATATCTCTTTCTTCCACAATAAACACTGGTTTTTAGCTGAGTACATGGCCATCTGTTGTGGTTATGGACAATATCTAAGCAATCTGTCCTTAGTGGAAGTGCCCATAAAGAGAAGGGGTATAACCTTCTTCCACCTTTGTCCTTCCTGCTTCTTGGAATTTGGGTAGGACAGCTGGAGCTCAGGTGGTCATTCTGGGCAATGAGATGGAGGGCAGCACAAAAGAGACAGACTGGCTCCTACCAAGGAATATCATGCTAGTCCAAGAGAGCCTATCTCTGGACTTGTACACAAGAAATAAAGTTCTATTTTACTCAAAATCACTAAATTTTAGTAAACTTCTACTTCACTAAAAGCTATTTTACTATCATTGGTTTTCTTTCTAATGCAGCCAAATCTAATCCTAACAATTATATATATATATATAATTTCATCTCCCTAATCATAACCTCATAAAAAAAGACAGTTACCATGCCCATTTTATGAGCAGGAAGCGAGGCCAGAGTGGACCGACTGGCTTGCCCAAGGACACACAACCTAAGGCTTCTGTCTCTGAGCTGAGCCCGGTGCTCCCTTCCTCACCATATAATGGCACTTCGGTGTAACTGATTTGGATTGTGCACCAACAAATGAAATATATCAAGCAGAAGCATACAGGTTTGGTTGTAAAGGAGTTAAATCAGAAACTGAACACAGGCATGTGAAGGTAAGTAAAGCCAGGAAGGAGCTGGGGAAGGGGGGATAACCGAGAAGGAGAAGGTGGCTTATGTTACACCCAGGATGACTTCAGAAAGTACACAGCAAGAAACCCCTAACTATCCTAGCCTGACTGCCACAACACCCTTTAAAACAGAAAGCTGGCAAGTGTCATGGCTATAACCAGCTATGCAACCTCCTGGGGATGAAGCCCACCCACCCCCTAGGCATCTACAGTAATTGAATAACATAAACATTTAAGCTCTTTGCATTTTTTTCTTTTCTTTTAAGTCAGTTTTAATAAAACTACAGTTGGGAAGTCCACTGGCTGTTATAATTATAGTTATTTAATTATTGAAACCAAAAGTAATATATTCTTGGAAAAAATCATGGCCAGCACAACTAAGTGACCTAAAGTATACCTTTTAATTTAAACACATCTTTTAAGAATAATCTGGACATGTGGTTGTCTCTGCCCAATTCACTTAAAAAATATGAGTTGTCTCTTCCACAAAGATCTTTAAAATTTTTCTCACTGTAAAGATATTCTCACTGTAAAAAAAAAATTAAAAAATAAAGAAAACCAAAAAAATGCCTGGAAAGCTTTACTTGATTTTTATACTAATCAAAACCAACAATCAAAAATTACTTTTTTTTCCTGTTCATATACATTTTTTGGTATCGTTAATGTACAATCACTTGAACAACACTATGGTTACTAGACCCCCATTATCAAGTCCCCACCACATACCCCACTACAGTCACTGTCCATTAGCATAGTAAGATGCTATAGAATCATTACTTGTCTTCTCTGTAAATACTGCCTTTCCCGTGTCCCCCCCTGCTACATTACATGTACTAATCGTAATGCCCCTTTTCCCCCATTATCCCTCCCTTCCCACCCATCCTCCCCAGTCCCTTTCCCTTTGGTAACTGTTAGTCCATTCTAGGGTTCTGTGAGTCTGCTGCTGTTTTGTTCCTTCAGTTTTTGCTTTGTTCTTATACTCCACAGATGAGTGAAATCATTTGATACTTATCTTTCTCCATCTGGCTCATTCACTGAGCATAATACTCTCTAGCTCCATCCATGTTCAAAAATTACTTTTTGATCCTGAACAGCCAAAGCAGTCTTGAGAAAGAAGAGCAAAGCTGGAAGCATCATGCTCCATGATCACAAAGATACAGTACTCAGAACAATATGGTATTAACATAAAAACAGACATATAGATTAATGGAGCAGAAGTGAGAGCCCAGAATTAAATCCATACATATATGGTCAATTACTTTACAACAAAGGAGCCAAGAATAACAATGGGGAAAGAACATTTTCTTTAATAAATGGTGCTGGGAAAACTGGATAGCCACATGCAAAAGAAATGGAACTGGACCGCTATCTTATACTCCACACAAAAAGTAACTCAAAATGGATTAAAGATTTGAATGTAAGACTTAAAGCTATAAAACTCCTAGAAGAAAACATAGGCAGTAAGCTCCTTGACATTGGTCTTAGCAATGATTTTTTGAATCTGACAAAAGCAAAAATAAGTTCAGTGGGACTACAGCACACTCAGAGTTTCTGCACAGTAAAGAAAACCACCATAATGAAAAGGCAACGTACTGAATGGGAGAAAATACTTGCAAATCATATCTGATAAGAGATTAATATCCAAATTATATAAAGAACTTATAAACTCCAGAGCAAAAAAAAAAAGGAACAATCTAATTTAAAAATGGCAGAGGATTTGAATTGACATTCTTCCAAAGAAGACATACAGATGGGTGATAGATACGTGAAGACACTCAATATCACTAATTATTAGGGAAATGCAAATCAAAACCTCAAGATATCACCTCACACCTGTTAGAATGGCCATTATCAAAAAGATAAGAAATAACAAATTGGTAACGATATGGAGAAAAGGAAATCTTTGTGCCTACCAGTGGGAATGCAAACTGATGCAGCCATTGTGAAAAACAGTATGGAGGTCCCTCAAAAAATTAAAAACAGAACTAAAATCCAGCAATTCTACTTCTGAGTATTTATCCAAAGAAAACAAAAACACTAAGTTGAAGAGATATATGCATGTTCATTGCAGCATTATCTATTTACGATATGGAACACCTTGGCCATTGATGGATGAATGGATAAAGAAAATGTGGCGTACACACATGCACACACAGGAATATTGTTCAGCTATAAAAAGAATGAAATTCTGCCATTCACAGCAACATGGATGGACCATGAGGGCATTATGCTGAGTAAAATAAATCAGACAAAGACAAAGACCATATGATCTTACTTATGTATAGAATCTAAAAAAAAAAGTTCATAAATTCAGAAAACAGATTGGTGGTTGCCAGAGGCAAGGGATAGAGGATGGGCAAAATGTGTGAAGGGGGTCAAGAGGTACAAATTTCTAGTTCTGAAATAAATAAGTCATGGGGATATAATGTCCAGCATGGTGACTATAGCTAATAATATTTATTACATATATAACACTTATTAACTATATATGTTATTACATATATAATAATAATATAGTGTATATTTGAAAGGCACCAAGAGAGTAGATCTTAAAAGTTCTCATCATAAGGAATAAAAAATGTAACTATGTATGGTGACAGATGTGAACTAGACTTATTGGGGTGATCATTTTGCAATGTATACAAATACTGAATCATTATACTGTATACCTGAAACTAATATAATGTTATATATCAACTATACCTCAATTAAAAAATTATTTTTCTATAATTTATGATATGAAATGCAGTTCCTATGCCTCTAAAAAAAGGCATGAAATTTTATTATATTGCCATCTAGAATCTCATCCACACACATTTTCAGTCTTTAATATCAAAGAAGGGGGTCCCTCTGAGATTTCTCCAAAAGGGGGGAGGCATGATGGTAGAAGAAAAGATGTTTACTGAGATAACACCAAACTGCTACCACCACTTCTTTGGGGTTTGGCTAATACCACAAGAAAGGCCCTTGTACATAATAAGAGATGAGAACACCTCTCTGCTTGTCTCTATGGGTAGTAAGTACCATGCCACTGAAGTATGCTCTGCGCTTATTCAAATAGACAAATGCAATAAGTGCATTTTAAAAGTCACACCATTAACACTAAATACAAACAACCTTGGAAGCTAGTTTGTTGGCTTTCATGCGTGTGGGGGTATGCATGCATGTTTTATAAAATGTATTTGATTCCACCATTTGTCAACATAACACATGATCAGTGTAAAAAAGTATTAATAATACATAAAGGAATAAAGAAAAAATCAAAAATCCCTCTACCCAGACTTAACTATAGTTAACCTTTTTACAGAACATTCTTCTAGACCTCTTCTTCTATTTGTATATACACGTGACATATGCTGTTTAAGAACTAGCTGTTTCACTCAAAAATATCTAGAAGATCTCATCTGTGAGTAAATATATCTAATAAGTAAAAACTGACACAAACCACCCTTTTAAACATAGTATGATATTACCAAATATAGCTGTACTATAATTAAGAAATAAACTACTGGTAATTTCCAATTTCTTTTTGTTATAAACCACACAGCAACAAAGACTTTATATATACAGCTGTCCAGTGGTCTCCCTTATGGTTAATTCCCAGGAGTCCTGCTGCTGTGTCAAACGGCGCACACAGCTGACTGTTGATACAGACTGCCAACCACCCTCCACAAGCTAGTACAAATTACACTCTCCCTAAAAAGGCATCCAAGTGTCCCTTCATCTAAACCCTCCTTGAGATCCTATATTCATCTTTGCTTAACTGACCAGTAAAGAATGGTATGGTACGGCTGTTTTATTTGAGCTCTTACATTTCAGATGATGTTGAGACTGGACACCCTCTCATATATGTTTTGGCTATTTGCATTTTCCCTTTGGTGAGGGCCCGCTGCATGTCTTGTGCCCACGTCTCTATTTAGGTGTTTATCTCTTTCTTAATAATTTGCAAGAGTTCTTTATATATTAGGAATATTAACACTTTTCACATACAGTACCTATCTTTAGTTTATCTTTTTTATCTTGTTTATGGTGACTTAATATACAGAAACTTATAGTTTTTATATATTCAAAGGTCTTCACCTTTTCCATTATGGTTTTTATCACAGCTATTATGCTTAGACAGTCCTTCCCCACACCAAGATTGAAAAAATATTTCCCCCTTGTGTTCTACTATTTCCACCTTTTTATTTTCTACCTCTAGAACTTATCTTGGTATGAGAAATTAGTGAAGGATTTAGCTTTTTACCAGCCAGCTGTTTCAACATCATTTATTAAATAAGCCATCTTAGCCTGGTAGTTTCAAATGTTTCCTTTATTTTATAACAAATGTCCATATACACTAGGGTCTAATTCTAGACTCCCTAATCTGTTACACTAATTTGACTGTCTATACCCACACCAATAACACACTGTTTTAATTGCTATACTTTTTTAATCTGTTTTAACATATTTTGTGAAACTCTCCCCTGATTTTCTTTTTCAAGAGCTTCCTCACATGCTTATTCCTCTAGATAGAGTTTAGAACGATCTTGTCAAGTTCCTCCCACCAAGTCCTTCCACCCAATTCAATTGCACTATATTCACATATTAATTTCAAACAAATGAGTCTTCTTTCCATGTAAGAATAATGTGCCTCATTTATTCACATTTACATCTTCCCTCCAAAGTTAATATATAATGTGGAAAAAAGAGCCGTAACACTTCCAGGAATATGGCAGTGTGAGCAGGGCAATGTAAATCTCCTCCAAAACCATATATATTTATGAAAATACAACAAATACAACTATTCCTAAAAGAGAGACCAGAAGATACAGAACAACAACCAGGCTACAGCTACACCTGCGAGAACTCAGCGCCTCACGAAGCAGGTAAGATATGGAGCCATGACCCGGCAGGACCCGAGCACTCCCCGACCCCAGCGCACCGGCGGGAGGAAAAGAATCAGAGCCAGGAGGGAGTGGAAGCACAGGACTGCTAAATAACCAGCCCTGGTGATCTGCGCCAGGAGCACAGACACACATCACGTGGTGTATCGGAGATTAGAGACACAGAAGGGCAGGATCCGAGATGCAGACTGCAAGTGGGTCCTCTCAGCCGGCTCCCTGGGACAAAAGAAAAGCGGGCACTTTTTAAAAAGTCTTAAAGAGACAAGGGCCCAACAGCGGAACAAAATTGTCCCAGCGCACTCAGGCCAGCAGGCTGGGAGTCTTGGGGAATTTTGGACCCCTTGGCTGGCGGCCAGGCAAAGCAGCTGCACCGAGGTTTCCCACAGACATCAGCAGCCTGCCATTCAATCCCTCACTGGCTTGCACTGCAAAGCACCTGGCGGAGCCGCCACTGCTGCAGAACAGCAGAGGAGTGGCCCTGCACATAGCATCCTCACAGAATCTACTCCTGGCGGGTGCGTAACTAAGCAGGAAGAGCCCCAGGAGCAGGGTTGGAAGGCACCAAGGGGACCAGAACGCACCCACCGTAACTGCAAACCCCCTCAGTGCTATAGGCTAGGCTGAGGGCGACCGGGCACACAGGCAGTTCAGGGATTATCTCAGAGACTGCCTCCCAGTGTGCAGGAAAACAGCTCAGGCCCGGGAGAAGGGTAAGGAAAACAAGAAGCAGGAAGAGACTTTGTTCTCCCAGCTGACACACGTGGCACATACGAGCAACCACTTCAATCACCATGAAAAGACAGAGGAATATGGTCCAGACTAAGATCAGCCAGACAACCACATAGAGGGAGCCTGAAGGGATGGAAATGCACAATCTTCCTGAAAAAGAATTCAGAATAAAAATCATAACCATATTGATGGATCTACAGAGAAATATGCAAGAGCTGAGGGAGGAAGTGAGGGAAGTCAGGAAAGACAATGCAGATATCAGACAAGCGATCGACAGGCTTAGGAGCAGACAGGACATGATGCAAGGGACTGTTAATGGAATAGAAATCAGAGAACAGGAATACAGAGAAGCTGAGACAGAGAGACATAAATGTATCTCCAGGAATGAAAGAATATTAAGAGAACTGTGTGACCAATCCAAATGGAACAATATTTGCATTATAGGAGTACAAGAGGAAGAAGAGAGAGAAAAAGGGATAAAAAGTGTCTTTGAAGAAAAAACTGCTGAAAACTTCCCCAACCTGGGGAAGGAAATGGTCTCTCAGTCACGGAAGCCCACAGATCTCCCAACACAATAGACCCAAGGACGACAACACCAAGACACATAATAATTAAAATGGCAAAGATCAAAGATAAGGATAGAGTATTAAAGACAGCTAGAGAGAGAAAAAAGATCACCTACAAAGGAAAACCCATCAGTCTATCATCAGACTTCTCAACAGAAACCTTACAGGCCAGAAGAGAATGGCATGATATATTTAACATAATGAAATAGAAGGGCCTCGAACCAAGAATATTGTATCCAGCACGATTATCATTTAAATTTGAGGGAGGGATTAAACAATTCCCAGACAAGCAAAAGCTCAGGGAGTTTGTCTCCCATAAACCACCTCTACAGGATATCTCAAAGGAACTGCTCTAGAGGGAAGCAATCCTAAGGCTAAAAATATTTCACCAGAGAAAATAATATCATAGCAAAGAAAGCAGACCACCCAAATACTAACTAAAGGCAAAGAATAAAACACCTAGTATATAAAGAATGGAGAAGTAAGAATAAGGGAGAGAAATAAAGAATCATCAAACTGTGTTTACAATAACTTAACAACAAAGTTAAGTTACACTCTTAGATAGTAAAGAGGCTACCCTTGAATCTTTGGTAACCACGAACGTAAAGCCAGCAATGGCAATAAGTACATATCTATCGATAATCACCCTAAATGTAAATGGACTGAATGCACCAATCAAAAGACACAGAGTAATAGAATGGATAAAAAAGCAAGACCTATCTATATGCTGCTTACAAGAGTCCCACCTCAAACCTAAAGATATACACAGACTAAAGGTGAAGGGATGGAAAAAGATATTTCATACAAACAACAAGGAGAAAAAAGCAGGTGTTGCAGTACTTGTATCAGACAAAATAGACTTCAAAACGAAGAAAGTAGCAAGAGATAAAGAAGGACATTACATAATGATAAAGGGGTCACTCCAACAACAGGATATATAACCATTGTAAATATACATGCACCCAACACAGGAGCGCTGACATATGTGAAACAAATACTAACAGAATTAAAGGAGGAAATAGAAAGCAACGCATTCATTTTAGGAGACTTCAACACACCACCCACTCCAAAGGACAGATCAACCAGACAGAAAATAAGTAAAGACACAGAGGCACTGAGCAACACACTAGAACAGATGGACCTAACAGACATCTACAGAACTCTACACCCAAAAGCAGCAGGATACACATTCTTCTTAAGTCCACATGGAAGATTTTCCAGAATAGATCACATACTAGGCCACAAAAAGAACCTCAGTAAATTCAAAAATATTGAAATTCTGCCAACCAACTTCTCAGATCACAAAGGTGTAAAACTAGAAATAAATTGTACAAAGAAAACAAAAAGGCTCACAAATACATGGAGGCTTAATAACATTCTCCGAAATAATCAATGGATAAATGACCATATTAAAACAGAGTTCAAACAATATATGGAGACTAATGACAACAATAACACAAAGCCACAACTTCTGTGGGACGCAGCAAAGGCAGTTCTAAGAGGAAAGTATATTGCAATCCAGGCCTATATAAAGAAGGAAGAACAATCCCAAATGAATAGTCTAAAGACACAATTACTAAAATTGGAAAAAGAAGAACAAATGAGACCCAAAGTCACCAGAAGGAAGGACATAATAAAAATTAGAGAAGAAATAAATAAAATTGAGAAGAATAAAACAATAGAAAATATCAATGAAACCAAGAGCTGGTTCTTTGAAAAAATAAACAAAATAGATAACCCCCTAGCCAGACTCATTAGAGAAAAAGAAAATATACACACAGAAACAGAATCAGAAATGAGAAAAGAAAAACCACGATGGACCCCACAGAAATACAAAGAATTATAAGGGAATATTATGAGAATCTATATGCTAACAAGCTGGAAAGCCTAGAAAAATTGGACAACTTCTTAGAAAAATAAAACCTTCCAAGACTAATAAAGCAAGAAACAGAAAACCTAAACAGACCAATCACCAGCAACGAAATTGAATTGATAATCAAAAAACTACCCAAGAACAAAAACCCCAGGCCTGATGGATTCACCTCTGAATTCTACCAAACATATAGAGAAGAAATAATACCCATTCTCCTAAAAGTTTTCCAAAAAAATAGAAGAGGAGGGAATACTTCCAAACTCATTCTATGAAGCCAGCATCACTCTAATACCAAAACCGAGCAAAGACCTCACCAAAAAAGAAAATTACAGACCAATATCCCTGATGAACGTAGATGCAAAAATACTCAACAAAATATTAGCAAACCGAATTCAAAAATACATCAAGAGGATCATACACCATGATCAAGTGGGATTCATCCCAGGGATGCAAGGATGGTACAACATTCGAAAATCCATCAACACCATCCACCACATCAACAAAAAGAAGAACAAAAACCACATGATCATCTCCATAGATGCTGAAAAAGCATTTGACAAAATTCAGCATCCATTCATGATTAAAACTCTCAACAAAATGGGTATAGACGGCAAGTACCTCAACATCATAAAGGCCATATATGACAAACCCACAGCTAACATCATACTTAACAGCGAGAAGCTGAAAGCTTTTCATCTAAGATCGGGAACAAGACAGGGATGCCCACTCTCTCCACTGTTATTCAACATAGTACTGGAGGTCCTAGCCACGGCAATCAGACAAAACAAAGAAATACAAGGCATCCAGATTGATAAAGAAGAAGTCAAATTGTCACTATTTGCAGATGACATGATATTGTACATAAAAAACCCTAAAGACTCCACTCCAAAACTACTAGAACTAATATCTGAATTCAGCAAAGTTGCAGGTTACAAAATTAACACACAGAAATCTGTTGCTTTCCTATACACTAATGATGAACTAACAGAAAGAGAAATCAGGAACACAATTACATTCACAATTGCATCCAAAAGAATAAAATACCTAGGAATAAACCTAACGAAGGAAGTGAAAGACCTATACCCTGAAAACTACAAGACACTCCTAAGAGAAATTAAAGAGGACACTAACAAATGGAAATTCATCCCATGCTCTTGGCTAGGAAGAATAAATATTGTCAAAATAGCTATGCTACCTAAAGCAATCTATAGATTCAATGCAATCCCTATCAAACTACCAACAGCATTCTTCAATGAACTGGAACAAATAGTTCTAAAATTCATATGGAACCACAAAAGACCCCGAATAGCCAAAGCAATCCTGAAAAGGAAGAATAAAACAGGGGGAATTACTCTCCCAGACTTCAAGCTCTACTACAAAGCTTCAGTAATCAAGACCGTTTGGTACTGGCACAAGAACAGACCCACAGAGGAGTGGAACAGAATAGATAATCCAGACCTTAACCCAAACATATACAGTCAATTAATATATGATAAAGGAGCCTTGGATATACAATGGGGAGATGACAGCCTCTTCAGCAGCTGGTGTTGGAAAAACTGGACAGCTACATGTAAGAGAATGAAACTGGACTACTCTCTAACCTCATACACAAAAGTCAACTCAAAATGGATCAAAGACCTGAATGTAAGTCATGAAACCATAAAACTCTTAGAAAAAAAAATAGGCAAAAATCTCTTGGATATAAACATGAGTGACTTCTTCATGAACATATCTCCCCAGGCAAGGGAAACAAAAGCAAAAATGAACAAGTGAGACTATATCAAGCTGAAAAGCTTCTGTACAGCAAAGTACACCATCAGTAGAACAAAAAGACATTCTACAGTATGGGAGAATATATTCATAAATGACATATCCGATAAGGGGTTGACATCCAAAATATATAAAGAACTCAGACACCTCAACAAACAAAAAGCAAATAATCCAATTAAGAAATGGGCAGAGGACATGAATAGACACTTCTCTAAAGAAGAAATTCAGATGGCCAACAGGCACATGAAAAGATGCTCCACATCGCTAATCATCAGAGAAATGCAGATTAAAACCACAATGAGATATCACCTCACACCAGTGAGGATGGCCAACATCCAAAACACAAACAACAACAAATGTTGGTGAGGATGTGGAGAAAAGGGAACCCTCCTACACTGCTGGTGGGACTGCAAATTAGTTCAACCATTGTGGTAAGCAGTATGGAGGTTCCTCAAAAAACTCAAAATAGAAATACCATTTGACCCAGGAATCCCACTCCTAGGAATTTACCCTAAGAATGCAGCAGCCCAGTTTGAAAAAGACAGATGCACCCCTATGTTTATTGTAGCACTATTTACAATAGCCAAGAAATGGAAGCAACCTAAGTGTCCATCAGTAGATGAATGAATAAAGAAGATGTGGTATATATACACAATGGAATAGTATTCAGCCATAAGAAGAAAATAAATCCTACCATTTGCAACAACATGGATGGAGCTAGAGGGTATTATGCTCAGTGAAATAAGCCAAGTGGAAAAAGACAAGTATCAAATGATTTCACTCATATGTGGAGCATAAGAGCAAAGAAAAAAAACTGAAGGAAAAAAACAGCAGCAGACTGACAGAACCTAAGAATGGACTAACAGTTACCAAAGGGAAAGGGATTGGGGAGGATGGGTGGGAAGGGAGGGACAAGGGGGAAAAAGGGGCATTATGATTAGCAGATGTAATGTTGGGGGGGCATGGGGAGGGCTGTACAACTCTGAGAAGACAAGTAGTGTTTCTATAGCATCTCACTATGCTTATGGACAGTGACTGTAATGGGGTTGGTGGGGGGACCTGATGAAGTGGGTGGTTTAATAACCATAATGTTGCACATGTAATTGTAGATTAATGATCCCAAAATAAATTTTTAAAAAAAGAGCCAAAACCTTTATCCCAGAAATGCTCACATTCTCAAGCTATTTACAAAGTACATCTTTTAACTGCAAGACTTTTCTTTGTGCTATAAGAATGTCTAGCAATTACAAAATACTAATGCCACTATTCTTGCAATGTTTCCATAGCTCCAAAACACCCATCTTCATCATCTGGAGGGTGTTATACCCCTGTAAGATTCCTAGGATGCCTCTTCAACCTCAAAGGCCAGTGCTGGAGGAAGGGGGCTTCAAGCTACCCAGCATCCCCTGGAGGATAATTAGGAATGATGCTAACCAGAACCCTTACCACATTTTAAATGGCTGCAAAGCCACATCACTGCAGCCTGCTCAGTGCCGTCTGGGCTTCATGAATCATTCTCTACAGGACACAGGGCATGGCTTCCAAACCACAGCCCCACATCCCGGGCAATGATCCAACAAGGAACAGGAGACGTAACAGTGCTGCCAGGCATGTGCTGAGAGACGGGCATCTACCCTCAGGCTAAAAAGCCCCCCTCCTGGAGCTGTGAAGTGGCCACCAGCCTCCGTCCAGGATCAGTAGCCAGAAGCACTGTCCACACTTGGAGACCACAGGCCAGTGCGCTCCCCGGAGCACCAGGCTCTCGGCTTCAGGACCACACTTTAGATTTGCAGATGCAGGTGGCCAGAGAAACCTAAGCTGCTATTTGCTGATCTCATCCACAGTTAGCAAAACGGTGGCCTGCAGGCCGGATTTTGCCCACAGATGTGTTTTCTTTGGCCTGAACAATGTTGGATCATTTTTTTGGAACCAACATTGAACAGTTTAGAGATTTCCTGTATTTTCTCTTAAAAAACTTTTAAGTCTGGGCCACACTGTGCCTGGATTCTTGTGCAACACTGGGAGAGAGCCGAGCAAGTCTGTTCATTTCTATGGTTTCTGGGACTTGAGTCGGCCACCCCTGCCTGCAGCTCCTTGCTCCCAGCCGGTTCTAATTTAAGTCTGAGTGAGCGGGTGCCCAGGTTCCTAAGCTAACAAAACAGCTCCTGTCTTTATCCCCATGTCAAATTCTTTATTAAAAAAAGAAAAATTCAAGCAAGACATACGTAGGTGAGGGAAAATGCACAAAAATCTAGAAGCATAAAAGGCTGTACTATATTATATTTATATTTCTAATGTGCTAGGGAAATTGACAGATAGAACTGAACTGAGAAAAGTTTAGAGAAGATATTAAATTTATCAGTCAAAGCTCTTTAGGTAAAGCCAAGTGGTACCCTTCTCGGTGGATTGAAAAATAATATTCTATTTTCAAAATAAATAATACAAATGTGCAGTTACAAAATAATTCATGGTATATGATGTACAGCGTTGTGGCTATTGTTAATAATACTGTATTTGCATATTTTCAAATTACTGAGAGAGTGGATTTTAAACGTTCTCACCACAGGAAAAAAATTTTGATAACAATGTAAGGTGATGGATGTTAACCAGACACTGTGATGATTATTTTGCAATATAGAAAAGAAAGAAAGGAATATTGCAACATCTCTACACAAACACACATACACAAAAGAACAAAGTACAAGTTTACTATTGATAATTTCTTATTTATTAAAAACCCTCATCAACAATGTTGCTACAGCTTCTGTTTTCTCACTTGGCTCTTGAGAGGAGCAGGCCACCATCACCTGAATTAATGCTGGTCGTCAAGAACTGCAGCTTTAATGGTTGTATCCCCCTTTTTCACTATCAGTTCTTTGCCAACATACACTTGGCTTCCACCTCAAGATATTCTCTATTATATTCACATATCATCCCTTCCCATCTTGTAATTGGAAAGAGTAAGCAAAATGTACCAATATACTCGGACCAAATCCTATTAGGGAAAACAATAAACACTAACAGCTTGACAAAATCATTTTGTTGTATAAAATAGAAGGATTACAATAATCCACTTGGGGACAACCCAACTGTAAAAAGACATTTTTGAAATTGTTAGACTAGAATAAAATAAAAGTGAATGTGGCAGAGACTTCCGGGAAGATGGTGGTGTGAGGAGGGCGGCAGAAATCTCCTCCCAACACTATATTTATCTAAGAAAACACAGCAAATACATCTATTCCTAAAAGAGAGACGAGAATACACAGGAAAGCGCACAGCGTGCAGCTACACCCGAGAGGACTCGGCACCCCAAGAGGCGGGTAAGATACGGAGCCGCGACCCGGTGGGACCCGAGCCCTCCCCCACCCCAGCGCACCGGCGGGAGGAGAGGATTCAGAGCCGGGAGGGAGTGGAAGCGCACCCC
Organism: Smutsia gigantea; assembly: GCA_032199065.1. Lineage (NCBI taxonomy): Eukaryota > Metazoa > Chordata > Mammalia > Pholidota > Manidae > Smutsia > Smutsia gigantea. Next base: position 256,803 of record JAVSCE010003432.1, on the reverse strand, counting down.
GCGAAGTAGCCAGCCCCGGGGATCTGCGCGGGGAGCACTGACCCACATTGCGCAGTGCAGCGGAGATTGGAGAGACAGAGGGGCAGGATCTGAGCGGGGAACGCGCCAGGGTGCTTGCAGCCGGCTCCCGGGAAGGAAAAAAAAAAGTGCGCGCTTTCTTCAGCGGTCTTAAAGAGACAGGAGCCCAGCGGAGGAGCCGGATCGCCCCAGCACACTCAGCCCAGCAGGCTGGGAGTCCTGGGGAGTTTCAGACGCCTTAGCTGGCGACTGAGGAAGCGTAGCCATACTTAACACTTCTCACTGAGATCAACAGCCTCCTATTCGTTCCCACCCCTGCCAGAGTGATAAAGGGCCCTGCGGAGCGGCACAGTCACAGCTGTGGAATAGTGGGGCAATAGCGCCACCTAGAGCATTCCCACAGAATCTACGTCCGGTGGGCATTTTTTTTGTTTTTTTTGTTTTTTGTTTGTTTTTTGTTTTGTTTTTGTTTTTTCTTTTCTTTCTTTTTTTCTTTTTTTCTTTCTTTCTTTCTTTTTTTTCTTTTTTTCTCTTCTCTTTTTAAAGTCTTAAAGAGCCCAGCTGACATACGTGGCAACTATCAGTGACCAATTATATAGCCATGAAAAGACAGAGGAATATGGTTCAGACCAAAATCAACCAGACAACCCCAGAGAGGGAGTCTGAAGGGATGGAAATGCACAGTCTTCCTGAAAAACAATTCAGAATAAAAGTCATAACCGTGCTGATGGACCTACAGAGAAATGTGCAAGAGCTGAGGGAGGAAGTGAGGGAACTGAGGAAAGACAACGCAGAAATCAGACAAGCGATTGACGGGCTTAACAGCACAATGGATGAGATGCAAGAGACTGTTAATGGAATAGAAAACAGAGAACAAGAGTACAGAGCAGCTGAGGCAGAGAGAGATAAAAGGATTTCTAGGAATGAAAGAATATTAAGAGAACTGTGTGACCAATCCAAACGGAACAATATTTGCATTATAGGAGTACCAGAGAAATAAGAGAGAGAAAAAGGGATAGAAAGAGTCTTTGAAGAAATAATTGCTGAAAACTTCCCCATGCTGGGGAAGGAAGTAGTCTCGCAGACCACCGAAGCTCATAGATCTCCCAACACAAGGGACCCAAGGAAGACAACACCAAGACACATAATAATTAAGATGGCAAAGATCAAAGATAAAGACAGGGTATTAAAGGCAGCTAGAGAGAGAAAAAAGATCACCTACAAAGGAAAACCCATCAGACTATCATCAGACTTCTCAACAGAAACCTTACAGGCCAGAAGAGAATGGCATGATATATTTAACGCTATGAAACAGAAGGGCCTCGAACCAAGAATATTGTATCCAGCACGATTATCATTTAAATATGATGGAGGGATTAAACAATATCCAGACAAATGAAAGTTGAGAGAGTTTGCCTCTCATAAACCACCACTACAGGATATCTTAAAAGGACTGCTCTAGATGGAAGCACACCTAAGGCTAAAAAGATGTCACCAGAGAAAAAAAAATCATAGCAAAGAAAGCAGACCACCCAAATACTAACTAAAGGCAAAGAATAAAACACCTATTGTAGAAAGAATGGAGGAGGAGGAATAAGAAGGCAGAGAAATAAAGAAACATCAGACTGTGTTTACAATAACTTAACAAGAAAGTTAAGTTAGATTGTTAGACAGTAAAGAGGCAACCCTTGAACCCTTGGTAACCACGAATCTAAAGCCAGCAATGGCAATAAGTACATACCTATCAATAATCACCCTAAATGTATATGGACTGAATGCACCAATCAAAAGACACAGAGTAACAGAATGGATAAAAAAGCAAGACCCATCTATATGCTGCCTACAAGAAACTCACCTCAAATCCAAAGATATACACAGACTAAAAGTGAAGGGATGGAAAAAGATATTTCATGCAAACAACAAAGAGAAAAAAGCAGGTGTTGCAGTACTTGTATCAGACAAAATAGACTTCAAAATGAAGAAAGTAGCAAAAGATAAAGAAGGACATTACATAATGATAAAGGGGTCAGTCCAACAAGAAGATATAACCACTATAAATATATATGCACCCAACACAGGAGCACCAGCATATGTGAGACAAATACTAACAGAATTAAAGAAGGAAACAGACCGCAATGCATTCATCTTAGGAGACTTCAACACACCACTCACTCCAGAGGACAGATGAACCAGACAGAAAATAAGTAAAGACACAGAGGCACTGAACAACACACTAGAACAGATGGACCTAATAGACATCTACAGAACTCTACACTCAAAAGCAACAGGATACACATTCTTCTCAAGTGCACATGGAAGATTTTCCAGAATAGATCACATACTAGGCCACAAAAAGAACCTCAGTAATTTCAAAAATATTGAAATCCTACCGACCAACTTCTCAGATCATCAAGGTATAAAACTAGAAATAAATTTTAGAAAGAAATCAAAAAGGATCACAAATACATGGAGACTTAACAACACTCTCCTAATTAATCAATGGGTTAACGACCAAATCAAAACAGAAATCAAAGAATATATGGAGACTAATGACAACAACAACACAAAGCCACAACTTCTGTGGGACGCAGCAAAGGCAGTTCTAAGAGGAAAGTATATTGCAATCCAGGCCTATTTAAAGAAGGAAGAACATTCCCAAATGAATAGTCTAAAGACACAATTACTGAAATTGGAAAAAGAAGAACAAATGAGGCCCAAAGTCACGAGAAGGAGGGACATAATAAAGATTAGAGAAGAAATAAATAAAATTGAGAAGAATAAAACAATAGAAAAAATCAATGAAACCAAGAGCTGGTTCTTTGAAAAAATAAACAAAATAGATAAACCCCTAGCCAGACTCATTAAGAGAAAAAGAGAATCTACACACATAAACACAATCAGAAATGAGAAAGGAAAAATCACGACGGACCCCACAGAAATACAAAGAATCATAAGAGAATATTATGAGAATCTATATGCTAACAAGCTGGAAAACATAGAAGAAATGGACAACTTCTTAGAAAAATACAACCTTCCAAGACTGACCAAGCAAGAAACAGAAAAACTAAACAGACCAATCACCAGCGACGAAATCGAATTGGTAATCAAAAAACTACCCAAGAACAAAACCCCAGGCCTGATGGATTCACCTCTGAATTCTACCAGACATATAGAGAAGAAATAACACCGATTCTCCTTAAAGTTTTCCAAAAAATAGAAGAGGAGGGAATACTTCCAAACTCATTCTATGAAGCCAACATCACTCTAATACCAAAACCGGACAAAGACCTCACCAAAAAAGAAAATTACAGACCAATAACCCTGATGAACGTAGATGCAAAAATACTCAACAATATATTAGCAAACCGAATTCAAAAATACATCAAGAGGATCATACACCATGATCAAGTGGGATTCATCCCAGGGATGCAAGGATGGTACAACATTCGAAAATCCATCAACATCATCCACCACATCAACAAAAAGAAGAACAAAAACCACATGATCATCTCCATAGATGCTGAAAAAGCATTTGACAAAATTCAGCATCCATTCCTGACTAAAACTCTCAACAAAATGGGTATAGACGGCAAGTACCTCAACATCATAAAGGCTATATATGACAAACCCACAGCTAACATCATACTTAACGGCGAGACGCTGAAAGCTTTTCATCTAAGATCGGGAACAAGACAGGGATGCCCACTCTCTCCACTGTTATTCAACATAGTACTGGAGGTCCTAGCCACAACAATCAGACAAAACAAAGACATACAAGGCATCCAGATTGGTAAAGAAGAAGTCAAATTGTCACTATTTGCAGATGACATGATACTGTACATAAAAAACCCTAAAGATTCCATTCCAAAACTACTAGAACTAATATCTGAATTCAGCAAAGTTGCAGGATACAAAATTAATACACAGAAATTTGTTGCTTTCCTATACACTAACGGTGAACTAACAGAAAGAGAAATCAGAAAAACAATTCCATTCACAACTACATCAAAAAGAATAAAATACCTAGGAATAAACCTAATAAAGGTAGTGAAAGACCTGTACTCTGAAAACTACAAGACACTCCTAAGAGAAATTAAAGAGGACACTAACAAATGGAAATGCATCCAATGCTCTTGGCTAGGAAGAATCAATATTGTCAAAATGGCTATACTACCTAAAGCAATAGACAGATTCAATGCAATCCCTATCAAACTACCCACAGCTTTCTTCAATGAACTGGAACAAATAATTCTAAAATTCATATGGAACCACAAAAGACCCTGAATAGCCAAATCAATCCTGAGAAGGAAGAATAAAACAGGGGGAATTACTCTCCCTGACTTCAAGCTCTACTACAAAGCCACAGTAATCAAGAAAATCTGGTATTGGCACAAAAACAAACCCACAGACCAGTGGAACAGAATAGAAAATCCAAACATTAACCCAAACATATACAGTCAATTAATATATGATAAAGGAGCCTTGGATATACAATGGGGAGATGACAGCCTCTTCAGCAGCTGGTGTTGGAAAAACTGGACAGCTTCATGTAAGAGAATGAAACTGGACTACTGTCTGGCCCCATACACAAAGGTAAACTCAAGGTGGATCAAAGCCTTGAATCTAAGTCATGAAACCATAAAACTCTTAGAAAAAAACATAGGCAAAAATCTCTTGGACATAAACATGAGCAACTTCTTCATGAACATATCTTCCCGGGCAAGGGAAACAAAAGCAAAAATGAACAAGTGGGACTATATCAAGCTGAAAAGCTTCTGTACAGCAAAGGACACCATCAGTAGAACAGAAAGACATCCTACAGTACGGGAGAATATATTCATAAAAAACGTATCTGATAAAGGGTTGACATCCAAAATATATAAAGAACTCAGACACCTCAACAAACAAAAAGCAAATAATCCAATTAAGAAATGGGCAGAGGACATGAATAGACACTTCTCTAAAGAAGAAATTCAGATGGCCAACAGGCACATGAAAAGATGCTCCACATCGCTAATCATCAGAGAAATGCAGATTAAAACCACAATGAGATATCACCTCACACCAGTGAGGATGGCCAACATCCAAAACACAAACAACAACAAATGTTGGCGAGGATGTGGAGAAAAGGGAACCCTCCTACACTGCTGGTGGGACTGCAAATTAGTTCAACCATTGTGGAAAGCAGTATGGAGGTTCCTCAAAAAACTCAAAATAGAAATACCATTTGACCCAGGAATTCCACTCCTAGGAATTTACCCTAAGAATGCAGCAGCCCAATTTGAAAAGGACAAATGCACCCCTATGTTTATTGCAGCACTATTTACAATAGCCAAGAAATGGAAGCAACCTAAGTGTCCATCAGTAGATGAATGGATAAAGAAGATGTGGTACATATACACAATGGAATATTATTCAGCCGTAAGAAGAAAACAAATCCTACCATTTGCAACAACATGGATGGAGCCAGAGGGTATTATGCTCAGTGAAATAAGCCAAGCCGAAAAGGACAAGTATCAAATGATTTCACTCGTATGTGGAGTATAAGAACAAAGAAAAAATACTGAAGGAACTAAACAGCAGCAGACTCACAGAACCCAAGAATGGACTAATAGTTACCAAAGGGAAAGGGACTGGGGAAGATGGGCGGGAAGGGAGGGATAAGAGGGAAAAAGGGGCATTACGATTAGCAGATGTAATGTTGGGGCGGGCACGGGGAGGGCTGTACAACTGAGAGAAGACAAGTAGTGATTCTATAGCATCTCACTACGCTGATGGACAGTGACTGTAATGGGGTTGGTGGGGGGAACTGATGAAGGGGTAGTTTAATAACCATAATATTGCACATGTAATTGTAGATTAATGATAATAAATAAATTATATTAAATAAATAAATAAATAAAGTAAAAGTGAATGTGCCCTGGGTATGAGGTGGTAGTGAAGAGTCACTGCTCATTTTGTTCGGTGTGATAACGGGTCTGCGTGTATTCCTATCTGTTAGTGATACTTTGGAAAAGAAATGACCACCATGGGTTTGCCAACAGGTGGGACTTAGAAATCTTAGAAGGCAACCTTTAACCGTTTTAAGAGACTTTAAACACCACCTAGTCCAGGCATGGGAAGGAAGTTTCAATTTACAGGCCAACTCCAATTTAATAGTGCTGTCCTTAAAGAAATTTTTGTCTTTAAGAATCAAAGCAGTGGGGGAAAAAAGGCATGAACCATTACTACTGTCGGCCATGGGCACAAGACAGGAAAGTGGGGCGTCTAGGCTAGTGTCAGTCTCCTTCAGAACCTTCAGTGTAGTGGTCTTCCAGGGGCTTGTTTCTTGTCAGGTCAGTCCTTACTTCTTTAGACAGCTCTGTCTATTAAGTCACTTCTTATATTTTGAGCTGAAATCTTATTTTCTGTCATGTACGACCACATGACATAATGATAAGTCTAGTTCCATTTTAACTTGACAAGAGTTTGAACTATTTGGGACCGTTTTCCTGCCCTTCTTAAGGCTAAAACATCACCACTTTCTTCAATCCTTCCTCACAAGGCATAGTTCCTCCTGTGTGTACCACTTGCCAGTCACAGGCACCAGTCTGTCTCTGTCCCTGCTCCAGTGAGGCATAACAAAACTGTGTGTTTATATCATGTTGTCATGGCACAATCCCCCATATGCCTCTCTTGGGTTTCAAATTTTGGTTTTCAGGACCTCTGCATTCATTTTGAATTCAGATGCTCCACCTTGAGCTCAGTTTGGTTAGTCTGGTAAATCTGTCTAGTTATCAGCCACATCTGGGTCAGTTTAAATGGAATTCTCAGTGTGTACAACTGCCTTCCCATGTCTCCAGGCCTTGGTATGCCACTAACCAGAGAAACCACAAAAAGACTCAAGAGTAGTCTTCCTGATCCTCGGTGGCTCCTCAAAACCATCTGCAGATCTTTAGTTTTAAGAAGAGAACTTTCAATCTTATAACTGAGACCAGAGGGCCACTAACTAAGCCAGACACTATTCACAAACATGTCCTCATTGGCAGAAATGAAAAATAGGCCACCACAGATTGGCTCAACATAACTCGTAAAGTGGGGCTTAGTCATCCACTCAACATGTGTTGCAAGGACTGGACGGGGAGATTGAGCAAATAACCATGAATGAGATCGCAACCATGTCATCAAGCACACAGTCTCTCAAGAGTAAAACACAGATGTAAATAACTCCAGTAAAGGCGCAAAGAGCTGTGGAAGCTGAGAGAGGAGGTAGGTTTCTTCAGCTGGGTCAGGAGGTGGCAGAGAAGGCAGCAGAAAGGGAGTGAGAATTAGACAGTTTAATGGAGGAAGAAGGCAGATGGGATTAGCACAGTGGAGAAGGAAGAAGAGTATAAATACCCATGGGTTGAATAATTTGGTTCAGCTGATGCACAGGTTCATGAATACCACTGGTGGGAAATAAAGTTCGGAAGAACACAGAGAGGCCGAGCTGAATGAGATCATTTGCATCAGGATCAGCTAATCAAAGGGTTTATAAAGCCAACAGAACAGGTGACCCATCAAAAGATACAGAAAGGCAGGGCAAGAAAAAAGAAGACAAAGGATCAGAGCCTAGGACCGCAAAGAAAAAGTAAGTGAATAAACAGTGGTAAAAAGAGAAAAGCAAAGGGTGAGGACAGAAGATGAATATTGTCTTCCCACCGACAGGAGCTCCTCCACTATTTACTCCCTTTCCTTGACATTGCAATGTACGCGTTCGCAGCCCCTCCTCCCTCCCACAATGAATCTCCAGGTGTAGATTTCAAACGCTTGTCTTCCATCTCCCCATGGCCTCTGTTAACAACCACGTCCCCTAAACTTCCTAATCCACCCCCAGCAAAACGGGCAATGCAACCGACCCTAAGGACTGTTGGCAAAAGAAAATCATGACATTAAAAGGACAGTTTAGTGTCTCCAATGTACCTGAAAACCAACCAATCTTTATACTCACCTGTGGGAAGGGAAAGGGGGTTGGGAAGAGGGAGCGTAAAGGTGCAGGGAAGGAAAGAGACTGTGCACCCTGAGGAGCCATTCACTCAACCTCAGGACCACAGGCCCTGCTTGGGTTTGTTCATTCATTCACTCAATGATGCATTCATTCATGTATCCCTCTCCCGCCCCTGACCCCACCCCGGCTGCTGCCCCGTCCAGCAGCCCAGATACAAAGGCTATCCCGGAGCAGTGCCTCATTGGCTCAGCTTACACACCACTTCTTCGTCCCTCGTGGTGAATCTAGGCCCCACCACAGTGTCTGGATTTTCCCTTTCAGAAGTGCCAGGCGGTATGATTTCTCTCTTCTGTTGCTGTTGATTTCTCTGCCATGTTGGAAACTCGGTGAGGGAAAGGGCTGTCTTCTTGCTGCTGTGTGTATCCCTAGCGCCTAGCACAGGGTCTGAACTCAGTAAATAACTATTGAATGAATAAGACATTGCAGACAAGTAAGCGTTAACACCTAAAGTCCTAGAATTCTGTTAAGATCAAAAATGGATGCGGCCAAGATTGCTGACTGTCCATCTCAGCCTATGCTCTCTGACTCTGGGGACACAGCCGCACTGGTTTCCCTGCCTCCCTGAGAGTTACGCATGGCATTGCCGAGTTCTGGTCAGTGGGATGTGAGTGGCAGTGACCATGGCGCTTCCAAGTGACTTGTAAAATCCTCCCATGCTTTGCCTCCATGCTCTTTTTCCCGTCTGGCTGGTTAACTGGCCTGGAGACGAACCCCTCAGGGGAACTTAGAAGCTACATGCTGACCCCTGGCACCCTACATAGAAAAGAGCCACCCCTCTAATCTGTTCATAAGAGAAGTAAACTCTAATGTTTGAGCCACCATACATTTAGGAGTCTATGCTACAGGAGTTAACCTGTCTATCTAATTCAGTAATACACAGGTCACAGCTAAAATTAAGCTCTCCTACCCTTTGCCAGCCAGCAACCATTGGTCACCTTCCTAAGGAGAAATAAAGGCCATTCACAGGACAGTACAATCTTTCTCGGTGTATGACTGAATGAAAGTTCTGTTTGCTCATGAACATTGGGAAAAGATAGTAATGTTGCCTGGGGCTTGCCTGGGCTTGGGCCACAGACACAGTGTAGATGTCAGAACTCTGGACAGTCGGCTTGCTGGCCTCGCCTCCTCTCAGAAGTTCAGCTCATGCCCTGCAGGCCCTGGACAAATGCCCAAATGCCATCTCGAGTAGTCTGGCTCCGGACTCACTTATTCTTACCTTGCAAAATGTCATAAAACATTGCCCCGTTGTTTTCAGTGCCAGCTAGGAAGAAGCTGCCAAAAGCTTTTCCAAGAGGCTGCACGCCAACCTGCCGCCCCAACATGCATGGCCACGGCCCTGAAGTGGCACTGGATCCCTGCTCCATAAAGCGTCCAGCCAACCACGCAGACATACAAGCTCAACGTAACACACCTCCCCTGGTGAAGCTCTTCTTATTCTGCAGGTGTGTTTGACTGTCTTTTCTTTCCACGTGACACTAGAGACTTCAAAGACAACCCCTCTCTCGGATGGACTGGAGCATTTAGGTAACTGAGTTGCATTAAGAGAATTAGTAGCATGTACTGCATATAATTGCTTGTTCCACCTAGATCTAGTAAACTATTAAAAGGGTAAATCATTGACTAACTCTTTTCACCTTTCTTCATTGTAGGCTTGTTTGTTTCAAGAACTTCCAGATCCAGTGGTTCTTAATCTTTAGGGGGTCATAGACCCTTTTAAAAATTTAATGAAATGTCTTGAGCCTTTCAACATATAATATATAATCCACAAGTACACACGTGTATTACATAGGATTTTAGGGTGCCTACTTCATCCATTGATCCCAGATTCATAGACCCTCTAGGGAAGAGGTCAGCAAATTTTTCCTCTAAAGGGTCAGATAGTTAATATTTTGGGGGGTTTTGGGACCACACAGAGTTGGGTCACTGTCACAACTACTCAACTCTGCTGGAGTGTGAAGCAGCCATGGCCATGTTCTAACAAAACCTTATTTATATAGACATCAAAATTTGAATTTCATATGATTTTCATGTGTCACAAAATGTTTCACTTCTTTTCATTTTTCTCACCATTTAAAAAATAAAAACCATTCTTAGCCAGTAGCCTGTAACAAAAACAGGTGATGGACCAGGTTGTCAACCCCTGTTGTCAGGCATGAGTTCTAGATGTAAAAATATTACAACTTCATTTTCACCAATTTCCAGTGGAAGTCTCACATTTCTGTCCATTCTTAATGTAGGCAGTGTCTGTAGTAACTATGCCACGGTTATTAGCAGGAATCACAGGCATGTTCATACTACATTAGGGTGCTCACGGATAAAAAATATTGATCATGCTTATCACTATTTTAAAATTATGATCAGTATTAGACCAGCTGTGTCTTGCTCTTTAAATGTGTTAATAAAGAAGCACATATACTATGATATCACAAATTTGATTTTTAGTATTTTGGTAACTGTATGTCAATATAACTGATCTCTGTTTGAACCCTATCTATTTTATTTCATAGATTTAAAAACAAACATTCTGAGAAGAGTTTAGAGCCTTCACCAGATGCCAGAGGCGCATGACACAGAAAACACTGAGAGGGCCGGAGCAGGCAAAACCACGCATCTCCTACCAGAGCATTCACATCTTCAGTCTTGTGGATGAGCATGCGAATCTCCTCTGGATCACCGCTGAAGATTGCTTGGACCAGTGGTGGCTGTAAACACAGAAGAATGTGAATTAGAACTGTAATTGAATACACTTGACTGCATTCAGATGCAGGTGGATAGATTTGTTCCCCAACAGTTTATTCAACAGTTATCAACTGGCAGGTATACCCTCACTAGAAGTCTAGTGGGGAAGATAACTGCCTAAATAACTATAATCCAATTTGAAAGCCATGACAGTCACATCTAACCTGGGACTAGAGTATAACATGAAAATCACCATAGTGGAAGATGTCCTTGAAAGGCCCTTAAATTCCCCCATCAAACCCCCAAATCTGCTTTTGTGCATACAGTCACCTACCGTTCCCCCACCTCTCATTAGACACTATTCTCTGGTAACCTCAGACAACTGCATTGCTAGAGTATGTTCACCGCCATGTTTCTGGCCTCCTGAACACTTCGCTGTCAATGTTTGGAAAGCTCTTAAAGTCATTCCCATAGCCAACAAGCACTGAGCATTTCAGACGAGATCACGTCCCAATGCCTATTCTAAGTAAGGGGTACAATGGCCGAGTGGGGAGCAAGAAGCAGGGGGCACTGAAGAGTGCTCGTTATTGACCTCCCCTACATTGAACAAGGCCCAACATACTACAGGAGGATATATAAGGTGTGACAGAAACACAGCTTTGCCTGCGTGGTAGTTAGGGTGAAGAGAGTGAATCCAGGTAAGTTTCATGGATGGCACCTTAATGAATGAGTGTGAGTCTGCAGACTGGGAAGGAAGAGCATTCCAGGCAGAGGGATGAGGGTGTGCAAAGGTGTGGCTATGCAAAAAGCCTGACATGTTAGAAATGCTGCCATCAACCTGGTGAGCAGCCATGGGGTAAAAGAAGAAAAGCAGTGGGCTCTGGGGTCAATGCTGGGCTTGCCGCACATGGCGAAGGGTCCTGCTTAAAGCCAGCTCCACTCCTTGTCAGCTACCCACTGAGCCCATTTCCCATGCATACTCTCGGGGGAGCATGATCTTGCAGCCCAAACCCCCATAGAATTGTTAGAGGAACAAATGAGACAACATATGGGAAAGCCCTCTGTAACCATACAACCCTACACAAATCACAGCTGTTTTCACTAGAAATGTTTAACGATGTCAATATGGATTATTTGACAATTTTTTTCAAACTTTAAAAACCTTGGCAACTACACTCATACACACTCACTCTCACACTTTTGGAAATGCTTTACAGCAGTCCTCATTGACAATCATAAGACAGCAGCTTCCCAAACCTGCCTGACTGTGAGAATCACCTGAGATGCTTATTAAAAATATGTCTAGATCCCTTCCCTGGAGATTGATTTAAATATATCTGGGGTGAGGGCCTGTGAGTCTATATTTTTAATAAATGCCCACTTAACTCCTATGTACTGACAGCCACTGGCCACGATGAAGTCACCGCGTCATTTGCCTTGACCTTTCCCAGTGTCGTCTTTGTGAGAACCCGAGTCCTCGTCTTCCCTCTATATATTCTTTTCTCTTTCTTACCCCCCTTTTGCCTTTCATACAGGTTCTCATGGCGTTTCTTGTTTTTTGGGGGGTGACCAAGCTAAGTATCGTCAGTAGGCTAGAGCAAGATTCCTTGAGGAAACAATTAGGTAAAAAATGTTAAATCGCAGTTAAATATTTTAATATGCCAGGAGTTTGTCCATGGCTTCCCCTTGCCATAAAAGTTTCCAGCAAGTAGACAGATGTATCTCTTTTGTGTCTAAAATACTCTCTCAAATCTACCTTCTTGCCACAGTATATGAGTCAAAGAGTTTCTCAAATTGCCAACAGTTAAATAGCAAGAAAGAAGTCTTGAAAAGAAGCAGATTTTCTACTAGTTCGGTGTCAACTGGTTGCCCTGCCTAAAAACAAGGAGACCCTTCCACATGCTTGCTGCCTACCTGCTAACCAAGTCTCTGGCTTATCTGCCCCCTGGCAAGAATCACATTTCATATAAAGCACAAACTCAGGATTTCAACAAAATATTGACTCTTGTTTATCTGTGTTCTAATTCCCTATCTGTGGTGCTCATGGCCAAATGCCTGTGTGCAATGTTCTGCCTTTTTGAGCCTTAAGAGAAAACAAATAACAAACTCCAAGAACCACAGGATGACAAGCAGAGGAGAGTCTGGCAAAATTTTAGTGTTAAATCAACAGTGATCAATCAATCAGTTGAGAAGTTAAGATTCTGAGGAACAAGCCCATCCCAGTATGTCCCACTAGACAGTTGTTTTAAGGAAACACAGCTAAGTAAGCAAAGCCTCTCGTCACTCCTGAATGTAGGGAATTCTGTTGCATTCAGTCCTCACACTTCTCAAGTGAGCAGGGGTTCCAAGCTGTGGCTGAAATGTTCCCAAGGAGAGCCTCCCGGACAAAGCTGCCGGACACGGGTGCCAGCACAGTCCTCCAGCCAGCAGGGGTGCACAGAGCTTCCCAAATAGCTCTAGGCCCTGTCCCTGAGGTTGCTCTGAAGGGCATCCTATCATCAGGGCACAGAATTCCCAGCATCCGTTGGGAAGAGGAAGCTGAGCTACTGTGACTTTCCCAGTGCCGCCGTCGCTTATGTACATAGGTACACGCACGTGGGCACGCCCACATTTACACATGTACATACACACCTGTATCTACACTCGGGCATGTATACACAGAGATGCACACCGATTCACAAACAAATCCCTCACACTCTGCGGAACAGAGAAATACCTGCTCTCCAAAGCCCGCAGTCTCGCTATACGGACAGCGTAGCCGCAGCTGGTCCGCGTGGCCGCTGACACTGCCTCACAACTGTGAATCCAAGCATCGTGGGATTCCAAACCAGAACTTCACAGATACTCGCTCTGCTTAGCAAAAGCTGTGTGTTTACGTGGATGTAATTCTTGAACAAAATTACCATGATTCTTCAGTAAATAGTACTTTTTTAAAGCATTATGGGTGTTTCTCTTTTCCCCCATGCTCCCAAATAAAACATCCCAGACAGCACTTTGGCATTCCTCTTTGTTGGGATTTTAATCTGAACCTGCTGTTTTATCTTTCCTTAGGTAAACACTTACCCTGAGAATAAATATTTAGAAAAAAATATATCTAAATACCCTTTCTATTACACGGTTTTTAAAAAAGTGGAATATTCTACATACAATGTTCTTGCTCATATGTGTTAAGTACATATACTCTGTGGACCATTAATTTGGCCACGACTACATCTTTTTCAGTTTTTGCCTCGACCTTGATAACGCTTAGAAGCAAAGTCTTACCTGCAAAAGAACACAGCCTTAAGCCTTGGCATGTACAGATACTTCTTTTTGAAGTTTCACGCACTTAACACTCACATAGGCAAAATAGAAGGGCTTTGTGTGCAGTAGGACAGAAAGTTGAATAAATGCAAATGCATAACAAGGGTCAAAGTTGTGAAAAACAAACAGTGGTGGGAAGAAAAGATTCCGATGCCAGGAAACCATGGTTATCATTCCCTGAAGAAATTTAAATTCTTAAGAGAGAGGGAGGTATGCAGTAATCTCAGCTTCAGCCACGAGAATTTTCCTAGCATGCTTAGGAGCTATAAACTGGAAGGGACTGCCATGTGCTGTGGACCGTGGCGCAGCCCCTCACATAGATTCAGAAGGAGGAAGGATACTTCCTGGGCCCACTTACCAATGGCACAAGAGGGATTCAACATGCAGATGGGACCTTTCCCTGTCTTTCAACATCACCCACTATCAACATCCCACCATCTTTGCCAGGAGTGTTGACAGCTGCCTTCTAGAGCGGACGGTCTGCCAGGTGGATGCCATTTGACCCCTCTAAGACAGAAATGCAGAGCAGAGGGGGGCCTTGAAGTTGGCAGCCATTGTCATTATGTAGCTAACCTTGCAAGCACCAGGAACTGAAAATTAATCAGCAAAAAAGCCACTCTCCCTACCCATTTCTCCTATCAGCCCATCCAATGAAGTATTTTTCTATTTTATTCTCAGTCTTTGAAAACAAACTGGAAAAATACCCGATTTCCAAAAATAAGACGCTAAATTAAATATGTAGTGATACAGTATTTTCAAACTTTGAAGTAGAGTAACAGTTCCACTAGGGGGAGCAAGACAGTCATTAGTACCTGGGCGACAGGCGTGTTCAGGTTGTGTAATCAAGAGAAGTCAGGTAGCTGGAGGATCCACTTCATCAAGACAAAAAAGAACTCGAGCTTCTGAGAGAGTTCTTAGTGCTAAGTAAACACACACACACTATGTTCATACCAAGATGATAAACAAAAAACAACTTTCCTATTGTTCACTGAGGGTCCAGATTTTTAGGAAATAAGAATAAAGCTATGTTAAAACCCAGGTGTTGATGTATCATTTTCATCATTTGAGAAACCCAGTTCAATTATTTCCTCAATTCCACTTTAAAAAAGTGCTACCAGTGCCAACAGACATGTCATTATTTTAAAAGTAAAGCCCATTATGAGTTTTACAGAGAGAGTGTGGCTAGTTTAGAGTATCCACTCCATCCCATAATGAGGTAATGGGTCTCCCCTCCAAAATCCCCTACTGAAAGCACCAATTCTAGTCTTATGAAAACCTTGTATGGTGCTCTTCGCATTCCCTTTGTCTGAGCTGCATGTTTACTAATGAATTGGCTCTGGAAGATAAGCCTTGGGCATCTGCAACCACAGTCAATGGTACGAAGTCCAACAAGATGCTCCAGCATTTCATTCCACATTCCTGGTATGTTGTTTGTCTTTTTCTGATTAGATTGGGTAATTAAAGACTCCCAAGTCTAAAAGAAAACATCTTGCATTCTAATCAGGAGTGGGTGTTGGGAATCAATCAACAGCCAGGAGGAAAAAATGATATTCCCAAACATCTGTCCATACTTGAGTGTTCTGAATACAGTATGTCATTAAAGCAAGATGGGAGCATGTTATTAGTAGCTAATAGCTGATGTAGCAATGATCTGGCCATATGACACCATCAACTTATATGAACATGCTGAAACACTTCATTAGGTAACAAATGGTTTTGTATAAGACAGTGCTTGCATTTTTACAAAAGGGTAATAAGAGTTTGTTTGAGTCACTAGATTTAATGGATAAAACTTGTTAGCTCTACTCATGTGGGTCCTGCTGTGTGATCTGCTAGAAGGATACCATTAAGTGCTTCCTGAATATAAACCACTCTTTACTTGGAGAGAAGTTCAGTCCATCACAGAAAGGTAATGATGATCATCAAATCAAAATCTGTTTCTCTTAAGAACTGAACAAAATATTCTAAGTCCTCATAAACATTTTTTTATTATTATATTATTTATATTTACATAGTGAGTCATAATATTTCTCCATAGGAAGTACATTGAAATTGAGGCTAATTCCTGACATGAATGATATATATTTATTCTCTATTCAAATATCATTATTCCTCTAGATTTCAATGTAACCAATACTGACTGTGGTTTCATCATTTCCTTTTACTTAACCTTTGTGAGTAACTAGTAGCAAGGTTGACTTGCCCAGGTTTCCTTTTTCCTTGGGATAGCTATACTCTGCTGAAGGCGCTGATCGTGTAGGCAAACAGGAACTAGGGTTTTGAGTAAGAGAACAGCTCCAAGTTTTGCAGGACTACATATCTGAAAATGTTTCCTACAGGCTATGCCACAGAGTAGATGTCTATAATACTTCTAATTATTGTTAAAAATAGAAAGCATAAAATTCCACGTATCATTCATACCCTCTCTATACATAGTTATTTATTAACTCTATACTTAATTATGAAAAAAAACTATACTTAAAGGGAAAATAGAAAGGTTGATTTCTTATCTAACCTTTTCCAAAATGAAAATAACACATAGTTATGGGCTATGAAAAAGTTCATCAAGAACCATTTATCCAGTTTGGGGAACATTTCTCCTTTTTTGCACCCCCCTTTTCTGACACCCTCCTTGGCTATTTCCCTGCTCTTTAACCCCACTGATCAGCGCCTTCAGCAGAGTATAGCTATCCCGAGGAAAAAGGAAACCTGGGCAAGTCAACCTTGCTACTAGTTACTCACAAAGGTTAAGTAAAAGGAAATGATGAAACCACAGTCAGTATTGGTTACATTGAAATCTAGAGGAATAATGATATTTGCAGACCCAAGGTGTCTCTTTTTCTTCCACCGTGAGACTGATGGACGGTATCAGACTGAGCTGGGATTAAATTCTAGCCACAGTTTCCTCATCTATAAAATGGGGTTATTAGAGCTATTTTACAGGATGTGTTTAAGAAATAGCCTAATATAAGCATCACTACCCCACACCCCACACAGGGCCAGACACCCACTGTGCACTCAGTAAAAATAGCAATTAGTGTGACACTGAGTTAACAAACTCAAAAACTTCCCCAGACAAGTACATTTACGTCCATCCTATGAAAGGAAAAGTCAGCGATCTAGTGAGATTTCCTTAAAAAAAAAATCACACAGAGCAAATAAATCAAGTTAGGATTATAACCTACTCAACACCACCTCTACAGCAGAGGAGCCCAGCACGCTGGGAGAGCAGTTTTACAGGAGGGGAGTAGAAAGCAAACCGATCCCGGGTTGGTCTTTGTCGCACTGAGCAACCTCAAAAGTGCCACACAACCTCTAAAATCAAAATAGCAGCAACCCACCCGAATAACACATCATCTCTCTGACTAATCAAAGTGTGCCGCATATTCATGCCCACTGGGCGGGACATGAAACTGTACTTTTACTACTGAGAGTCATCATAAATGCATAGTTATACTTTTCCTTTATTATCTCCTGATGGTCATAAAGGAGATTAATCCACTGTTCAGAGCTGCTAAGAGGATCACATGATTTGCCCGTTAGTAGCAAAGCTGAGACTAGAACAGATTTCCTGATTCTCCCATTTCAACACTTTCTCTCATATGTCATGTAATATGACATTAATGTGATAGGATATAACATATGATGAATAGAGAATAAATATATATCATTCATGTCAGGAATTAGCCTCAATTTCAATGTACTTCCTATGGAGAAATATTATGACTCACTATGTAAATATAAATAATATAATAATAAAATATATAAATATATAAACAATAAAATATAAACATAATATAAAAATACCTTATGACTAAGGAAAAATATCACCACATATATATTCTCTCCATCTGTGTGTGTATATTTATGCCATCTTTCTAGATAGAGTTACTCTCAATAAAATAACTAACAAAACAATCTTGCCAAAAGATAGAGAACAAGGAGATATATCTTTCGAAGCAGCAGGGTTCAGGGTGGATTTAAGTTACGAAAAGGATGGAGAAGGTAGGTGTTAAGCTGGATTTTGAAGAGCGAGACTGGAGTAAATCTTTCATGTTGGGGAATAGTACAGGAAGAGGTTAGAACAGTAACTAACTGGGTGGGAGGTGCAACGTGCTGGCAGAAGTTTTCACCTAGTCATGTAGGCAAACAGGAACTAGGGTTTTGAGTAAGAGAACAGCTCCAAGTTTTGCAAACATTTCATCTGTCCACGGTGTGTTCTGAGCATTGGAGGAGGACAGAATGGAGGTAGAAAACCCAGTGAGAAGACTATTGCCACAATGGAAGGCATGAAGGGAAAGAACTTTCTGATCTTCCTCGATCTCAGGCTGCCCCATGGCTACTTACAGGGATATAGTGGAAACAGCAGATACTGTTTTCAGGTCTTTGATGTCACTCTATTCCTGGATGCAAGTTTGGCTGAGCATCTTGGCCACCTTCCTTCACTTTTTATATATAGCCCAAATCTCCTGCCCCCGAGACACTAGTGTTTCCAGGTGAAAATGAGGTTACTTCCTTTAGTTACTGGAACACGTCCATTTCTCCCCTCACAGAACCTCCTTGGAACTAAGCTCTGTTTTGTCAGACTTGTCATTTGATCCCTGAATTTAAATCATAGCATTTCAAAAATAGGCCACATCCATAAAGAGAAAAGCAAAGCAAAACAAAACAGACACACTCTGCCAAATGCCATATTTTTATTGGGATCTGCTGCCAACTACCCACATCTTTTTTCACTCTGCCTAGTTTCAAATGACTTGAGATCAGATCTAAACTATAGCACAGTTAATTAAATAGTACTCGGGAGTTAACTTTCAAAGGAAGTTAATTTAAGCAAGAGCACAATGGATGCAAAAGATCAGTTCATACAGAATATTTAAATCAGTGTAATTTCAGTGAAACAAAATGAACAATAATACACTTCTACAACAGTTCCCTGTTCTGAAAATTTGTTATAAAGGTTTAATTTCAATTCTAGTTTTGGTTACATTCTTCTTATAACTTTATCTTATATTGAATTCATGTGGTTTCAAATATAAAGGCTGATTTGATAATGTTAATCAGTATAAGCCATTTTAGTGATTTTTACAGGGAACAAAAACTATACAGCCAGATGATTTTCAGGCTAATAAGTATATTCAGTGCAGTTTCTTTGTTCAGATATTGAAAGTGGTTTTCAGCTTTAGGATGCATTGTACAAACACAACTTTTTGTGAGTACCTGGTATGTACATTCCTTATAAAAAGGGCGCAGACTAATATTCCTAAGAAAGTAAGATAGAGAATTGTAACTACAGCAATATTTTCTTCTGGTCTAAAATAATTATAATTCTTAAGAATTACTGGAAATGGAAAGCGAAATAAAGCAACTCAACTGTCCTTTAAAAACAACAACAAAAACAGACTTCCGGGAAGATGGCGGCGTGAGCAGGGAGGCAGAAATCTCCCAAAACTATATATATCTATGAAAATAGAGCAAATACAACTATTCCTAAAAGAGAGACCAGAATACACAGGAAAGCGCACAGCATGCAGCTACACCCGAGAGGACTTGGCACCCCGAGAGGCGGGTAAGATACGGAGCCGCGACCCGGTGGGACCCGAGCACTCCCCCACCCCAGCACGCCGGTGGAAGGAGAGGATTCACAGCCAGGAAGGAGTGGAAGTACACCCCGCGAAATAACCAGCCCTGGTGATCTGCGCAGGGAGCGCTGACAGACATCGCGCAGTGTAGCGGAGATTGGAGAGACAGAGGGGCAGGATCTGAGCGGGGAACGCGCCATGGTGCTTGCAGCCGGCTCCCGGGAAGGAAAGAAAAAAAAAAGAAAAGCGTGCACATTTTTCAGCCCTCTTAAAGAGACAGGAGGCCAGCGGAGGACCCGGATTGACCCGGCACACTCAGCCCAGCAGGCTGGGAGTCCTGAGAGTTTCGGACCCCTTAGCTGGTGACTGGGAAAGGGTGGCAATACTTAGACTTCCCACAGAGATCAACAGCCTCCCATTCATTCCCACCATGGCCAGAGCTATAAAGGGCCTGCAGAGCGGTGAGGCCATGGTTGCGGAATAGTGGAGCAACAACGCCACCTACAGCATCCCCACAGAATCTACTCCCGGTGGGCGTTTTTTTTGGTTGTTTTGTTTTGTTTTTGTTTTTTCTTCTCTTTCTTTTTTCTTTTCTTTTATTTCTTTTTTTTTTCTTTTTAAAGTCCTAAAGAGCCCAGCTGACATACATGACAACTACCAGCTACCACTTCTACAGCCATGAAAAGACAGAGGAATATGGTCCAGACTAAGATCAACCAGACAACCCCAGAGAGGGAGTCTGAAGGGATGGAAATGCACAATCTTCCTGAAAAAGAATTCAGAATAAAAGTCATAACCATGATGATGGATCTACAGAGAAATGTGCAAGAGCTGAGGGAGGAAGTGAGGGAAGTGACGAAAGACAATGCAGAAATCAGACAAGCCATCAACGGGCTTAACAGCAGACTGGATGAGGTGCAAGAGACTGTTAATGGAATAGAAATCAGACAACAGGAATACAGAGAAGCTGAGGCAGAGAGAGATAAAAGGATCTCCAGGAATGAAAGAATATTAAGAGAACTGTGTGACCAATCCAAACGGAACAATATTCGCATTATAGGAATACAAGAGGAAGAAGAGAGAGAAAAAGGGATAGAAAGTGTCTTTGAAGAAATAATTGCTGAAAACTTTCCCACACTGGGAAAGGAAATAGTCTCTCACTCCACAGAAGCCCACAGATCTCCCAACACAAGGGACCCAAGGAAGACAACACCAAGACACATAATAATTAAAATGGCAAAGATCAAAGATAAGGACAGAGTATTAAAGGTAACTAGAGAGAGAAAAAAGATCACCTACAAAGGAAAACCCATCAGACAATCATGAGACTTCTCAACAGAAACCTTACAGGCCAGAAGAGAATGGCATGATATATTTAACGTAATGAAGCAGAAGGGCCTCGAACAAAGAATATTGTATCCAGCACGATTATCATTTAAATATGATGGAGGGATTAAACAATATCCAGACAAATGAAAGTTGAGAGAGTTTGCCTCTCATAAACCACCACTACAGGATATCTTAAATGGACTGCTCTAGATGGAAGCACACCTAAGGCTAAAAAGATGTCACCAGAGAAAATAAAATCATAGCAAAGAAAGCAGACCATCCAAATACTAACTAAAGGCAAAGAATAAAACACCTATTGTAGAAAGAATGGAGGAGGAGGAATAAGAAGGGAGAGAAATAAAGAAACATCAGACTGTGTTTACAATAACTTAACAAGAAAGTTAAGTTAGATTGTTAGATAGTAAAGAAGCAACCCTTGAACCCTTGGTAACCACAAATCTAAAGCCAGCAATGGCAATAAGTACATATCTATCAATAATCACCCTAAATGTATATGGACTGAATGCACCAATCAAAAGACACAGAGTAACAGAATGGATAAAAAAGCAAGACCCATCTATATGCTGCCTACAAGAAACTCACCTCAAATCCAAAGATATACACAGACTAAAAGTGAAGGGATGGAAAAAGATATTTCATGCAAACAACAAAGAGAAAAAAGCAGGTGTTGCAGTACTTGTATCAGACAAAATAGACTTCAAAACGAAGAAAGTAGCAAAAGATAAAGAAGGACATTACATAATGATAAAGGGGTCAGTCCAACAAGAAGATATAACCATTATAAATATATATGCACCCAACACAGGAGCGCCAGCATATGTGAGACAAATACTAACAGAATTAAAGGAGGAAATAGACAGCAATGCATTCATCTTAGGAGACTTCAACACACCACTCACTCCAGAGGACAGATCAACCAGACAGAAAATAAGTAAAGACACAGAGGCACTGAACAACACACTAGAACAGATGGACCTAACAGACATCTACAGAACTCTACACCCAAAAGCAACAGGATACACATTCTTCTCAAGTGCACATGGAACATTTTCCAGAATAGACCACATACTAGGCCACAAAAGAACCTCAGTAATTTCAAAAATATTGAAATCCTACCAAACAACTTCTCAGATCACAAGGGGATAAAACTAGAAATAAATTTGAGAAAGAAATCAAAAAGGCTCACAAATACATGGAGACTGAACAACATTCTCATAATTCATCAATGGCTTAATGACCAAATCAAAACAGAAATCAAAGAATATATGGAGACTAATGACAACAACAACACAAAGCCACAACTTCTGTGGGACGCAGCAAAGGCAGTTCTAAGAGGAAAGTATATTGCAATCCAGGCCTATTTAAAGAAGGAAGAACATTCCCAAATGAATAGTCTAAAGACACAATTACTGAAATTGGAAAAAGAAGAACAAATGAGGCCCAAAGTCACCAGAAGGAGGGACATAATAAAGATCAGAGAAGAAATAAATAAAATTGAGAAGAATAAAACAATAGAAAAAATCAATGAAACCAAGAGCTGGTTCTTTGAAAAAATAAACAAAATAGATAAACCCTAGCCAGACTCATTAAGAGAAAAAGAGAATCTACACACATAAACAGAATCAGAAATGAGAAAGGAAAAATCACGACGGACCCCACAGAAATACAAAGAATCATAAGAGAATATTATGAGAATCTATATGCTAACAAGCTGGAAAACATAGAAGAAATGGACAACTTCTTAGAAAAATACAACCTTCCAAGACTGACCAAGCAAGAAACAGAAAAACTAAACAGACCAATCACCAGCAACAAAATTGAATCGGTAATCATAAAACTACCCAAGAACAAAACCTAACGAAGGAAGTGAAAGACCTGTACTCTGAAAACCACAAGACACTCCTAAGAGAAATTAAAGAGGACACTAACAAGTGGAAATGCATCCCATGCTCTTGGCTAGGAAGAATAAATATTGTCAAAATGGCTATACTACCTAAAGCAAGCTACAGATTCAACGCAATCCCTATCAAACTACCAACAGCTTTCTTCAATGAACTGGAACAAATAATTCTAAAATTCATATGGAACCACAAAAGACCCTGAATAGCCAAATCAATCCTGAGAAGGAGGAATAAAACAGGGGGAATTACACTCCCTGACTTCAAGCTCTACTACAAAGCCACAGTAATCAAAACAATTTGGTATTGGCACAAAAACAGACCCACAGACCAGGTGAACAGAATAGAAAATCCAAACATTAACCCAAACATATACAGTCACAATGGGGAGACGACAGCCTCTTCAGCAGCTGGTGTTGGAAAAACTGGACAGCTACATGTAAGAGAATGAAATTGGACTACCGTCTAGCCCCATACACAAAGGTAAACTCAAGGTGGATCAAAGACCTGAAGGTAAGTCATGAAACCATAAAACTCTTAGGAAAAAACTTAGGCAAAAATCTCTTAGACATAAACATGAGCAACTTCTTCATCAACATATCTCTCCGGGCAAGGGAAACAAAAGCAAAAATGAACAAGTGGGACTATATCAAGCTGAAAAGCTTCTGTACAGCAAAGGACACCATCAGTAGAACAAAAAGACATCCTACAGTTTAGGAGAATATATTCATAAATGACGTATCTGATAAGGGGTTGACATCCAAAATATATAAAGAACTCATGCACCTTAACAAACAAAAAGCAAATAATCCAATTAAGAAATGGGCAGAGGACATGAATAGACACTTCTCTAAAGAAGAAATTCAGATGGCCAACAGGCACATGAAAAGATACTCCACATCACTGATCATCAGAGAAATGCAGATTAAAACCACAATGAGATATCACCTCACACCAGTGAGGATGGCCAACATCCAAAACACAAACAACAAATGTTGGTGAGGATGTGGAGAAAAGGGAACCCTCCTACACTGCTGGTGGGAATGCAAATTAGTTCAACCATTGTGGAAAGCATTATGGAGGTTCCTCAAAAAACTCAAAATAGAAATACCATTTGACCCAGGAATTCTACTCCTAGGAATTTACCCTCAGACTACAGCAGCCCAGTTTGAAAAAGACAGATGTACCCCTATGTTTATCGCAGCACTATTTACAATAGCCAGAAATGGAAGCAACCTAAGTGTCCATCAGTAGATGAATGGATAAAGAAGATGTGGTACATATACCCAATGGAATATTATTCAGCCATAAGAAGAAAACAAATCCTACCATTTGCAACAACATGGATGGAGCTAGAGAGTATTATGCTCAGTGAAATAAGCCAAGCCTAAAAAGACAAGTATCAAATGATTTCACTCATATGTGGAGTATAAGAACAAAGAAAAAAACTGAAGGAACAAAACAGCAGCAGACTCACAGAACCCAAGAACGGACTAATAGTTACCAAAGGGAAAGGGACTGGGGAAGATGGGTGGTAAGGGAGGGATAAGGGGGGAAAAGGGGCATTACGATTAGCAGATGTAATGTTGGGGGGGCACGGGCAGGGCTGTACAACTCAGAGAAGACAAGTAGTGATTCTATAGCATCTCACTATGCTGATGGACAGTGACTGTAATGGGGTTGGTAGGGGGGACCTGATGAAGGGGGTAGTTTAATAACCATAATATTGCACATGTAATTGTAGATTAATGATACCAAAATAAATTATAAAAAAATAAAAATAAATTAAAAAAAGAACAACAACAAAACAAATGTGCAGAAAGAAAGGGCATTTTTCAAGAAAGTGGCTATTTTTGCTATATTTGAAGTGGGTGGAATTACCACATAGGAAATATGTGGATTAACTCAATCACGTGCAGTCATTTGTGATTTTGGCAAACTCCAAACTGGGTTTGTCTGAAATTTGTTAGAACCTGGATTCTTTCAAAAGCCACTTTTTGCCCACCCAAGTCTTTCTAAAGCCCAGGAGAGTTTCCCTCTAAACCTTCTTCTTTGTCTCTAGTTCTTTGAATTCCGCATGTATTCCTTGGAAAAGGAGGTAGCAATTAAACACTCCCCACCTCTCCACAAGGAGCCAGGCGAGGAATGAGGAATGTGTGCAGAACTGAGTCACCTTCCTGGCCCTGGCTGTCAAACCACTTTCAAATCTAAAGCAGTGGGTTGTCCAGGACCTGTATCAGTCTCTGCCTGAAATGACTGCAGGTTCCCCACTGCCCCACAAAACCAGAAAAATCACAAGGAATGCAAATCCATTAGGGATTCTCTCAGCGTAGTCTTCCAGGAAGCATCTTCTCAGTTTCCCCACTCAATGTCATGGCAAGGACGTTCAGCGACAGATGTCAAAAGGAAATGATAAGGCAGCAGGAAGAGAGGAGTCCAAGAGACTGAAAAACATTAGATAATATAAAATGGGAAATTTGGCAAAAAAGGACGGTCACATCCTATTTCCTTGCAGATACACCACCCAGTTGATATGTCCTTTATCACTCTGCACAGCACCCTGCCAACAAGAGAGGAAAGATACGTTTTTAAAAAATTAACCTGGTATGTTTCAGATAACAGCCATATTCAATCCAATTCAACGAAGGTGGACTTAACATAAGGCATTTACTAAGCTTAAGAAATTCAGACACTGAGATGTTACGGTTTCCCTTGAAGGAGTCCCGAGATGCCACAGCGTATGAATACACACACACCGTGAGTGTGAGGCAGTAATGCCCACGGGGACGGACGTGAAGAAGGGGGAGATCACACCTGAACACTGGAGACGGAGAAGACTTACAAAGTAGAGATGAACAGAACAGGAAGGGAATGTTCTTACCTCAGAAGAATGTGAGCAGAAGATTGGAAGACTGGGGATGAACAGGGAACAGTACCATGTGGTGGAGCACGGGAGAAGTGAGGTGAGCGGAGTAGACAGGAACCCTATCACAGAAGGCTTTGAATGCCAAGCCAAGCAATCTGGACTCTCTTCTGTGGGACTGGACAGCCGCGCATGGCTTTTTGAGCAGGGGAGGGACCTAAGGGTTGTGCTTTAGTAGGGTCCCTTAGAAATGGACTGTGCGATGCACTGAGAGGAAAACCTAGAGCGAAACTAGCAAGTAAGTTGGGAGACCGCTACAACAGTCTGGGCAAGAGGTAACAGGGATGGAGTGTCCTTTGGTGTGAGGGAAGGACTCTTCTGGTGGCCAAGAGGTGGCCTGAAGAGCTCAACCAACTATCCCCACCTTTCGGGGGCATGGCTGCCTGTATCCAGAAAGACTCCCCAGCTTCCTCCACAGGATGCAGGGTGCTCTGGAGCAAAGCCACTCGGCCGCCAGCCGAGGAGCAGCGGAAGTTCAGCAGCATTTGCGATCTTCACTTTTCCACCTCTGCAAGCCCTTCCAGTTGCCTGCTCTGCCCTGGGCAGCTCTGGGGCAGGAAGTTCTTAGGACCTGAGCTCAGCCAGCATCCTACCTCTGGGGAACCTGCACCTCCCTCCCTGCTCCACCCAGGACCCAGACTGCCAAGGCTTTCGGTTTCAGTACCACCTTCATTTCAGCCCTTGGTAAAAAGGAAACTTATCCTCACAGCATAAGAAAGAAAAAACTTAACTTCATGTCATGAGTTGAAAAGAAACAAACAAAAAAAATCCCTAACCAAAGCATAATGCTATCTTTATTTCTTAATTCTAAAATTTAGTCAAAGGATAAAAGTCCTTTTTTTTTCAATCACATTAAATTTGAGAAATAAAAGTATTATGGGAAAGGGACTTTCTTACACATGAAAACTTCTATGTGTTTCCGCTTTCCCTCGTATTTGCGGGTTTTTAATCTTAGTTTTCCTGTTATGACAGTACAAAGATATGGTGAAGAACAAACTTAATAACCTTTCCCACCACCAAGATTAACAGCTGAATGTGTATCCTTTCACAACTTTCCCCATGTTACTGCTGATATACAGAAATATAGATACAGATGTAGGGGGTAACGCTGTTACCACAAAAGTGGAATTTAACTATTTCCCTTTCTTCCTATTTGTAAAAATAATGATATATTGAGGACATCCCTAGATCAGTAGCTACAGGATTAAGTCATTTCCTTTGAAAGCTATATAATACTCCACAATATGGATGTACTACAATGTATTCCGTTGTTCCCCTCTGGATGAACGGTCAGGTTGTTTCTAGATTGTACCACAAGCAAGCCTCTGTAAGTATCTATCCTGGCCTGTGCATTTCAAAGGAAAATGCTACCAGAGCTGAATGCATTTTCTGAGTACCTGCTATATACTCCTTTTATGAAATACACAAGAGAAATGTGTGCTACAGTCCCTTCCCCAGAGAGGGCCAAATACAGCAGAGGAGTAAGCCTGACCCACACAAAACAATGCGACTGTGTAGGACAGGACCAAAGCGTGTTATAGGGGCTCCACACAAACCAAGGCCAAGTTTCCATTCAGCAGAATGGGAAAGATAGCTCAAAGGCCCTTTTAGCCTTAACAGTCTAGAGGCCTTCTCTGATTCAGAGAAGGGGCAAACAAGAAAGGCTAAGAAGTCAGGGGTGTCTGTGGAGGAGGCAGGACTTGAACAAGGCCTGGGAATGGTTTAGATCGATGGAGAAAAAAAAATTGTACTTTGGAGTGACAGATGAGCCCGGGCACAGCACTGACATTAGACACAGATACACTCAGCAGAGACGATAAGCAGTCCCTTCTCTAAGTCGCTGCTTTTGCAAAGAGCCCCTCTCATGTTCCTCCCACTCCCACCCAGCCTCAGCTTCAGGACATGAAAAAAAATCCCAATCTTCGCTGCCACAGAGCATTACACTAACACTAGTTTAAAGTGCACTGCTTCCAGTCAGCATAAGCTTGAAAATACTCCCCACATCTCTTCCTTCCTGCTCCTTCCCATGGCCCACCCCACCCTGGCCACACACACACACACACACACACACACACACACACACACACACACACCACCTTGTTCTGTGCCCTTCAAACAATAGCAGTCATTTAAACAGTTCCTGTCCATCTGGAAAATAACATGAATAACATGGAAGAAAGTAATAATGAATTTTACTTAAGTGACTGTAATTTAACCAAAAACTTAGTTATTTTAAGAATCAAAAACTTTGTTAAAAATGTTGATACTCATAAACTGGCCATTACAGCATTGGTCTTTCATTCTATGTTGCTATGTTCTGTTGGCAACTTACCAAGTCCATGTGACTATAAAACAGACTTAAAAACCTGTTTCAAAATATATCATACTGGTAAATAAGATCTGAGAGCTCAGTGTATATGCTAGACTGCATATAGGTAGCTCTACGATAAAGTTCTGAAAATGAGTTAGACATAAGAAAATGAACGTGGTTTTTTTATCTCAAAGACTTGAGATTTAGAAGTTGCATGTAATTTTTACCTGAGGTGGTGTCACAGGGAAGCCTATGATTTTCCTTTTTTATTTTCCTACCCTCCTCAGTCTAAAATTAGCTTCAACCTATTTTTTTTTTCAACATAGGAAAACAAGATTTACTCCCAGGATGTTAACAAGAATGCCAAGTTCAAAGACAGAATCTTGACAGTCATATTGCAGGAAATAAGCATTTTTAATAAGGAGAGGGAATTACTGAATTAAAATAAAACCTAACTGCTGTGTGTTTCTATGCAGCAATAAAAAAGAAGTGGAAGAAAAGCCCTTGCCCATCCTGTACCAGTCTAATGACAAAAGCAACTGAGGTCTGAGACTGGGTCTCAGGGAGGGAGCCAGGGTCCTGAGGCCTCCCGGGGCCCGACTGCCCATCACTGATATGGCTCCTTCCTGGGTAGCTCCCTCAGCAGCCTCCCCCTGACACTGGCTCTAAGTGATGCGGAGACCCCATTAATATCTCTGCAGGTCCAGTGTAGCTTTGGGAATCTGCACATCTAGCATCGAAGCCTTAGTAACTGCTACCCAGTCAGCACACACCTTCCTTTTGAGGACATGGTCCCATTGTCCTGACTCAGGAGGACCTTTGGCTGCCCTTCCTCCTGCCAGGGTGAGAAGTGGGCTTAGCCAAAGGCAGTAAAACAGGTTCTCCTGTGACCAAGATGGCCTGCCCAGACACGCTGAGGCCTGCTCTCTCTCTTGGAGCGCTCTGAGTGCATTTGGCATGTGCGACTACATTTCACTTCTTGAATCATGACCAATCGAAAGTGTCAAAACAAGGCCACTGAGGGAGGTGGAAAGAAATGATCTCAGGAGCCAGGAGCCTGGGTTTGCTCTCGCCTTGGGGAGTAGGCGCTAGACAACCAGGACAAGTCAAAAAGCCAGCAGACACCTCCGTTTCCTTGCCAGAGAAGACATGTTCACAACCATCAACTCCCAGGAGCAAGAAGGGGCAGACCAGATCTTATGAGGAAAAAACCCACTGAGGGGTCCAAGGGATGGTAAGCTCACTCTGAGAAAATTGCAGGACCAAACCACAGGTCATAATATTGGCATAATCAATAGTATGCAGTTCAAAATAGTTCACACCTGGGTTGCATATCAGACTCTCCTGGGAAATTGGGTTCCACCTCCGTGAGCCTGAAGCAGTAAGTCAGACATAGAAGACCCAGCACAGGCCCTTGCAAAGGCTTTCCAGGCAACTTTGTGTCCCTCAAACCCATGGAACTGAATCTCCACACCTTAGAAATGTTACACTTGGATGCCCTAAACCACTTCAAGGAAGCTATCCTATAGAAATAACTAGATATGCACAGTTTTGGCATAGAGATATTCACAGCAATGATATTTATGAAAGCATAATTAGGAAGGAACCAGTGTCAGAGGTAGGGGAATTGTCAAACAAGTTACAACACACAAATCCAGAAAAGATATAAAAATGGCCAACAGGCACATGAAAAGATGCTCAACATTATTAGTCATTAGAGAAATACAAATCTAAACCACAATGAGATACACTAGGATGGTTAAAACAAAACAAAACAAAACAAAAAATAAGTGTTGGTGAGAATGTTGAGAAACTGGAACATTGCTGATGGGAGCATAAAATGCTGCAGCCATTTTTGTGGAAGACAATTCCTCAATTAAACACAAAATTATCTTATGACCCAGAAATTTCACTCCGAGGTGTATACTCAAAAGTACAGAAAATGACTGTTCCAACAAAAACTTCTACACATCCATTCACAACAGCACTATTCCAGTAGCCAAATGGCAGAAACAACCCAAACAACCCAAAAAAAATTTTTAATTAATTTTAATTAAAAAAATTATATCTGTTAATTGATGAAGAAACAAAATGTGCAATAGCCATACAATGGAATATTATTCAGTCATGAAAAGGAATGCTTGCAGCAAACTCATAGACACCGAGAAGGAACTGGTGGTTACCAAGGGGGAGGGGTTGGGGGGGTGGAAGAAGAGGAGGAGGGGGACAGGGCACAATAATTCACAATCACAATATAAGTTGGTCAGGGGGACAGTAGTAAAGCACGGAGAATATAACCAATGACTCTGACATGCTCCTACACTGATAGACAGTGACTGCCCTAGAGGGGGTGAGGATTTAAGAATATGGGTTCAACATTGTTGACCCACTGTGCTGTACATCTGAGGCCCATATAAGATTGTTCAGTTGAAAAAAAAAAACGAATGTTGTGTAGTGATGGAAACTACACATAGATGAAACTTGGAAATACTATGTTAAGTGCAAGAAGCCACAGAAGTCACAAAAAGGCCACATATCGTATGACTCCATTTCTATAAACTAACCAGATTAAGCAAATTCATAAAAGCAGTAAGCAGATCAGTAGTTGCCAGGGACTAGGAGGTGGAGGGCATGGGGAGTGGCCGCTGAATGCATGGGGGCTTCCTTTGGGTGATGGACACATCCTGGAACGAGACCGTGGAGATGTCTGCACAGCACCGCAGACCTACTGGATGCCGCTGAACTGTGTGCTTTAAAATGGTTAAAATGGTCAGTTTTATGCAATGTGCATTTTACCACTACAATCATAAAACTGAACATTTTAGTTATTTAAATTGATCTTTGAAGGGAGTTTAATGATGTAGGAAATATGGAAAAAGCAGCCTATGAAACTTAGTGTGATCCCAGCTTTGTAATAAATAAATAAATATGCACCGAAAAACATGGACTGAAAGAAAACTTACAAAACTGCTAAGCAGGGTTATTGACATATATTTTCTGTCTTACATTTTTTTGTAATTGCCCACATGTTCTATAATATTATTTTCATTGCTAAATATCATTATTGTTAAATACCGTTTTTACAATCATAAAAATAAATTTTTAAGAAATGAGATTACTTTGGAGCACAGATAGGAAAAGAGAGGAGGAACAATGAAAAGTATTAAAAAAAGTGACACAATGGTTTCAGTGGCAATTTAACAATGTATGGAGTGGTTGAGACTGCCACAATCTGGAGAAGTTATGTGCTTTCCAAAGCTGGAATTGGGGCTTCAGATCCTCTGAGTTTTCAAGAGATGCCAAAGCTCAAGACTTTCCAGTGTCCTGATTTTTAAGTGTTGGCGAAGTACTCAGTATTTTTCAAACACCACAGGCCAAACAAAACACATCCATGGACCGGATGTAGCCCACAGGCGCCATGAGCAAATTCTAGGTTATAAGAAGAAGCGTGTTTAGCCTGGAAAGTAAAACCTTTGAAGACACATAGTAGTAACTTCAAATATCTGAAGAGAAGCTATGTGGAAGACTGTGGACTTGGCCCGTTTGTCTCTAGGAGAGAAGAGCCAGCCTAGGCTGGGCAGGGTCAGGAAGCAGAACTGGGCTCAGCAGATGAGGGAGTGGTTTCTATTAGAGCAGCTGCCCGACAATAAAAAAGAACTTCAAAACACCCATCGCTGAGGTGTCCCAGCAAAGGCTACCGCGGCAGAGTCCTGCTTTGGGTCAGAAGATGGTCTAGGTCAAAGGCCCCCAATCATGGCTGAGCATCAGAAACTTGAAAAAAAATACAGAACCACAAAGTGAGGCCCAGGCGTGTGTATTCTTTAAAAGTTTCTCAGCTGCTAGGCAGGTGGCTTGGAACCGCTGCACTGAACCGCCCTGACCCTGGCGCTGGCGTTCTATTTCTCTGACCCATGGTCTTACCTAGAGGGCAGGTGGGGACGGCAAGGCTGCAGGGGAACAGTCTCCTGGAACTCATCATGGAGCGGGCTCCCGGCTACAATGCTTTCCTTCAGTGCTCTCACTGAATTTTCATTACAACCGCAGGAGGTCTGGAGCGATGCCCTCCATCCCATCTCCCATAGAGAAAAACTTAAGTTTGGGGAGCTTGAAAATGGCCCAAGGTTACTGCCAGTCATGGAGAACTTCCTGGCCTCAAATCACATGCTAGTTCAGCTACACCATGTCACCCTCGTGCCCATTCAACTAGTAGTCCTCAAGCGCCCTGGGGAGCCAGGCACTGGACTAGGTGGAGGGCATTCAGCAAGGACTGAGGTCCAGTCGCAGGCTCGAGCAGCTTGAAATCTAGTGAGGAAAGCAGAGAAGTAAGCAATCACATGGCAGTGAGTGAACTAGGGGGCCACACAGGAGGGGTACCCAGCCCAGCCATGTGTTTTCAGGGAAGGCTTCCAGGAGGAGAGAACCTCAAAGCTGGGGCCCTCAGGTGACAAGGAAAAGGGGCTCCAGGTGGAGGGAGCACATCTACAGAGGCCCAGAGGCGGCGCACAGGTGGGGAAATGAGAGCAGTGCAGGACAGCTGGAGCACGGGACTTCAGAAGAGGGCCAGCGAGACGGGGGGCTGGTGAGGCGGGCAGGGCAGAGCCCCAAGCACACAGGGGCGACACTGAGACTTTGCCATTTCCTCTCAGACAGGCAGAAAGAGTTGAGGCTTAACACAAGGGAGTGAGGTATTTGGAATCACATTTTATGAAGATGGCTGTGGTGTGGAAATGGATTGCCGGGAGCATCGACTGGAGGCATGGCGAGCCCAGGGAAGGTGGCGGCAGTAATTTCAGCCGAGAGGTGATGGTCAGCCAGGCAAAAATGGTGGCAGGGCAGACGCTGTGAAGCTGAGAGATGATGTGTATTCGTTCGTTCGTTCCTTCCTTCCTCCCTCCCTCCCTCCCTTCCTTCCTTCAGGAAATAATACTACAGAGCCCTGCTATGTGCTAACCACCCTGCTGGGACCAGACACCCATGAATGAGCAAAAGGAAACAGTCCTCGCTGTGGGGGGCTCACCCTCTGCAAGGCAATAAATGCTGAGGAAAGAACTTTTCAAAAGTGTTAAATAATATACAAAAAGCTGTTTGGTGATGTCATCCATAATAAAATAGGAGTTAAAGGACATTAGAGAGATGGCTCCTCCCTCCTCCATCATCAATTCCAAAAGAATCAAAGCGTAAGAGTCCCGTAAGATCAATCTGAAAGGTTATATCCTAATAAGGCCAGCTCTCCTCAGAATTACATTGCTAAGAACTACACATGCATAAGAAAGTAAATCAGACTGCCCCCTCCTAATGTATTTCATTCATAGAAATTAAGAAGAATTCATAAACATTTTAATTTACCATTCAAATGATTGACTGAAAAAAAATGGGTACGGGGTATTAAATTAACAAATTAGGAGAATTATTAAAAACTTACTAAATGCAGCCTGACACAAGGAGAACTCTTCTTGCTGTATTTGGGACAACTGCTAGGTGTTCTGGGAACAAGTGTGGATTTTCCCAAGAACTGATGGCAGAACAAGCAACCGGAGAATCCTGACTCACAGGTGTCTGAAGAGCCTACCTGTTCACGGCCTTGCAGGAGGTCTGCAGGGGCTTCCGTGCCTGATCCTCTGTCTTCAGACATCTGCCCTGTTCCACGGCCCAAAGAAACTCCACTCAGCCTCAGTCCCAGGTCACCGGTGAGGCCAGGATGCTCGGACCAGAGCCCCTGCTGGTTAAGTCACAGTGACAACATTCTCTTCATTCCTTTACTTGATCCCAGTTCAGAATCACTGGATGAACAGCTGTGCCTGTGGCTGGCACCTGAAGCTGCTCGTCTTTCAGAGGAGTCATTTCCTCATTTCTGTTTGTCGCGGTGTGCTAAATGTGAAGGTGAGGGTTACTCGGTCATATGGGATTTCTTCCTTCCTATAACATCTCATGACCATGGTTTGTATTTTTGGTGACCTCTCAGACAACTCCTCTGATCTCTGCTCATTCCAGCACGTCAATGGCAAGAAAAAAAATACGTTAGAAAATGATCTCGTTCCCTCTGCTGTTTTTCATCTGAAACATGACTCTTACAGCAACAGTTCAGGTAATTACCACTGATCTCAAGTCACAGAAAAAGGCCCTCTTTGAATTTCTTCTTCCACCATCGTGATCTTTCGTGGGTGTGTTATACAACTTCCACTGGTCCCCCCGCACAAGGGAGCATACCCCTTGGGTCAGTAGTACTGAGTCAAAATCTGCTTTCCCAAAAATATTATAGGAAGAAAGGAATCCCGTATGATTGAATAACCCTAACTTTCAGATTTAGCAAATCAGAAAGAAAAACAGAAATGAGGAAAAGGCGTATGCTCCCTGGGTACTTATGAGCCAGCCTCCAAACAGAATCAGCTTATGAAAAATTTATCAAATCCCTAAACGTAAGATGTTAAAGTCCTCCTCCACCATTTATAAATTGCACAGAAAGGAAAGAAGAGGAGATGCTAAATGGTGCTGGGGGCTCTTGTTGCCATTTTATTATTAGTCTTGGATAATATTGATGAACTTCTAAAAAATTGCTTCCCTGAGAAACTTCCTAAATATGTATTTTACTCTGGATGCTCAAAGAGATGCTCAAGATTTGTTTAAAGTGCTTAGATATTTTCTAAGTAACCCCACAGAAGACCCTTAAAACAAGGTTTGACCTAAACCTGCCCGTTGCTGTGCTGGTAGAGAACGCTCAGGGCCAAGAACAAGCCACACACAGCAGCAGCGCCAGAACCAGATGGGGGTCAGAGAGAGGGAGCTGGCCAGTTTCTCCTTAGGTCTCAGAAAAGCATATCTGGCGATCCACCCCAACCCAGTCCCAGGGAAGAGGGGGAAAAGGAGGAGGTACACAACACTTCAGGACAGAGCTGTTTGCCCTTCAACTCCAAGGTGAGTGGGCAAAGCTAAGCCATACCGCACACTGGGTGTCCATTTTTCAAAAATAGCTTTCATTTCAATGCCTTCGAATGGGTTCTCACGCAGCCTTGGAGAAGAATAACCTGAAAGCCCATGTAAATGACCCATTTTCTCCAGACTGTTTGCCTGCTTCTCTCAGAACATTGTGTGAGCCATCCATTAGGCTATCTAAGAAATAAGCACGGACAATAAAGGCAAAGTGGACACAGCAGCCGACGTGGTTAGAGGCGGCTCTTTGCTTCGCTTTGTGCCACTCGAGTGACCCCCAAACAGTTCACAGCTCTTCAGAGATGAAAAGGCAAGACATCTTGAGTAACTTCTTCAAATCGACCAAGCCTAATGCTTTTTACAGATCTTGCAGTTGAAAACTCTGAGTTCACCACAACTCTTAATTATTTATGCGAATGGATACCAAGACTAGGGTAATTATGAAATCTACAGAAAACCAAAGAAAACTATTTTTATTTGGTATCATGCTTCAGCCCTGTGAAATCATTTAGCAGAGTAAACCTAGCTTGAAAACACCTTCTTTGACTCCCTGACTGCTGTCAAGTGGGAGAGCAAATGAAGAGAGGAGTGACAGAATGACTGGTGGTTGGGAAGTTGGAGAAAGGCAGGACAAACCTGCAGTCAGAACGACCACTTCCCCTCCTGTGCCTGTAGCAGAAGTTACTGACCGAGCACGACACTCTTTTCAACACCCAGACCCAGCCTCGGAAGCTTTCTCAACCCCCGAGTACCGTGGGCAGCAACTGGCAATCAACAGCTGGCCTGTTTGCCACTCTAGATGAAGGGAAACCTAGATGACCTTTCAGTTACATACAAAGATAAGTTGACTAATCTTTTATATAATAACTATTTTATTATTTTATTTTATTCTAAGAACTGGAGTAGTTTCGATAGTTTTCACCATGCAAAGCTAGGAAGGGTTAAGCACTAAACAACCACTCCTGATTTCGGTAAGATGGACAGATAAACGTGCAGCCTCCGCACCCAGTACAAGACTGCCTTCCGAACCAGGAGAGCAGAGAATCAGGGCGAGAGTTCAGCCTGAGAGGAAGGAAAGCGTAACTGCAGCCGGGAGGCAAGGGCTGCTGGGGAGAGAGGGCTTTTGTGGCCTCCCCTGGGGGAACACGGGCAAAGAACCTGCTCAGAAACACAGGAACCCACTTCCACTATGTAAGGCACTTCTCTCAGTGACAGAAATTTCTTTGAGGTGGTTTCCCTGTCGGTCTGAAACCACCTCTGAGTGCATTAGAAGATTATTATTCAGTCATCTATTATGGAGAATTAGTTTATTTAGGCTTTTTGCCCTCTTGACTCCTAAATAAAGATCAACAGCAAGGAGAGGATGGCTGTTTACGACAGAGACAAGGAAAGGAAATAAGCGTGATTTGGAGCCTCCTATAAAAGGCTGCCCTGTACCCAGCACTGGGCTGGGGGTGTAGGACAGCCGTGAGGAGCATTTACTGAGTTGCTACTGCATGGAAAGCACTTCTCAGGCACTACCTTGCTCCCTCTCACCACCAACAGTGAGTTATTAACATCGTCCTTTTACAGGTGAGGAATATGAGGATCAGTAATGCAACGCGACCGATGTCGCAAAGCAAGCGAGGGGCTGAGATCAGATCCAAATCAACATCTGTCTGGCCCCAAAGCTTGTGCGTTTCCCATTCCACTGAGCTGGCTACTTTGGGAAGGCATCAAAGACACACATGACATGCTCAGAAATTTTCTTTAAGGCTGATGCCTGTCTGACTCCATAGTCTTCTTCCAGAGATTTGGAAGGAAGCAAATTTTCCTTTGCAAAACAGGCCTTAAGAGAGAAGGCTTGCCCCACCTGTTGGAACATCTCGCCTGGGAGAGATTCGGGGTTGGGGGCTATGGGCTGGAACGGCTTGTCAGCTTCCTCGGGCTCAGGTATCATTCCTCCCTATAGAAGGACACAGCTTCAAAGGAGGCAAGAAACCAAAGCTAAGCATGGCCCCAGCTCCACGCAGAGGAGACTAAAAGGTCGGGGGACAAACGTCCTCCTGCAATTGATGGAGCAGAAAGCACCCAGGGCAGAATCCGCTCTGCTCAGTGTCATCACCTACAAGCTGATCCTGTCCTGCTGCACCAGTTTTATTTAGGTAGGGACTACAGCACCCTCTCACGCTGTGTAGACCATTGTGCGCCTGTGTGTCAAGAGGGGTAACGGGCCAGGTAGACCTTGTCCCCTTCTCTCAGCACATGACTCCCACTCTGATGCCATGAAGCCGGGCTACAGCTACTCCTCATGGACTCCTTGTTCCTGTGTTATTCACCCTCAGTATTCTGAGGGACCACAGGGCCTGCCTTTTGAGCAAGTCCAAGGAAACCCTGGAGCAATGTCAGCAGCATTTGTGGAACAGATAGACACACAGAAGGGGTGACATACAGAGCACAGCACCTCCAGTGTGAGTGATAACACAGGAGATAACTCAGAGGAGTGGGGAGCAGGTAGGGAAGACAACAAACTGGCATACCTGCTTCCTGCACATCTCAAATCACTGAGGAGCCAGGATCCAACCAGGCCTATTTCGACTCTTCCTCCAGAGTACTTGTAACAGAAGACAAGAGTGAATGTATTCCCCTAAGAGTCTGCCTCAAAAATAACTTTTTAACTTAAAATTCATGTAAATTTTGCAGTCTATGCCTTAAGATATCCACATTTGTTTCAATGTAAAAATAATGTTTTTAGTAGATGGGTTAAAAATAATCATCTGGGAAGATAAACCGTGTCAATACTGTGAATTACACAGACCCCAGTGTGCTGCAGGCACACCATCTTGAGAGGCACGAGAACCCTGGACCAAGTGGGGGCCATACGGTCTGGCTGCCCTACCCCACCATGAGATTTGCCTTCTTTGACCAACTTTGGAGGCTTCAGATATTCCAGAAAAGCAGCAGGTTATAAACTACAGTTCAGAAAAGAGGAGGAGTGGGAGAGAGCCTGCAGGAGAGGACATAGCCCAAGCCCCATGAAAGGTCAATAGACCAAAAACACCAAAGGAACGTATGCAACGACTGGGACCCTATCACTTTGCCCTCTTCTCCAGGTTTGTGACCAACACACCAATGATGAAGAATTAGTAATCAAAAGCCAACTCTCATGCACAGGAATTTACTTTGTTGAATATCTCTCTCCCTCATACAAACACATATATTCTGCCACCACTACTTTGGGTGAAGGAGAGGAAATATTGCAGGCATGAAGATCCTGAGAATGAGGAACTGAAGCAAGAGGCACTGGTGCTGGTGGGTACAGATGATGCCACAAATCACATAACACTAGAGCCAAGAGTTTAAAACCAAGTAGATGGTGATCCAGTGAGCGCATGCTGGTATCAGATAGGAAGGTCAACTGGCTTCTGAGGCTGGTTTCTATAAGCTAGTAGGTGTGCAAGCTTAGATAATGGATGGTTCTCAAAGACACCATTTTCACCATACAGTCCCAAATCAAGAACCCAAAATAAACATTTTCTACACAAAATATTTCAGTCTCTATAGGTTTAATACCTATCTAAATCCAATTTAGCCTAGGCAAAGGCAAATTCTCAGGGACCTACCAAGACCGTAAGTGTCAGAAAGGTGGGCACTGCATCTACCATGGTCACCACTGTGTCCCTAACTCCTAGCACATAGTAGGTTCTCAATAAATCTATGTATATTGAATGTAGGGAAGGAAGTTCATAGTATTATTATAGAATAGTTTTAAAATAACACATTCATTTATGCTGCCTCTTCCACTTCCTTTTATGGTGTGGGTCAGCCAATAATGTCACTGCAGGGTCTCACAGAAGAACCTCTACATGGGTAAAAATTCTTCATTATAGCAACTGCTATAGCATCACATCACATGTGCTTTCACTCAAAGAACTCAATAACACCCACTACGAGGGAGAGGGGCAGACACGTGCATGCCAGCCAGCCATCCCACTCAGTGATCCCACACCACAGGGGGAGAGACAGAAACCCATTCTATAGCTCCTCGCTCTCAATCAGCGAGCTTCTCGGTGTGAACATCTCACAGAGCTCAATGTGATTCTAGTGTTTCAGGAAACATATTTTTCATAGAAGTTAGCCTCTCAGTGCAAGCCAACTGCTGATCTGGTGCTCAGAGAAACAGTAAGCCATTCCAACTCTGCAGGGCCAAACCTGGCTGAGCTGGCCTCAGTGAGATTATGTAGGCCTCCAAGGTGGAGACTTCCAAAGGAATTCTCAAGGGTAATTTTGAATCTACATGACTT
This sequence comes from Smutsia gigantea, assembly GCA_032199065.1. Taxonomy (NCBI): domain Eukaryota; kingdom Metazoa; phylum Chordata; class Mammalia; order Pholidota; family Manidae; genus Smutsia; species Smutsia gigantea. The sequence continues at coordinate 217,503 of JAVSCE010003432.1, read as the reverse complement.
CTGCCTCATATACTGACTTCAAAACAGTCACTCAGTAAAGCTGCACCGCCTTGAACACAACCTGGCACGTCACGCAAAGCAAGATGAGGTTGAATAAGGAATGCCTCCCAAAGGAGAGAGCTGTACATCTGCTCACACAGTGGTCTGTACAAGAAGGGTCAGCAATACAGACAATATTATTTTTGTCATGAATTAGGACTCAGTATATCTTCTTCCAACCAGCTTTCTGGTTTTTCTAAGATGAACCAAAAAAATATCTGTGTGGTGATGATTTCACAGAAGCCTGCTAGGAATTTTTCTGCATTTCTCCTGAGTTCAACACGCATTACTTTAAGACTTCTATTAAACATACTAAACACATTTAACCCTAGCTAAAATAAATCCAGGCAATTAAATGATATGAAGAACAGCTCATTAGCAGAACATTGGTAAATATTTCTCTATTCCAGCTAAGCAAAGCTTATTATACACTTGAGCATTGTGCAGTCATACCATGCCACAATTATCAGGCTTATATGCTAAGAGTAAGCATAAAACCGTTATTGGGCAAATAATGGAATTGGCCCTGTACATGCTAAGTTCTTGGCAACTGGTTCATACAATCTTGAAATGGCCAATTTAAACCAACTGCAAGTTTTCATAAACAAGACAATTGTAACACTTTTAATGATTTGCTTTATTAGACTTTTTGAATAAACAAGCTTAGAACTCTTTCGTTCCTTGTTAGAAAGACACATATCTCAACCACAGTCACTTTAAGTGGTTTAAATGTTTGTGTCTTTGGGAGTATAGAATTTTTTCTAAAATATATTTTAGGTTTCTTTAATGCTATGTGAATTTTAGGATCCCTTTAAGGCAACCAAGTCACTTTAGGGGACAAAGAACCAAAGAACAAGATGGAGCTTGCCGCTGAAGGGTACATTCAAATGAGCTATACCTATCTTCACATCCTTTACCCCCGTAATTCTTGTGGGGAATTACGCTAAGGAAACAATCAGAGATGAGCACAAAGATTTATGTTCAAGATGTTTATCAGGCTGTTGTTTATTATGGAAAATAATTGGAAGCTTATTAATTATCTAATCTTACGGAATAATCACACAAAATATTATACATCCAAATAGTAGAATATTATGCAGCAATTAAAAATGACATTTCAAAGAATTTTTAAAGACTTGGAGAAATATTTGTTATATAATACTGGGTGGAAAGAAAAAAGTAAGCAAAACCATATCCAAGGCCTGGCACACAGCAGATATGCACAAAGAATTTTGTTGTGTAAAGTACCATAAACAACAAGACAGCAAGTCTATATTTTAAGAGCAAATACACACACATAAATAAGCATAAAGCAAAGAGAAAGAGAAAAAATATCAACAAATTAACAGTATTTATTTCTTAGTGATTAGGTTATAAGTGAGTTATTTTCTCCCTTTTTTCTTTTTCTCATATGCTATTCCAGATTTTTATAGTTAATAACCACCTCTGATACTGGGAGAGAAAAGAAACATTATAAAAATTAAATATAAAAACAGATGTCTAAATGAAATTCTATTTTTAATAGAATTTTTAAAGAGTAAGTAGAACACAGAAGTCAGAGGATATCAATAGCTATAGCAAAGCCTTGGACCAGAAGGTCACAGATTTCCCAGATGGATGCTCAAAGTAGGACCCAAGCAGAATTCAGGGACCAGAAGAACCAGCAGCTGTATTAAAAAGCAAGTTTATACCTCATCCCTCATTTTGCGTCACAATTTTCTGTGTTTGCATGATATATCAACACAAAATGCTCATTTATTTTACTCTGTTTACTGAAAAACATTAAGACGTAAATAACCAGCCCCAATTTTTCACCTGAAGCTTTTCTTGCTTTTGGTGGAGAAAAGGCTATAAAGTGTGGCACTGGGTGGGCTACATACAAAAACCCAAGGTTTTGGCAGTGTGAGCTTCTCTCTGTGCAGGGAATTAGCTGGTACCATTACCTCAGTTTAACACTCAAAATGGGAAAAGTATGAGGTAGTAAATCCATGGTTTCCAACTTAACCCATCCCTGAAACCACAAATAAGAGACAAATCTCCCCAAACAACTTTTGATGGCCTCAAATGGCTTCAATTTGAAACAAACATTTCTATGTATTGTTAATGAAGAAGGTATGCATTCTTGGTTGACCAAGCTCCTGTGAAAAAAATATCTGGTACTTTAAAAGATACATATTAAGCCCTGTCACTAAGTAGCCATCTAAGTAAAATAAATGTCTCAACATAAATTTTGCTGGTATAGGAGCATATAGTTTCAGAAATGAACCTGCCATTAAGACTCTGGGCCTAATTACGTGGCAACAAACTGAGAGATCCTAAGAACCACAAGGTCTTAAACTTGTGTGTCTGGATTTATGATGCTGCCTCCTCATTTCCTTCTCAGTTTGCATCCAACGTCACAGCTTTGATTAACAGCAGCATCTGCCAGTTCTCTCCTAAGCAGTTGGAGCATAGAGGAACGAGCACCAGAAGTCACACAAACTGGGGTTCAAGGATCGCTCTTGCCAGCTCTGAAACTTCACCCCACGGTGCCAGTGTCCTTATCCATAAAACCAAAAGGAAATCACCTGCCTCTCTTGGCTGCTGTGAAGATCAAAGAGAACAACTCCTGCGAAGGCGCAGATGGCAAAACGGCCATTCAGAATAGTGTCTGCTATGGTTTTTCAAAAAAGAGGGTCCTAATCCATTAGAAATACACAAGAAGGGTACTGGTATTCAACCGAAGAAATGAGCTGATATTTCACCTGAAAAATCCCTCCCTTCAGGAGAACAGTGATATTCCCTGCATGGTTCATCCTCTCAGCAATCCAACAAATTCTCTGGAGTACCTGCTGGGAGCTCTTCAATGCACTCCAGAGGATCAGTGTGGCTTTTTAGTCCATCTTAACTCCTTCCATTTTAGGAACTGTCCCTCCTAAGCCCTGTGATTCAGATGAAACTCTTCACTGGAACCTTCCCTCAGGGGCCCTCACCACCAGGCCGGGCACAAGACCCAGGCGGACTGGTCAGAATTCTTTTTTAGGAATTGACTTGAATCATCAGAGGGCAGCAAGGGTGACCTCCCTCCAAGATACTACTGAGTAAAGGTGCACTTCACCATCTTCGTCTTCCCTCCACAACTGGAAGAGAGCCGACTTCCCATTCTGCACTAACACCACCTCACACATAAACTCCCTTCCCTGGCCATTTCCCAGCAGAAAAACATTTCTGTCCTCACAGGCGTCACCTTCCAGGAAACGCGATCTCACCACCCTGAAACAGCATGAGACCCACCCAAGGCAGCCAGCAGCGGGCTTGTACGCAAGCGCACTGGGAGAGAAACCAAGGACCAATATCGCTCCTTTGGCAAAATAAAAAACTCAATCTCTATCGCAAATAAAAAGGCAAAGCTGGCTGATCTGTAAAAGCTCCCAAACAAAATCACCAGCCCAGGAGAGGAGCGTGAAGAGGAAGAAGGAGTTTTGACTATGTTCTCATCACGTTTGCGAGGTGAGCCTGGTTTTGCTAATGAATAGAAACTATTTCATTGGCTTTCCACTTTTTTCATGGCCCAATTATCTTCCACATTACTAAGTTATCTAAGTAACCACAATTATTTCCTTTTCCTGTGTTTTTCAGCCAGTCGGAACCCATAAAGAAGTAAAGAAAGATACAGAGGAACAGATATGATGTCCCTCTGGGGACATCACCAGGACTTCATTGAAAGCCTCTAAAACCATCCAGAAATTCAGATTTCCATTAAGGTTGGAAAGCTCCTGAAATGGATTTCAATGGGGGAACATATTAGTGCTCCTTAATATAGAAAATGTTGGCATTATCAAAGGCTACAAAAATTCAAGTGATTCAACTAGAGCCAGACTGGTATTTGCTTGGACGGCATAACAGACTCTCCTGGAGGGAGGCAGCAAAAACAACGCACTCTGCTTTGTGTCTGAAAGACACTTGAAACTGTGTAGAACAACTGACAGCTTAAGCAACAGGAAAATGGCTGGGTAAGAAAAGTCCAGAAGAGGCTACGTTCCTTTTTGGGGCAGAGCAACAATGGTTCTAAATCACTCATCTGCTCTTCCTTGAGGTGCACCCTTCAGATTTTTATTGTTTGAGGTAATAAAAGTACGATACGGTTACCTAACAACTGTGGGATGCCGTTTTCTCATCTGTTAAATAGGCAGAATGGCATGTTTTTGTTGTTGTTCTTTCAGGTCCTTTCAGACCTAAAAACATTTATAGTTAAGCTCAGAATACACAGTCCCCACAGTTTCCAGGAAAATACTTGCGTAATTGGCCCCAGTGGAAAGGATATCTAGCAACAAAGCCCTTTACTCCTAGACTAAATAAGATCCCTCTGCATCTTATTGATGGGTAGGATAAGATTGGATAGCATGAGGGCTTAGGTTAAATTAAATAAGAAAATTTATAGGCAGAGTTAAAACAGTAGAATGAGATAGAACAATTCTTCAGATCAGGACATCAGAACAGGACGGATGCTTATATGGTTGGGATACTTTAAAAAGGCAGAGAGATGGGAAGGCCATTCTATAAATGAAAGGATAAAAAGGAATTTCAACAGATGGAACGAAAAATGTTTCCTGAGATATTCCTTCCCCAGCACTGCTTTTCCTTCCGATTCCCTAGAGCAGGCGTCTCTGCCTTCTTCAGGACGACCACCATCCTGACCCTCCCATTCTCTCCTTCATTCTCCAGGGATGCCTGAGTCCCGGGCAGTGGGACGCGCGGCCCTGCCCAGCCACCTTCGCTGAGTCCCGCTGTAGCACCCCACTCCCCTTTGCTCTGGCGCGTTGCCCAGAGTATTCTAGAGACAAAATGAGCCCGTTGTCTAGGCGTTTCCGGCCTCACACCTTTGCGGAAGCCCATCACTTTACCTGGAGGGCTCACTGCTCCCGGCCAGTGACCGCGGGTCGGCGACCAGCCGCGCCAGGAAGCCCCCTGGGGCCCATCCCCGGCCGCTCCCCACCCCCACACATCTCTGTCACATGAACTTCTGCAGTTTAGAAGGGAACAACAGAAAATTAAATATTGGGCATGTGAAAGAGGGAAAAAAAGAGATTCCTGAAGCCCCTTTAGGCTTCCCCAAATGGAGGTGCCAATAAAGTCACATTTTCTAAGGATGCAGTTCTGTGTATTAAGTACATCCACGTTGTTTCGCAACCATCGCTGACACCCATCTCCAGAGCATAACGTCACCTTTGTGTAAACGAGTTTGAGTGGTATTTCTGTCACTTGCCTCTAACAAAATCCTGACAAATAAATGCGGAGTATTGATATGAGGGTTGTTTTAAAAACAATGAATAAAGCAAAATTTAAGGTTCTTAAGAATAATCAGAGTCTGTCTATAGCATCTTGCTACGCTGATGGACAGTGATTGCAATGGGGTATGTGGTGGGGACTCGATAATGGGGAGGGATGTAGTAACCACAATGTTGCTCATGTGAAACCTGAGCGCAAGACTGTATATCAATGATAACTTAATAAGAAAGAAAAGTAAGGAAGGAAGGAAGGAAAGACGGTAGGAAGGAAGGAAGGAAGGAAGGAAGGAAGGAAGGAAGGAAGGAAGGAAAGAAGGAAAGAAGGAGAGAGAAGAAAGAAAGAAAGAAGGAGAGAGAGAGAGAAAGAAGAAAGAAAAAAGAGAGAGAGAGAAAGAAAGAGAGAGAGAGAGGAAGAAAGGAAGGAAGGAAGGGAGAGAGAGGAAAGAAAAGAAAACAAAAGAAAGAATAATCAGAGGTCTGGGAAGACCAGGAAATAAGTAACCAAATGGGTCATATGGTATAAAACCCTGAAAAAGGGCTCTGTATTTGTATACTGTACTAGGAGAAAGCACTAATACACAAAAGAAGTGCGCCTCTCATCTCCCAAGGGAAGGAGACATTCTACAGAGGGAATTAGAATCAGGCCAGACAATCTCCTAAGGCCAGGGAGAGCCTTAGAGAATATGAACGGAAGAATGAAAAAAAATGAAAGCCTTAGCAGAATAGATTCTGTTTATTTTAACAAGCTTTAAGAAGCTGTTCTCCATATTGTCTTTACACATGTATATAAATAACGTATTAAAAATGTAATGGAGGAATTGTCTAGGACCCTGTTTTTTCATGTCAGAAAAGTCTGTGCAGTATAAATTATTTTGAAATCAATCTAGAAAATTTACATAAGAATGTTCTATAATACTTTTCAGTGCATAAAAAAAAGAAAAAAGTAGTCATGACATAATCCTTTCTTATAGCAGGCTTAAACTCCTTCACAGCTTTTCTTTCGTTTCTTTTATCACATATTTAAATTTGAATAACCCTCTATTCCCTTTTCCCCCAGGAATAAAATTTTCTGACATTAATATACCTAAATACTTGATAATAAATCCTACAGTGTTATGATCCAACAAGGCATTAGATTAGCCACTATTATGTTCTTGGTATCATGTTTGTGAACCTATAAAGTGGGTCCTCTACATAATGGGTTTTTCTTATCTCTCTGCCCTTTTCTCCACTTATCAAAGTATTGTCAGTGTGTATTTTGAGAAAACAAATGTGCCCTAGAGAAAGAAATGGGATAAATGGAATGGAGAGTTGTCATAGATGGACATTAGCAATTTGCTTGGTGGCCAGACTTAAATCATAAATATCCTTCACTTTGGCTGGAGCCTACATAGCTGAAAGATGCATGCTTCAATTAATTGCTGTTTCAGGATAATTGTATGTCTGGGGGAAAAGAAGAAAAAAAAGGATTTGCACACAGCTCCAAGCCAAAGCACTTAGTTTGCCCACGGCAGTCAGTCCCAGAAGAATGTTGCCTTAGAGATGTGCCTGTTCATCTAAATCAACATTAAAACCTCTGAGACATTTAACAGCCTTTATTAAACGGACATTCAGGAGCCCATTTTATTTTTATTCCCAGGAAAGCTTACCACTGATCATTTGCTTTTGAGAAATATTATGTGATGTGAAAAGTTATTGTTGCAAAAACAGTTAAGAGAATGTATTCTCCTAAATTTGTATAATTTGAATTACTGTAAAACACAGGTGCTAGATAAGGAAACCATTTTTAATATAATAGTTTGGTTATTCTTTGACTAGCAGGCCTGACCTTAAATTCCTGCTCTAGCATCTACGACAGAGGAAGTTCATTCCTAACAGGGGGAGCATAACTCAGATTGCCTCAACCTCTCATCTCTTCCAGGAAAAATTCCCTACTGATGTGAAGCAGCAGAGTGAGGGGCTCAGATTAAATGCATTTATCTTCACCACCCTCAGTGTTCTCTTTGGATCATTTGGAAAGTCTTGAGCACAAAGACAACGTAATATGTTATGTCTTTTTTTATCAGAGATAACCTGGACAAGTTCTAGAGCTAGAGATGTAACACACTGGGGAAAGTGACATCAGTTCAGCCCAAGGTCAGGACTAGAAAGGAAGATGGGCTCAGAGAGACAATGTGGAGTTACAGGAGGTTCTTCGGGAGTATGGGTTCTCATCTCCCTCCACCACGTCTTGGGTCAGGCTACTTATGGATTGGAGATTTGTGTTTACCACCTGTAAAATGAGAACCCGGCACTGCATGTCTAAGGCCTCTTCCTATACTAAAATGTCAGTATGAAAATACTTCCTGGATCCTCTCTTGTGATTCTGCACCAAGAATGGCACCTAGAGGAAGACAGAGAATAAAGGTTTCTAGAACCAAAAACTGGCCTTCTAAAGTGGACAGTGTTAGCCTGTCAACCCTACCATTGTATGCTGTAATTGCCTACCAGGATCTGCTTTGTGCTTTTATTTCTCTTTACTCGCTGAACACACCCCCTGCTGCCCTAATAGCAGACCCAGGTGGAGAAGGAGGCCCCTAAACCTCTGCTGTAGCTGGAAGTTCAAAGCAGGAGACAAGTCACACACACACACACCCTTCCAAAATGCTGAGAAATGAGAACTAAACATTTTCTTTACGGATCAGAAACTTTCATGAAGATGGAAGTTTTATTCAAAGCCTTGAGATGTCCATCACCTGTGCGTCAGGTAGCTTTAAAAAACATTTCATGCTCCCATTCCTCTGGAAGATTTAGGTCTCTCTTCCAGCCCATGGACACACCCTCTATCCTTCACATTCTCCTCCTTGGTCTTTTACTAGATCATGACAGTCACGAAATAAGGAGTCAGGAGAAGTTTAAAGAATGGGCATCATTCTCACCACGTCGTGCTGTGTTCCTTCTGTGTTTCCTTAAGCAAGTGGTTGTTTCATGTTACTCCATCAGATTTTCTTCCCTTATTCCTCTTTGCTATTGCTATTTGATTAAACTAAAACAGGGTTTCAAGACAGTTTTTTTCTTTCCTATTATTAAACTGGGAAATACTTGAGGCATACAAAACTGTTCAGACAATATTATAACAGACACCCATGTACCACTACTCAGTTTATGAAATGAAACATCACAGCTATAAGCCCCAGACCCATTAGCCATCCTTCTGCTCCACAGTGAACCATTATCTTGCTATCAGTGATTATCAGTCCCACATGTTTTAAAATATTTACTGAGTGTGTTTATAATCATAAACAATGTAGTGTTTTAAAGGTTTGTGTAAACACAATCATAGTGGATAAATCCTTCTGGAATTTGCCTTTCCCATTTGACATTATGTTTTGGGGATTTATTTATATTGGTGCATGTAATTCTACTTAATTTGTTTTCACTCCTGCATAGTATTCCATTGCATGAAAAACACTGCAATTTATTTCTCCATTTCAGGGAGACTTGTTTCCAGTTGGTTGGTTTGTCTGCTTTTTGCTGTAGATGTGCTATAATGAGCACTCTTGTACTTGTTTCCTTATACACAGAGGCAAGGGTATAAACCCGGGAGTAGAATTCCTGGACTGTGGGATGTACAAAGCTTCGACTTGACTATCTGAAAATCCTTCGCCAGGTGGTTGTGACAATGTATAGTTCCAGGAGCAGTGTGTAAGAGTTCCTGTGTACCTGTGTCTTCTCTACCATTTATTATTTCAGATTTTAACTCTTGTAAATCTGTGTAAATAGTTATATCTACTTGTGTGCTTTCACTGGTTACTTATGAAACAAGTAAGTCTTAAAGGTCAAAAAATTTTAAAGAAAAAAAAATTGAATGAATACATGATTCCATAATGTGTAAGCCAGCCTCAAAAAGTAATGAATGTACTTTCATATGTGTAATAAAATGCATTTAGGAAGAATTTTATTTTCCGTCTGTATTTATGAAATATTGGCTTCTGAGGTGCTGATTACAAGTAGAGAAAAGAGCTTGGTCCCTTAAACTATTCCCTGAGAACGTTCCGTATTCTAGAAGGTGAATCAAGCCCTAGACGTCACTAGGTAGGGTTTGAGAAACAACACCACCATTATTGTTGCTCCAATGGCAGTGGCTCTCCATGGATTAAATCCGGACCACAATTTAAAGATACTCAGAAAGAAAAGTTTTAAAAATGAGAAGGAAAGAGGATAAACAAGGAACTCAGTTTTAATAAACTATATCTACAATTGACACTTTCCTCCTTATAAACATAATTTTAATCTAATATAGCATATAAATTGCATAATCTTTCAGGTATCATTGTTAAAACCAAATTTTGCTTTTCTGAGCCAATCTCAAAGGGTAGGTCTGAATAGGCAGCAGAAGGAGATGGTTTTAGGATGTGTTTTTTAAAAAACCTCAATTTTCATAGCAGTCTAGTTACTTAACAAGAGTAGCTATAAATTCCTACAGATTAACTCCCAAACGCTGTGGGATAAGCAGCACAGAGAAATGGTTTGTGAGCTGGCCCTTGGAGGCCAGGCTGTCTGAGTTCAAATCCCAGCTTTCCTGTGTATTAATCATGACCTTGGGAAAATTACTTAGCATCTTTTCTCATTTGTAAAGTGAGGATAATAGAAATACTTACCTTATAATAGTTGTTGCAGAATTAGACATAAGTATAGGAGCTAGCACATAAGTCATCAAAACATTAGTTATTGTTTTGTAGCCTCATATTTGCAATTTAAAAAAATTAAGTTCTCTATTTAAAGTAGATATCTAGGGAGTAGTCTTTTGTGCCCTTTTTGGACATCTGTATTTCTAATGTTTACAGGATTACCTAGGTGATGAATTACCCAGGTGGGGTCATTTTTGTTTTCCTCTCTATGCCTTTCTGTACTTAAAAAACTATCATCCAATATGTTTTTAAACCCTCATGGAATTCTTAAATACAAACTCCACTTTTTTTCCCCTTTTCAGGAAAAAGAGTCAAGGGCTACGAACGAGTAGAAACATTGATTGTTTTAAAAGCATCTCTTATCTCACTGCATCTGCTCCTACCTGATGCAGCACAAGGTCATTTACTGTCCACTTTCCTGGTCTAGAGTTGTCACAGATCACAGGCTCTACATTCAAAATAAATGTGAAGTTTATTATGGATACATATGGTGACTTCCTATTTAGAAGAAACAACAGTTCAGAATCTTGCCAAGATTCTTCTGACACAGAAGAGGATTACAAAGCCAGAGCTCTCTGTGTGTGGTGGGGAGGGAGAGAAAAGAAGGAAAGGGGGGTGACCTTGGGCTTTGGATTTACTATGACCTGCTTATGTGTCAGATGATAACTGTCTCCGGGGATCTGTAGAACCAAAGATTTGAACAGAAAGCCCTTATGAGAAAACCTTTGGTATCAAATTTATGTCACACATTGTAATTTTTCTTTTGATACACAAGCATCTACCATAAAATCAAATAATTCAGGATGTACAAGATATACTCTAAGATAATTTCAGGGTTAAGAGTTTGAAATTAAGTAAACAAAGAGAATATTCAATTAATCTTATGTTTTTTCAGTATACTACATTTGATAATGAACCTTGTTTGGGGAATTTGTTTCTCAAGGAAGGATAATTTGCTTTAGGCAAGGACTGGAATTTTGACCTAAAAACAGACCTAATAATTTGGCATCTATGAAAATATGATTTTCTCCCTTTGGGTTTAAAAGGTGGTGTAGGTTAGAAATTACTGTGCTTACCTTAAAAATAGTTTGCAATCCAAACATTCTCTTCTAGAACTCTGCACAAATTCTCCTAGCATAAACTTCTGAGGAAAAACACTTGCAGTTACCTAAAAATGAACAATTCCTCCTTTCTGGACATATTAAGCTATTTTTCTCCCATCTTCAATGTCTCATTGAAGAAAACTTTTGTGGCTTCCCCTGGAGAATCAATGACATAGCTTCAATAACTCTTCAGTGACTTTTCTACGTTTTCCAAGACAAAAATGATCAGTGTTCTTCATTACAGTAAACCCATTTACAAGCTGTTGTACAGTTTATAAATCCCTCGGTAAGAGACCAACTACACATATTTTTAAATACACTGCTAGTGCTAGAGAGAATTTTAGAGTCGATCTAACTGGGCTGCATATTTGAAGTCCCTGGAGAGCCTTTAAAAATACTGATGTTTGGGCAAAACCCACACCAATTAAATCAGAATCTCTATGGATAGGGCCCAGGAACCTTTATTTTTTAGAAGGTTCCCGGGTAATTCTGATGCATAGTGAGGGTTGGATACCACAGATCTGGTCCAATCAGCTCATTGAAGGCAGCCAAAGCCCAGAGCTGTTAAGTGACATTCCTAAAGTCACAGAGACAATTAGTCACATAGCTGGGGTTGTAACCCACATCTTCGGATTCTTTCATCTCTATTACATTACCTTCTTTCATAACTCCATTTCTCCTTATGAAATTAGATCTCAGAATCTCAGATTCCACAAAAAGGCACCACAATTTGGACCCAATTCCATGAGAGCTCCTGGAGACCTGCTATACAAGAGTTCAATGGCTGCCTTTCTGCCCCGCAGTTTGCTGTGTTAAGAAAACTCTATCACCCTGTGAAATGGGAACACCTCCCCCTCCTGCCATCTTCACCAGAAAACAGCAGTCTAATTCTCAATATATATTAATGGTTTTCTTTATTGCTTTCCCCAACCCCTGTCCTCTGATACTTCTCTTTTAAAAAAGTAGTAACAATATCTTCTAAAAAACTTCATTCGGTGATAAATTAAGTTTCTAGCAAAGGGATGAACTAGAAGCTTTCATATAAAGACATGGCTTCAGGGCAACTTCTTGAAAAAGGTCTCATTTGCTGACGGGTGGTCTGAAGCTTTGCTTCCAGGGAGAGCTGAGCATGGGCCTGCAGAAATAGTGCAGGGCACTGGAAATGAGCCAAGCTCAAGTACTGAGTGTCACATTACATCACTGGCTCCTCTCCAAGATTCTGGAAAGGGATAAGCACAATTAACCCACCCAGTTCAGTGAACACCTCCTGATACACACACCTTAAGGCGTGATGACTCCTGGAAGGCCATCTCCTCTGCTTGTCCTGACCGATCCCGTGTGCATGTCCCTGCTAAACTATTAAAAACAACCAAGAAAATGGTTTCGTTTTAATACAAAGTGTGATCCTCTTGGGGCAGGAAGAAAAAGACAGCTGACCCATGAGAAAGAGGTGTCAGAACCAGGGCGGAGTTGGACAAGACCTGGACCAGGAGTCTCGGGCCTCAGCTTCTGCCACTTGCTGGTCACACGTGCTGAGGGAAGTCCATTTCTCAGGGCTTCATTTTCCTCATGGATAAGCTGGCGTAACACCTGTTCTGACCGCCCCATGGGTTAATTATAAAGACCAAAAAGATAATTAAATGGAGAGAACATGTATATAAAAACATCCCTTAAAAACCATACATAAATGTGGGTATTACTAGAAAAAACAAAGGAGATGAAAAGAAACATACCACCAGATAAAAAGTGAAGACATTCAGGAGTACAGAATTCCTAAAAAGAAAAAAGACTTGACTATGGAACAATCCAGCAATATAATGCCATGATGAACAACCACAAACGTGGAGTGAGGCAGACTTGAGTCAGATCTTGGCACTGTCAAGTCACCTCCCTGAGCCTCATTGTGCTCGCCTGTGATGGGGATCATGATGCCATGCACCTGTTAAACATGCGATGAAGTCGGCATGAGACAAACATGTAAAGGGCTTAGCTCAGTGGCCGCCACGTGTTAGCTGTTGGTTACTATTTCATAGTATTATTGTTGTCCTTACTTCCCTACCTCACAGGGTCGTGGTAGATATTGGGATCAGCTATGCAAAAATGAAGGCGCACAGGAAGCTTTCAATAGGTGTTTGACATTACTGTACTTGAGTCACCAGCTGTCCCTCATGACAGAACTGGAAATATTGTTGAAGGTCACATTTTCAAACTCTTTCCTTTCTTACCGGGAGATTTTTCTTTGTTGACCTGGCCCGGTTCTTTACAGAGTCTGAGTAATATCGGGTAGACTGTAGAGGTTCCAGTTAACTACCCTCCCATTGCACAGGGATATTGCTCATCTATGGGGACCCCATATGTTAAGTGCTTTCTTCAAGGTAAAAGCAGGGAACAGTGTCCATAGTATTAACTCCATGTCCTATAGCTATCTGAGCCTATAGCTAATCAGGGTGACTGGCAGGAATCCAGCCAATTACCAGAATTACCAGACATAATGGGCACAGGAAACAAAGGAACAAAAGCCACTTGAAGAGAAGTTACATGAAACGTGCAGCAATGTTCTAGAAGTCTCCGTGAGTGGCAATTTGTGTCACTGATCCTACTAATGTTTTCATTCAAATGGAGAAAACATAGGGAAAATCACAAAAAGCTAAGGCAAAAAATATTGACTTAATATGAAATTTCCTATAAATCACATGAAAATACAATACAAATAACATCCTTGAAAAATATCTAAAATATTAGTTGAGTTCCTTGTTCTGGTAAAACAAAAATCTACAAGTAATATAAGCTCATGTGTAGAGACTTAGAAAATGCAAATGATAAAATTGTAAATGAAATAAGATCATCCATAATCAAACCTCCCAGAGATGACACTATTAACATTTTAGCACATATTCTTTCATATTTTTCCGTCTGTGTATATACATAAAAATAGAAAGTTTTCCTAAAATGAGATATAAAATCTCTGGCTAATTAAGTCCTTAAAAAACACAGAGAAGGTTTAAAGACCCACTGAATTAAACAATGATAAAAACTTCGCCTTTTGATTACCATGTAATTAAAACATATGAAAACACAGAGTTTGGCATTTAGCCAGGTATGCACTGAAAGTCTATATACAAAGTAAATCCTTTGGTTCTCACAACAGTTCTATGAAGTAGGTACAATTATTGTTTCTGAAAACAAGGCAAAGTGAAGTTAAGCAACTTGCTCCAAGGTCACACAGTAGGTAAAATGCTAAGCTGGGATTTGAACCCAGGTGACGGGGCCCCAAAGTTGATGGTCTTAGCTGTCTTGCTATGCTGCCTCTCAAACAGAGGTGCGCTATTATCACTATAGATTCAGAAAAGGAAAACTCCCTTAACCTTATCTGTTACTTGGCAGCAAATCACATATAGTACAGTGATTGCTGACCTGATCATAAAACTGTCTAAATGCTGAAAATCACAACACACCCAAATAATCTAGGAAACAGATACTGATTAAAAGAAACTAAATAGAACTTGCATTTCACAAGCAAAGACAGAAGGATGATCTTGGAAGGTGGGATGTCATTGTCAAACATAGTCAACACATGCTTTCTTCAAGGATACACTGCTGTGTTTAGGTTTATGACTTATAAGTTAGACTGCCAAGAATTTTTTAAAAGGTTAATACATCTGTGGCTGCATTTCCCCAGAGCACCATAACCCACAGTCTTGCCAAAATTAGAATAAAGGGATTGACTGTCCTCTTTCTTCTTCTGCCTTAAGAATGTCACCATTTGAACTGTGTAGGGAATAAAGCTACTATGAACTCAGCTTGCAGGAAGAATTTTCTGCTTGGATTATAACCAAAACTCCTCATTCCATGACCGGGTCCTAGTAGTCTCAAAGGGCAGCTGGAGGCAGATCCAAACACTCATCCCTTCCAATCCAAGATTTCGAAAGGAAAACCCACGTGAACTTGGAAGGTATAGAATTAATTGCATCATGGGGACTGCCAAGATAGGGGTATATCCTAGGTTATGACATGGCAAGTCACTAGAATGACCACAAAGAAGTAACATTAAACAGTATCTTTGTGACATGTGAGAGGTACCCCGTAGAAGAGAGGAAGAAAGGGGAAGTATATTAATCAGGAAAGCTAACTACTATACCAAACGTCTCCTAAATCTCAGGGGTACAGCACAGTAAGAGCTTTTTTCTGTCTCATGTTACAGCTCAGTGCAGATCAGGAGAGGGCCAAGCTCCACATAGCCATTCAGGGTCTCAGGCCTCTTCCTCCAGTGGCTCCACCATCTCCCAGGGCCTCAGGATCCTCTTCTGGTTCCTGTGCTTACAGTCAACAAACCAGGGAAGACAAAGTGAAGAAACATGTGGAAGATTTTATAGGAATGAGACCACAAAGTAACCACATCCCTTTGGCTGGAACTCAGTCACCTGTCCCTACCCAACTGAAACAAAGCCTGGAAAATGGGCTCTACAGAGGAGAATAGAAGAGGGGGTTTGATGAAATACAGCATTGTCTCTGCCATGAGAAGAAGAAGAAATTAATCCATATTTTGACACACATAAGCAAAGAGGCCTTTACCTAAGTCACTGTCAGCAGCCATGCTTCTTGAAGGGGATAAACTGAGCTGACCCTGAGCTATTAACCATTAAGAATATCCTAACCTGCACACCGTTCCCTAGCCCTGCTGAACGTGGTATGATGGTCCCATGTTCCTCTTAGCCCGTGGCTCTCAATCAAGGGCAATTTTGCTCCGCCAAGGGGCATTTAGCAATGTCTAGAGATATTTCTGATGGTCACAGCTGGTGAAGAGAGCTATAGACATCTAGCAGGGAGATGCCAGGGACGCTGAAATACATTCTACAGCCCACAAGACAGTCCCCCACAACGAAGACCTACCTGGCCCAAAATGTCAAAAACACTGTGGTTATGAAACTCTGCTCTAGGCCATGAATCTAGGACTTTGTACATCTCTTATAACACATCTATTCATGGGCCATTTATGAGTACTTACTTTATGCTCCACGCTTCATCTAGCACATTATAATGGAATAATTATTTCCATGTCTCTTTTTCCCCTTCACCACTATGAGTTACAGGATAAGAACAGGACAGGTCTTTCTGTCCATCACCATCTTCCACCATCCACTGATACAAGGCACATAGTTCATGTTGAATAAGCAGACGGATGGATGGATGACTTTATACCTTGAACGACTGTGTTCCACACTTTGACTTTTTAAATAAATGAAGGTATTTCATTCTTAAGTCTTCCCATTCTGAAAACCCAACAAAACAACAAGGAGGTGATAACCCAGCTGTCCTTAAGAAACCCAATGCTCAAATTGACCTTAGAGGCTGGTAATGAAGCACCAAGCCTTGCTGTTTTAAGTTAGCTCTTCACAAAATCTCATCCACACCCAAATACATAAGAAGTTGTACCCATGTTGGCAGCTGCACGGTGAGCTCCATTTGGTCTGAGCTCTACATATACATATACCATCTCAGCTCCAGTAACGTGGCGCATGGGGATAGGGCACAATTCCAAAAATGTCTGTCATTCAAAATCTACCCACATGAGGGAAGAGGAACACCTTAATTTCTGGAATAGGACCCACTTCACCCCAGTAAGAAGCTCCTCTTAAAGGCAGTGAGTCTATTTGATTCAAATGAAAGGCAGTTCATGAGACTCAGTTCCCTTCTCACCTCTCCTTTCCCTACGCATCAGCCTTCCAATCTAGAAGACAGCAGAGCTTCTCAAAAGCATGCCAAGAAGGGATGGAATGTGTTGGTATATCAATGATAACTGAAATGTTACCTCACATTGGCAAAATGTTTTCAAAAAAGTTCTTTCATATTTGTTATTTTATCTGACCCTCATCTTCTTCCTGCAGGCCTAATATTCTGTCACAATACCTTTCAATGGTTTGAGGCTTTATTGCCACAAAATATGGTCCCAGTATATTCTACCCCGGGCAGCTCTGTTATGGGGTACACCTCATGCTGGGTAAAAAGAGGACAAAAACTGCAATTGGACAGCCTTGCTCTATCCAGTTCCTGACACTGTCACTTACTAGCCCTGTGCCTCAATGTATGTCACTAATTTTCTCCCAGACTACTTCCTCCCGTGTTAAGCAGAATCACTGCTACATGCTCCACTTCACTCAATGCTCCTAAAGTGGGATAAAATATGCAAAGGCATTTTGTAATGCTGGTGTCAGAGCTTCTTCCTGGAAGTGGTCAGTATGCCCCTCAGATACTGAATGTCTCTAGCCAAGGCAGAACTACAAGGAAATACAAACTTGATTATGTAAATGATATTCTTAAACTAACTGCTGCTCTTTTTCCTTCAGCCAGTATCTGATGACTTCTAAATTGACTTAATAAAGGGAATAAACAGAAACTGCTTCTATTATATTTCATATCACAGCTTCTCACTGTTTAGCAATAACTCAAGTTTAACCACACTCTTTGACCAAGAAAAATAATGCAATTGAACAATTCAAAACTGTACCCTGTTCAATTGTTCTCTCAGTTTTCTCTCACAAGACAACACAAAGCTGGAATGACAAGGGAATATCTATGGACAACTGGCTGTATTTTCTTTTCATACCCAAATAATACATAAATACAGTCTCTATTTAAAAATTTCAAATACAAAAATATACAGAGCAAACCAAAAAAATTTACTTCCCAGGGGTAATCAACCATCAATCTGTCTGGTGTGCATCCTGCCAGACTCCTTTCTGCAAACTGACTATACATGCATATACACAGAAATCTCATTTTGTTTTGTGTATAATTGGAATCATACTTTATGGATTGTTCTACAATTTGCTTTTTATTTATTTATTTATTATTTATTTATTTCACATTGCAACTTGCTTTTTGACTTTTCGAGGACTTTCCCATATCATGTATGCATATCCAACTCATTCTTTTTAGTAGCATATGGGTTTCTGTTAGGTAAATATCCCAAACTTTATTTAACCCTACTGATGGTAGTTTGGTAGTTCTCAGTTTCCAAAATTACAAACCTTTCCTAAACTTTTAAAGTTAATGGACTCCAGCTGATTGCCTCTCTCTAAATTTCACTTGAAACACACTTCCAGTGAAGTTCTTTCTAATACCCCCCTCCTCCCAATGACAAAAAGTAGAAGGCTCTTTTTTGAAAACAGTGTGAACTCAATAGAACCTCTTTAAGAGGCTAAAGAGAGGCTTAGCAATCTACATTCAATGCTAAATCTTTCAAACTGCATTCCTTGTTTACTGTTAATGGCATTTTTCAATCAGTCCTATATTTTACCTGCAGATAGAAGGGACCTCTACCTGTGGGCTCTGTGTTAAGCATTATAATCTTCAGCCTCCACACACACTTGCACACACAGACACACACACACACACACTTGCACACACACAAAATCCTAAGACCAAAGAAAGAAGGCAGGCATGTGAAAATCTTAGCAAGCTATAAGGAATTGTCTACCCAGTTAAGCATGGTCTTGGGCTCTATAAAAGAACTAAATGAAATGATATCACCAGACTCATCTAGAAAAGCAAAAAGATCCTCCTTTGGAATTTCCAAATCCAAATATTTGTTGATTGCCAACTACGTGCTGAGAGGGGCTTAAAAGTAGTATGAAATCCAACCTTTGCCTTCCAGAAACTATAAAACAACTGGGGAGATGAGGGTCATATGAATAATACAACTAACAATGCAAAGTGTGGTGAGCCAGTGAATGGCACCGGCAGTGAGTGCTGTAGGAGGAGCTCTTCGGTACAGTAACCTAAGGGAAGGAACATCAAGCAAGTCATCCTAAGGAGGGACCTCAGTACTGGAATGAGGGCTTAAAAAAGCAGTCAATTGATGAGGGCTATTTTTTATGTGACCATAAAATGATAAACTCTGACTCTAAGAGATACCTAGACAAATGAACTGAAGTATAATTGTGCACTTGGTGGGAACAGGACCAGAGGAAATAATTCTCTAAGAGGTGAAAACCCAACAGATTCCACATAGAGGCTCAATACAGACCCCAAATGCTGTCCAGAATCCCCCAAACCCTGCCCCTCCTCAGGACTGTTTGGCTGCAAGGGACTTCTCTGCAAAGCCTTCTTAGAGGGATCAGAATTTAAGTATTAGGCACTTTTCCTGTCCTGAAGGCTGAGTATGTGTAAATACATTTAAAAACCATCACTAAAGCATCTACTGTGTGCCCACTACCTAAGTTAAGACTGGAATAAGAAACCACAAGATTCCTACCTTGAAGCATTCACAAGTGTCTAAACAATCTACTCAAACTCAAGGGTGTTCTGAATCCACCTCCCCAGCCACTCAACGGTAGAGCCTGAACTCACAAACAAATAGAGCAACAGAAGAACGTAGGCAAAGCATATTTCAACAGGATAGTATAAAAGATTTCTTGTTTTAACTTATTTCTATGTTAGGCTTGGTCTGGTCTACAGGCCTTGCACTTTCTTTCAGCTCTATGGTTACAAGTGTTGCCTACATATCCCTTTCATGGAGTTTTTAAAATAATTTTCAATTTTCTTTCTCTATTTATCACAAAGAGAGTCTCTAACTAAGCCCCAAACTGCCTGTCTCTCCCCACAACAAACTACTAAAAAAAAGAAAGAAAGGAGGGAAGGACAGAAGGATGGAAGGGAAAGGAAGAAAAATTTTACAGTAGCTACTGAGAAAAAGAGAGTCACTGTACCATGTCAGGTCCAAGTGTGCACAGAATACGCAGCAAAGGATGCCTTTCTGCCTTCCTACAGAAGCAGCAAAGGCCCAACAGCATTCAGGAACATTTGAGGGAAAATGGGAAGAAGCCTGACATTGCTGTCCGTCACTCAATAGAAGAAAATGGATGAAACAAAGTGTTCTCTAACGCCCTGGCAGTGGCAGAGAGGCCAATGCCATAGAGCAGAGCTGAGAGGCAGCAGAGACTTATTTTTAGAGCAAACACAACTCCTTTAAGTTGCTTGCCATCAACTGTGGGTCCTGTATAATAGCTGACTGTATCATTGCTTTTCCCTAAGAATAGACCTTTGTTCTCATATAGTACCGCACTCTTGAATGTTTCAGTTGTAGTTCCTATGCTTAAAAGAAAGGCACAAAATACTGTATTTGTTCAAAACAAAGAACGAATCAATTATTAAATCATCTTTTCTAAGAACTCAATCTATAAATAAAACATGTTTAGAAAACAAGTATTTTCCTGGCTCTGTTGTTTCTACTTTCAGTCGCATTAATTAAAAGGTACCATTTCAGCAATACTTTTCTCAAAAGACAAGACTCACTAACTCACTTGTATTCAAGCTATTCTGCTAAACTTTTTTTTAGGAATGTGGCCCCACTCAAGGGAGCATGTACTCTTTAAAAATATTTCACAACATTAGCATTCTCACTGAAAGCCTCAATTTATATAATGTCCTTGATGCTGGCTCCACTGGTGACCACTTTCCACCTGTGCAGATGTCTAAATGACAGCTGACGTGCATTATCAAAATCACTACAAAAGAGAATTGCACGAACTGGAACTTAGCTACATGACACCCAGAGCATCACTGCCAAGATACAAAATTTTTTGCTTTATCTATTTCATGACAGACTTGGGACTAAGTGATCAGATTCTCTAAAATGATTTTGTAATGAAAGGAAACACCTAATTTTTTACATAAATGAAATCCTTGCCAAATAAGCTTAATTTCCACTACTTTCCCTTGTTTACTGTGTACCAGCAAGGCACAGCAATGCAGCAGCTGCCTTTCCACCCCTAAAATGTACCCATTCCCTCTCTCCTCAGAGCTTCTGCAAAGCCAATTCCCTCTGTAACACCCTATACACCCTCCCTCACTCAGTGAAATCCAATTCACCTTTCAGTTCTCAACTCAAAAGCCCCTTGTCCAGGACAGCACTTCCCTGACTAACCCTCCCACAGCCTCCCCCTACTCCCCACCCAAATGAGATTCCTCTGTTATATGGGTTCTTGTAGCTTCCTGTGCTTTTCCCTTAGAGCTCTTAGTGCAGTTTGTAGACTAAGTATGTAACTGTATGGTGCTTTGATTAACATCCACCTTCTGCAACAGACCGTAAGCCCTGCCAGGACAGAGGCTGTGGCTGTTTTGCTCTCCCTAGATTCTCAGAGCCTAGCACAATGCCTGGTGACAGCAGGCACTCAATTCTTTTGCTGAATGAATTAATAAGCAAACCCTATCATGTCCTGACACCATACCACAGTAGTCTAAGATAGTCTGCTCTGAAAACTACATAATCCACTGTCTCAATATAATACTAACTAGTAAGCTGACTTTTCTCCATGAAATTTGGTTTTCCTTGATCTGTGTTACAATCATGATCCCAGCAAAGAGCTGGTTTAGCCCTAAGGCTAGCATAATCTGATAGAAGGATTAAGTCCAGCAGCACAGTACAGAAAACCCCAGTGTCCTAAACATGATAGATGTAAATTTCACCGTCATAATAAGGTCTATAGGAAAATTACCTGGGACTAGTATAAAACTTTACACTGATAAGGGCCCAGATTCCATCTCTCCTGTTGTAAAACTTTCCTCAGTATCTACTTCATGATTCTACTTCATGATCACAATGGCTGCTGAAGTCCCGCCATCCCATCCAATTCCAGGCACCAGGGGGAAGGAAGAGGGGAAAGAAGGGTGATGTTCCACTTTTCAGAAAATTTCACACTTAAAGTCTATTAGCCAGAATATGGTTGTCACACAGCCATACCTAGGGGGAGGGGAAGCTCGAAGATTATAGTCTTATTCCAGGAGACTCATATTACTATAAAGAAAAAAAGGCCAAATATTGGGAGACAACCAGCAGTTTCTGCCACAGATGGCAAAAATATTTGAGGGGCTCTAGTGTGCTATTCCTGGTAACAGCAGGTCTCTCCACAGTCTAAGCAAGCAAGACTGACCAAAGTGGGGGGAAAATCCTGTAAGTTTAACAATGAAAAGTAATATGAGCTTTGATGTGAGCAGAGTCAGTATCCACGTAAGGTAACTAAATGTCATCATCCCATGCGTTTTGAAATGTGTTCTTCATTCTGCTTTGAATTTATCTTCTAACTTCATAAAATTTTTGCATCATTTTCACTGTCCCAGAAGGCAGAGCTCCACACTCTGTATACCTTCCAGGTCCACTACACTCCTTCCATGCTTTCATCACCAGTCTTTGGAAGTTTCAATATCTGGGTGGATTTGAGACCCTGATCAAGAGGTGAAAATGTGACCGGTGCACACTGACATAAAAACCAAATGCAGCCAGTCTTCTCTTCAAATGGCTTCAGTGTGGGTTTTCCGTCAGGTGAAGGGCTTTCCATTTTTCTGCAAAGCTTTCAAACACACTTCCTTATTATGTATGCATTTTAGGTCACAGGATTTCTAGATTACTTCAAATATCAATGACTGAATTATTGTTTATAGAAAAGAACATTTACATAGAAATACATATTCAAGAGGTACATCCAACCCCATTTGATCCCTTCCTTAAAAAAATAATTGTTCAGACTTCAACCACTAAGCAGCCTGCATTTCAGAAATTAATAGTAAGAGCTGGGCAAGAAGCAAGAGGGAAATCGTTCAAACTGTTCAAGACACAGTGATCTAGTGCAGTAGTGACAGTTGCTGGAAACTTAAAGGAGACCTCCCCAAAATTGCTGGAGATGCTACTTTGTTTCTAGCAAGTTTTTATCCGAGGGTGACAGTGCTTTGGGCCTGGTTTAGATTTAGTGTGGATACAGCAGTCTGGAAGCATGTTGTTTTGATCACCACAGCAGCAGGTGGTAATATTTTACTGTGGATAAAAGTCATCTCAGAAAGAAACATCCGAGGACATGGTATACACCATAATAAACAAATCTCACAATTTATGGCCCATTCTCTACCACCGTCCCCCAATACACACCCATCCTCTCCTAAAAATAATTGTCTGCTCTTTGCAATCAGGAAATTCTACAAAAAGCCAGCCTGTGATCAAAGGCCTCTCCATCAGCTTTCCCCAGATACATAATCCACAGCTGGCAAAGAAAGAAGTATCCTATTGACAATGCGTAAGTTTGATTTTGGGGGCTGGAGGTATGCAAAATCGTGTTATGCAGCCCACAGTGATCACACATTTGAAGACTATTCCTCCTTTCCAGGACAAATTTTCTCTTCTGAATCTTGGTCGTCTTTCTGCAGTGCACCAAGAGATCAAGCTTGAAAAAATTAAAAGGAAATTTCCCATAGCCAGAGCAGACTCTCAGAAAAACTAATGTCTTAAAAGAAGAAAAAGAAAATAGAATAAAATTTGTCAAAGTGTGAGGATGCTTATAGACATTAAACACACACACACAGACACATAAAGGGCTTAGTAGTAAAATAAGCTTGGGAACACTGATTAAAAAAATGAAAAATATTTCTTTCTTACATACCTTTTCAGAGCCTTTAATATTGCCAATAAGCATTATGGATCTACAAGAGGGGCACAGTAGACAGATTTCCTACATGGACTATTGTTTATCAAAGCATCTTATATAGACTATACATGACAAACTGCTGGACTGGAAGAAATATATCAAAATTAAATAGCTATCTCTGGGTACTGAAGTTTATGGGTAATCTTAATTATCTGTATTCCAAATTCTCTATAATGAATTTATATTGCTTTTATATTCTGAAAAAGTTACAACTTCTAGGAAAACTAATATTTGAATCTATATTATTTAAATATTTTTAAAAATCAGAAAGTGAGATTTTTCTTTCTAGTAAATAGAGGCAATTACTGTTTTTAAGACTTACTGTATGCCTCTGGTATCCAGATCCTGGTAGTAATATGATGAATAAAAAGGAAAAATTTATTTTGATGATTTACTACAGAGTTCTGGCAGCCTGAAAGAGGAAAAGAAACTCTTTAAAGATTTTCCCACTACTAATGAATAAACTAAAACCTACAAACATAATAAAAATACTTCTACAATATTAATCTTAAAAATATGTATTTACATTATTGTAGGGTTTTTTCCCCCTAATCAAAAGGGCTAATTTAAAAGGTCTTTCAGGTTTAACTTCTTGACTTCTCTCTTAATAGTACCCTATATATACAGACTTTCTGGGCACACTGTAATCAATAGACCTTTTTATCAATAGACCGTTACACTCTATCATTCATTCTTTTAACAATTTATTGAATGCCTGTTATGTGCCAGGGAATACATGATTATTCTTGGAGAATTCCATGAAAGCAGATCTTTCTTCATGGCTAATTATTTCAGTAGCTAACCATCTAAATAAATTTTAAAGTATTTACAAAAAATAAACAAAATAATTAGAATAGAAAAACTAAAGTTACAACATCTGTGTAGCAAATATGTGCTTTCTCTCACTTAATTTCAGTTTGATAATCATAGCAAGGTGGAATATCCAGAAAAGTAAAATGAAATCATAATTCTGTCAATGGAAAAAAATTTCAGTGTGCTTGATGCTAAGTCTTCCTACATTCCCAGCATTTCTCAAGAGAGGAGGAGCCAGACATCAAAGTCCCATAGTTAGCAATTCTATAAACCACTCTTTCTAAGGCGTTTCTGTCCCCAGTCACAACCACAGTAACTAGATTAAACTAGTAAGGCCACCTCTCCAGATTCACCAGGAACAAAAGAACAGAATCTTCTAACCCTGCCAGGCTGTTCTCCCAATGATCCTCAGGCAGTTCTGGGATGGGCCCCTTTCCTTTCAGCTGGAGGTCAACAGGATTCTAAGCTAGGCAGTTTGGGACTTGACTCACCTATCAAGAGAGGCAAAGGACATGGCTTATTATCTTAGCACCCAAGATGAAACCAGAAAATCTCCAAGTAGTCTCTCCACAACTCAAAGGAGAGAAACCCAGGGAAATCATGTCAGCTGAGAGCCCCTGTGTCAGACTTCTCAGTCCACTAGGCCAGCCACAGCTACATAGGTACATGTTCCTTTGTTTCCAGACCTGAGAAAAGAGACCTAAATTTTGTGACTATGCAAACAAGCAGAGAACTTATT
The DNA here is from genome assembly GCA_032199065.1 of Smutsia gigantea. Lineage (NCBI taxonomy): Eukaryota > Metazoa > Chordata > Mammalia > Pholidota > Manidae > Smutsia > Smutsia gigantea. Next base: position 192,399 of record JAVSCE010003432.1, on the reverse strand, counting down.
TGCTTAGGGAAATTATACTACCCAGCTTTAATTACAGCTCTGTTGGAACAGAGTTTCTAGAAAGTGTTGAGATTTCCCTTAATTTCACTGAGCAAGAGTTCTAATGACCAAAGTAGACCCGTAAAACTGTATCAGAAAAGCTCTTTATTTACAGAAATAAATTCCCACATATCAAACCAAAACAAAACAAAAATAAACTAAGTCTACCTTTCTTTAATTTTACTGTACACATATGTCCACCAAATATGCAATGTTTCTAGCTCACACTGGTGAATTTGTCTTAAGATGTCACTGTTCCAGATGACAGTAGCAAGGAAGACATAAAGACTACCTCAAAAGAACTCCGAGTGTCTAAGAAACAAGGAATCCAGTGCCACAGGAGTACAGCTTTATTTTAAGACAAAAAAGAAATTGTTTTATAAGTAAGAAATACTTAGGCCTGAACTCTAAATTTTGTGTTAATTGAACCAGTGTTATAACTTCAAGTTAGTTGGGCCTCCCTATAAAAACATAAATGAAGACCAAGAAAACATACAAAGAGGATAAAGGAAAGATTTGTGGGCCAAAACAAGGGAGTTATTAAGAAATCAAATAGCATCACCAATAAACATACAATTATTGTTACGTCACCCATGAACACAGACACAAAGTGATCCATGTATAAAAGTTAGCAGTCATCACATTATAGTCCATGACAAAAATATCAAAATAACCAAAAACTTCTCGCGCATGGGAGCCACACCTCAAAAGCACACAGAACTTGAAACCAACTCAGGTGGCTATAAATGACAGAGGAAGCAGCTGTTGTTAAAGTTTCATGTTTCTTAATAGTTCATGTCAGTAGCCACACAAAAAATAAATTTTTAAATGCCTTGTCAAGACTCTCTTCAGCAACTACCCATGGTGTAACGGGAAAGGTGGGATAAATGCGTACATGACGGAATACAATGGCATTAGAGGCAACATCGCTTCCCACTCTAGCATACATGAAGAATGTATTGGCTTTGGGATTGGTCAGTATATAAGCAGGCAAACAGTAGTTTTTGTTTATTCCCCTGTCTTTCTGAAGGATTTCAAGTGTTTCTAATATTATTTTCTAATAATCATTTCTAGGTATTGACCAAGAATATGTCAGAACAGAGTTGGGACAGAATACCACATGCATCTTGTATGTCAGCTGAAACCATTGCTGGAGGGATAGGAAAATGGAAGACGGGAAAAATTACAACATTTACAAAGACGGTTTGCTATTCCCTTTCTACCCTCAAGTCTAACTGATGCCAAGCTTTGGTTTGACAGTCTTTTAAAGAGCACCGACTCACCATCTCCAGCAGTCATGCGGATTCTCTTTAGCTATCCCCCTGCTCTACCAAGATGACCGAGTGCTACATTCACGGTAAAAATGCATGGCTAAGTGGACGACTCGGTGGACAGCCCATCTGGAAGGGATTCACATGCTGCTGATTTTAAGAAAATATATGAAAATTTCAATTTACACAGCAGATTAACTTAAAATGAGCAGGTGCTCATTTACCTTACAAAATGAAAAGGCCATTTCCTATTGTTTTAATCAGGCAAAGGGGAAGAGGGAGACTTGAGAGTGAAGCTGTTTCTGAGGTTATTTTCCCAAACAGTGATAGAAACTGCCAGACCCTCACACCATAAGGCCGAGACTCCTTATCTGTATCTATTACTCTAGGTCAGTAGGCAGCTTGGAGCCATCCTAGTTAACTGTGACTCCTAATGACAATGGAGTATCTTTCCGCTCAGGAAAATTAAGGGGACGGGAAAGTGAATGGAGGCTGATCAAATCAAAGTTGTACCTAAATTCTTCCAAAACATTTTCAAAACTCAGAAGGAGGCAAATAAAATATATTCCCTAATAAAATGCTCAGATTACCATGCAACATTTTATCTCAGTGAAGTGAATGTAGGAAACAGATAGAAAAAAAAAAGTGGGGAAAAGGAAGAGTGACTATTTTAGATTCTTCCTCCCTGTATGTTCTGGTCTATCCTCACACCAGAAAGTGACACTGACAACCTCAGCATAATGCAGCCACATGAGCCCTGATGAAGGCCAGGCACCGATGCAGGAGATGCAAGGAAGACATGGGGCAACAGATGAGAGCCCAGCTATAACCCCACAAATACCTAGGCCCTGCCATGCACAGGCCCTGCATTCGTAAATCACTCTGCCCAGCCATCCCTACAAAAGGGGCTTGAATTCCCAGGCCCCTGGGGCTGCCAAGTAACCTGGATATACTGCACAGTCTCCCCAGCTGTCACCCTTTTCAGCCCTTCCCCATGGTAGTCCCCTTACCCTTCATATTGCTGCCAGCTTCATTTCTTGACACACATTTTCTACAGCTCAAACACCTACGGCAGTTTCCCAGGGTCAGGCACTATTCTAAGTCCCTTCCACGTATTCCCTCATTACATCCTCACTGCAACGCTGTGAAATATATACAATAGTATCATTCTTTCCATTTCACTGATGAAGAAACTGAGGCACAGAGCAGTTGAGTCATTTACCCAAGATCACACAGCTAACAAGTAGAAGAGCCAGAATTGAATCCCGGGTGCCCAAACACCAAGCCCAATGCCTGCAACCCTTATGTTGTAACATCAACAGAATGAAATGCAAACTCTGCAGCCTGCCCGTCAAGCACCTCCACATCCTTCCAGCCTCCTTTCCCTCTCCTGGCCCTTGCTCCTCCCTTACTATCCACAGTGCAGTTCCTCATGCTGAGTACATTTTGACTGAATGAATGTCCAGGTTAATGAATGAACTCTTTTTATTTCATTCACAGTCCTTATTTTCAATGCCATAGGAAAAAAATTGTTTCAGTTTCTGCCCAAGAATTCTAATCTCTAGACATGACACCAAGCAACAAGGAAATCACCCAAGAGCTTGTTTCGTTAATTTTTCATCTCCTCATTGTCAGCAAGGGCTTCCAGGCAAGGCAGAGCTAACAGATCTGCATCCCAGATGTGTTACAAGGCACACAGAGTCCGGGGTGGGGGGATGTTTGCTGGGCACAGGTTGTTGAAATATGGCGCCCCAATCCAGGAAACAAACCCCTTACAATAAATCCTTTTGTTCCTTGAAAGAAAATTTGGCAACTCAATCACAGGGCAGTCATATTGGCAGAAGTCCTGGGTACCCAGAGCAAAATTGATTGCTTTACATAAATTTGGTTTTTCCCCAGTAGCAACAAACGGAATAATGTAAATTAAAAAACCCAAACTTCATTCATGTAGTGCTTTAATGGACATAAATCTCTTACACACAGCCTCTGATGTGACCCCCACAGCATTCTGAGGCCTTATTATTACCCCATTTGGCTGATGAGGAAACTGATGGGCAAAGTTGATGAGTGACTTACCCAACCACACAACAAAGTGAAGACAGGAACCAGTCTCCTCTCTCCAAGTCCGGCCCAAAACCCCAGCTGGGCAAAGCGGTTATTTTCTCACAGCCTCTTCCTCACACGTACAGCCCCTTCCCCAGGAAAGAAAGTTCTGCCCAACCCAGACCAACAGTCCACGCTATGGAACGGAGGTGCCCAAGGAGAACTGGGAAGTGGCTGCCAACGAGACCCCAGGTCAAGGTTTCTGGGGCTTAAGACACTCACTCTGCCGACTGTGCACAGTCAGTGATGATCCTGGACAGGGCCTATCCCTCCTTATTGTTCTCCTTTCCACTCCCCCAAACTCCCAAAACACCTGCACAACCCAGAAGCAGAGAAAAAAGAAGCCAAATCCACACTGGTCCCTCCTGGCTTCCTGCCCAATGTCGCTACAGGGAGAGAGCAGAGCCTAACTTCCTTTAGCCTAGAGGGGCTGGTGAGTTTTATGTGTCAACTTGGAGGGTGTTTTGGGATGCGATTAACATTTAAAGGAGTGAACTTTGAATAAAGCAGATTGCCCTCCATAACACGCTTTGGTCTCACACTATCAGGCCCCAGTGGAACAAAGGACCAGCCTCCCTGCAGGGGGTGCTCTCCAGCAGGGCCACATCAGCAGTCCTGGGTCTCCTGTCTGCCAGCCCACACTGCAGATTTTGGACTTCATAGCTTCCATAATCATATGAACCAATTCCTGATAATAAACATGATATATGTCTCCTACTGGTTGTGCTTCTGTAGAGAATCGTAACACAGGCACCACCTTGTAAAGACAGAATACCATGGGGATCTTCGCTCCAGACGAAGGAGGATCTCTAGGGAGATGAGAAGGAATGACTCGAAGCAGGGAGCATGTGGTATCCATGTGGAGGGAAGTACTAATACATAGGTACTTTGTGGAATGATGGTGGGGATACTTTCGTTGAATACAATTTTTGCTTAAAAAGAATTAACATTTTTAGCTTCACTAAAAAGAGTGTATTATTCTTGAACATTCTATAATATGTAAGAAAAAAGTGGTATAAAGCTCACTTTGCTTACAAAATCCCACTAGAAAACACATTTGACAAGTACTTTTTATCAGTTTAACCTTCTTGAAATAGGTAAGAGTCACATTATGGAAGAGGAAGAACTTCCCGATTTTGCTCTTTGTGTGGGAGAATCTGATGGCCACTAGCATACTTTTATCTGGGGAGCAAAATGTTTTTTGACAGAGGAAAAATACAACTTCCTATTTATTTTACATATGTAATTTTCAGCAAACACATCCATTAAAACACATCGTCTCTTCATCAGCTGCCCTGAAGTTTATTTTTAAAAAGATATTCAAAACATTTAAGCCATAATCCTACCACAGCTGCAGCTAGATCATCAATTGTAGTTACAGGTTTACATTCACTCTCACAAAAATGTCTACATCATTATAATATTTATTTTGAGCCTTTTTTCGTGTTGATAATTAAAAGCATACAAGTCCACCTACACTTCACTTTTATTATCAAAGTTTTCAAAGAAGTTTCTAGGCCCAAAATATATAAGACAGTATTAACTTAGGTTAAATTTTAAAAGAATTATTTCTATAGTGAAAATTTTACATCTAAGACAAAAGACTAATAGGACAGTGGTGATTTAGTCCAGAAATTTTAATCTAATCCTGAAAAACAATTTCTTTTGGTGCGTCATTTTAAAATCACCACACTTAGGCAATAACAATTAAATATACCGTATCTAAATCAGTTTGGATGTGTTCAGCCCCAAATACCAGAAGAGGCCATTAAAATTTACTTAGGTAATCGGGATATTTATCTCCCTTAACAAAAATCTGTTCAGGTATGTGATTCTAGGCTGAGTAGTTTGGTGGTTCAGTGATGCCATCACAGAACCAGGCTCTTTCCATCAGGCTCTGCTGCCCTTGGCTGTTGGTGACCATCCCCGTGATTGCAAGATGGCTGCAACAGCGCCAAAGAACACATCATCACACAAGAATGTCCAAAGCAGGAAAGCTGAGCACAGGGAGAGGTAAGGAGTACATATCTCCCTGTCCCCCTCTCTCCTTTTTTATGACAGAGAAATACCCTTTCCAAAAGTCTCCCATTGACTTTCCAATAAAGTTTCATGGACAAGAATGAAGTCACATGGCCACTTTTAAAGCAATCTGTGCCCAATGGGAATAAGATTGCCAAGATTAGCTGAGAAGTCTTCATTTACTCCTGGGGCTGGGCATATTGCCACCAGATGCCTGGACAAAACTGGGATTCTGTTAACAAGGAAGAAAGTGGGGTGGCAATCAGGAGGGCCTCCCAAACATGGGTAAATAATAGCTTATATGGCTGAATACGTTTAGTACCAGGCACTTTATTACACACTTTAAGTGTACTATGTCATTTAATTCTCACCAATCAGGGGCCATTATCATCTCCATTTTCCAGATAAGGAGACAAGGCACAGAGTGGTCATACAGTTTCTCCAGGGTCTACACCTGGTTAGTGGCAGAAATAGGTGTTAAATCCAGACAGTATGACCGAGAGCTGGCTTGGGTCAGACCAAAGACTTGGCTAGGGTGGCTATGAAAATTTAAAAGCAAAAAAGATACTAGAAGTGGTTAGAAAATTCACTTGGGGAGGTAATCTAGCAAAAGGAGAAGAGTTGTAAAGCCTTTCAAATTTCAAATGAAAAACACCTATCTTAAATGCATTATGGAAGAAAGAAGGAAAATTGTTCCAAGTATAACAAACTTTATAATGTTCCATTAAAATACCTTTTATTTATTGCTAAAATTATTTTATAATGTTTTAAAATTCACATATATTATCCCCAATAAAATTGTTTATTTCTTGATGATCTTTTTACATATTCCATAATATATGTATATACATTTCACTATGCTTTCTTCCAAACCTTCTTTGCTCCCACAGTCTTCCTGACTATCATTTGGGATAGATAAAAATATTCCTATTTTATTTATCCATTGTTGTCTCTCTACATTTTTTCTAATTTTTCAACATCTAAAATAACAATACATCAAACGTCTTTTTTCTTACCGCTTGTTTCTTCTTTATAAGTTTTCCTGGAGAATAAATTCCAAGGAGTAGAGTGGTTGGGTGAAAGGGTCTTACTTTTAACATCCAGTGCCAGCGTGTTTTCCAAAAAAACTGACCTACTAACACTGCTACCAGATATCTAATAATATACCCATATTCTGAGGTCATATCAGCTTTGTTTTATTTACATTTGCCTTAGTTTAATAGCCATGGAATGCTTTCTCATTTTTTTGACTTCCATTTCTCTGATTTGGAGCGGCGTCGTTCTCTACAGGAGTGTTTGCAAGTATTTCCTCCTGTGAAAAAAAATCTGTTCCTATTCTTTGTCCATTAATCTTTATGGTTCTTAGTGCTGTTGAAATTCACATACTTCAAAACAAAGTTGGCTTCATTTCCTTGCTGCAAACTCCATGCAGACTAAACGACTGGTTCGTCTAGACTCACAGTTGGCTGGATCCAAATTCCAGCCTATTCTCCAAACCTCCTAGATTTCAACAAGTGAGGCATAAATGTCAATCTTAGCTATAAAAATATGAAGAAGAATGTTTCCACTGTTTATTTTTTTTCCCCAAAACACATATTAAGATCGCTATATTCAAAATTCTAAGAGTAATAATAACATTTACATATCCATCTTTGTTTTCAGGGTCAACTATACTGTGCAATAAAGGATTATTCTTTCACAATGGGATAATAACCATTATAAGATTTCTTTTGTGTTTTTATTCTGAAATTGCTAGGTAGGTGCAAAATCAGAAAGGGGGGAAAAACCAGTATCTTCAGATTTTGTCCAAAGTAGAAAAAAAAAACTTCTTCTAAACAACACAAACAATAAAACTCTTCCATCTTTTAGTAAAAAAGAGAAGGCATAAGGCACATTGTTATACACACCTTTTTTAGACTCTGCCTTTTATCGCCTTCTGTTATCTAAATATTTATTCCCAACCCAGAATCCCTAAGAGTCTTTTAAAAATATAGATTCCTGGCTCATCCCCAAGGCCCAGGTCTAACAAATCAGAATCTTTGGGGTTGCAGCCTGATAATCTATACTTTTAAAATAGTCCCCAAGTTTTCGAGTATTTTAGCTACAAAATTCTCATTTTACACTAAATCTTAACAAGAACCATAGGTGAATATTTATATTAAGTTTTAAGCCCTGATACGCAAAAGATCTGTATTTAGCTCTGTAGTGCTTTGAAAGGGGCCTCTTAATTCATCTTTTATCTAAGAAAGAGCAGAAGCCAGAGACAAACACTGACTTACCTCCTTGTATGGATCATGCAGCATTCAGGACAACACCCATACCCCTGATTCATCCTCCAGGTACTCCCTGAAGGAAGTATGCAGGAACCTGAGGGTTCTGTCATTGTTGTTTGCTTGCTTGCTTAGAAATGACATGAAGACCTTGTATGAAGGTGGTGCAATCACTAGCAATTTTATTTTTTCTAACTTCTCCTTCATGTTTTGGGGAAGTTATTTTAATCCTTAGGAAAAATTGCAAAGGGATTCATAAATAACCCAGGTGTCATTCCCAATTTATCCACTGGTGGCTTTTGAATTCCTGTCACTGTTAGGCATATTAGAATAGTATTCTAAGATGTCAATAAGCACAGCACATAGGTTATTAACGTATCCAATGTCTCATCCACATTATTCTATTACTATGTATTATCTACACGCACACACATATCCTATTATGTCAATAAACACAGCAGGTAGTTTATTAACGTCTTCAATAAAGGTTTCTCCAACAATCTATTATCAATCTACTAATATAAGTTATTCTATATACATTTATTTGATGTATGTATGAAATGGATATATAGAGAGACACTTGGATGAACCTGAAAACCAGGAGGATATTAATGTAGAAGCCTCCATAAGGTCAAGTCTTTACTTATTCTCCAGGGTAGTCCCATGTAGGTATTTAAATCACAGAAAAGCACTTCAGCTCTGGCCTCAACTGGATGGAGAGATGCCCATGTGGTTAGAGTTTTCTCTTCTTTCTGCAGCCCAGAAAAAGAAAATCATGCTGTGTGAAATGTGCTATGAGGAGACATGGGCAACTCTGGGTGGTCCTTCAGTCAACAAGTAAAAGCGTTAACTGTTTAAGTACATGGTGGCCTCCAGAACTGGCTACATCTTGTTATTTTGCCTCATTCTAGAAACACCATTAATAATCAGTCCAAGATTCCTTGAAAGATTACATTAATGTTTCTTAGATCATCCAGCCCCGGTGGGAATATGCCCAAGTCTATAATACAGAGGCAGCAAATATTCTAGCCTCATTGAAATAAAACAGGCCAATGCACTCAGTATCTTACCATATGGTTTCATGTCAGTTCTGCAACTCCAGCCTGTAATTGCCTAGAAATTTTGGTGCTTCCTGAACTGTTCTACCAAAGTACCCTAACAGCAAAGGGATATCTCAAAGAAAACTTAAATTATCTTCCTTCATGGTTATCTTAGAAATTCTTCCATATATTCCATCTGACTCCCTATTAAATTTATGCATTTGCTTTAAGATCAAAATAATATTTCTTCTAAAATTATAGGAGAAATGGATACTCCAGGAGGAGGTACTAAGGTATGATAGCATTTCATGTACCCAATGGGGAACACACCTATCAGACTGTCCGCGTTATTCAAAACGATCCCCTCCTTTTCCCAACTGCTGGACACAGGCACCAAGCATGTTCCAGAAAGCCACTTGTGCAATGTTCTGCCGAAGGCTGGTCAACCAAAGAGACTCTCTATCCAGGGAATATGAACAGATGAAGAATGAGATGTAATCTCGCTACGTGGATGGACCTGTAACTATGTGTCCTGCTGTGTGGTCTGCGGAGTCAAGAAAAGTGGTCTTCAGAAAGGGAAGGGATGAAGAAGACACCCAGAGAGAAGCATGGGCAAGACATAGAATGAGATGCTGCCTGGGTCCTTGCAGATGCCCCGGCCAGGGGGCCATCTTTCTTGGGCTGGGCTCCATCAATTTGGAAGATCAGCTCTCTGAGTAAAGACCTCCGGTTTGAGAAACATGAGCCAAGTAATGAAAAAGGCACAATACAGCACCCAGAGTGTCATTCACCAAAAGGTGAATTACTCTTGCTGGGGGTACAGCCTTGCTCCAGCAACTCTAATTAAAAAAAAATAAAAAAGACACAAGAGACAGCAAAATCAAATAAGCAACAGTGAAGTCTTCTACTTGGATATCAACTAGTTATTACTTCTTACCTTGCAAGAAGGAACCAGTCTAACTTGCCTTTAACTGTCCTAGTTTTGGAACTGAGAATCTATAAATTATAAGTTATGGGTGCCCCCTCACACCCTGCAAAAAAAGAAGTACAGGCCCATCTGTAGCAGTACTATGACTCCCTTTTTCTACAGGTTGTTACACGCCTTGCTGTTTTCACTTCTGCTACTGTGAAAAAGAGGCAGACCCCCTGCCCCACCCCCCGAGTTTCCCCAGCCAGGCTGCCCCACCACGGTCAGTGACACATCAACCAGCACAAGAAACCTGAGCAAGCAGGGCTGGATTGCTGAAAGGATAACAGTGCACCTCTAGTCACATAACGAAAATCAGAGCAGGACACCACGCTAATATAAGGACTTCCACCAAATAAGTGGTTAATGATGCATCTGTGCTGTGTATTGTGGGAAACCTTTTAAAAGGGGAATCACTAGGTGCAGTTTAAAAATAATAACGGATCTTGATCTATCTATCTAGAAAATTGATTAAAGGAGATTCTTACAATACTCTGAATTTACTATTTTTAATGGGTGCTGTATGTGTTTGAAAGAAAATGTATGGATGATCTATAATTTAAACCTACTTTCAAAGCTAAGATAGTGTATCATCAAATTCTACCCTTTTTATGTATGCTTTAAATGGAGAAAATAAGAAAAATGGGGAAAGAAATTAAAAAGGGAGAGATTTTTAAATGAAAAAAAGAATGAGTTTCTGGCAAATGTCCAACAGGGGACCAGGCTGGTTTCTAAATCACTAAGTGTGTGGGCCTAGACCCCTAACTGTCAAGAGCAACAACAGAAAAGATCGCTGCCTTTCCACTGTGCGTCTTCAGCTGCGCGTCTTTAAAAGACCTTTTAACGTTAAAGCTCCAAAACTTAGGTATTCTCCATATACTGACAGCTTTACAAAAGGTACGTGTCGGCACAGCAGAGCCAAATGATAAGACAATGACCGTAAGGAATTACATCAAAGTAATAAAACCACAGTGCATGATAGTCATCACTCAGTAAATAAGTCAGCCTGGGGAAGATGAAGGGGAAATATATATATAAAATGAACCTAAAGTTAACATTGAACATATACTTTCAGGCTCAAGTTTTTTTGAAACACACTTTAAGACTGATTCTGAAGACATGATGTATAAACAAATACATTAATCTCCTGTAGCACAGATGTAAAAAGGCCTAGGTGATTTAGAACAAGGCAAAGGAAAAGACGGGGGTGTAAGGGTCTGTGCATAAACAAGTCGAGAAGGTCATACTCTAAGCCAATTACTTCCTGTAAAATCTGAACCAGCCACATGACCCTAGTCCAAGACTGGATTCATGCTCTGGCTGCCTCAGGAGGGGCAGAAAAGAGAGAACTCAGTAGATATCTCTAAACCTGTAAAAGCAGTCTGTCTTCATAAAAATGGACGAATAACATAGACTTCCGGGAAGATGGCGGCATGAGCAGAGCGGCAGAAATCTCCTCCCAACACTATATTTATCTACGAAAATACAGCAAATACAACTATTCCTAAAAGAGAGACCAAAATACACAGGAAACCGCACAGCGTGCAGCTATACCCGAGAGGACTCGGCACCCCAAGAGGCGGGTAAGAAACGGAGCCGCGACCTGCGGGACCGAGCACGCCCCCACCCAAGCGCACAGGCGGGAGGAGGGGATTCAGAGCTGGGAGGGAGTGGAAGTACACCCCCCAAAGTAGCCAGCCCCGGTGATCTGCGCAGGGAGCGCTGACCCACATTGCGTAGGGCAGCGGAGATCAGAGAGACAGAGGGGCAGGATCTGAGCGGGAACGCACCAGGGTGCTTGCAGCTTGCTCCCGGGAAGGAAAAAAAAAACACGCTTTCTTCAGCGGTCTTAAAGAGACAGGAGCCCAGCGGAGGAGCCGGATCGCCCCGGCACACTCAGCCCAGCAGGCTGGGAGTCCTGGGGAGTTTCGGACGCCTTAGCTGGCGACTGGGGAAGCGTGGCCGTACTTACACTTCTCACTGAGATCAACAGCCTCCCATTCATTCCCACTCTGGCCAGAGCAACAAAGGGCCCTGCGGAGCAGCGCGGCCACGGCTGCAGAATACTGGGGCAACAATGCCACCTACAGCATCCCCACAGAATCTACACCTGGTGGACGTTTTTTGTTTTGTTTTCTTTTCCTTTCTTTTCTTTTTTGTTTTTTCTCTTCTTACTTTTTTTCTTTTTTTTCTTTCTTTCTTTTTTTTTTTTCTTTTTTTTCTCTTTTTAAAGTCTTAAAGAGCCCAGCTGACATACATGGCAACTACGAGCAAACACTTCTATAGCCATGAAAAGACAGAGGAATATGGTTCAGACCAAAATCACCGAGACAACCCAAGAGAGGGAGTCTGAAGGGATGGAAATGCACAGTCTTCCTTAAAAAGAATTCAGAAGAAAAGTCATAACCATGCTGATGGACCTACAGAGAAATGTGCAAGAGCTGAGGGAGGAAGTGAGGGAAGGGAGGAAAGACAATACAGAAATCAGACAAGCGATCAACGGACTTAACAGCAGACTGGATGACATGCAAGAGACTATTAATGGAATAGAAATCAGAGAACAGGAATACAGAGAAGCTGAGGCAGAGAGAGATAAAAGGATATGTAGGAATGAAAGAATATTAAGAGAACTGTGTGACCAATCCAAACGGAACAATATTTGCATTATAGGAGTACCAGAGGAAGAAGAGAGAGAAAAAGGGATAGAAAGTGTCTTTGAAGAAATAATTGCTGAAAACTTTCCCTCACTGGGGAAGGAAACAGTCTCGCAGTCCACGGAAGCCCACAGATCTCCCAATACAAGGGACCCAAGGAAGACAACACCAAGACACATAATAATTAAGATGGCAAAGATCAAAGATAAAGACAGAGTATTAAAGGCAGCTAGAGAGAGAAAAAGATCACCTACAAAGGAAAACCCATCAGACTATCATCAGACTTCTCAACAGAAACCTTACAGGCCAGAAGAGAATGGCATGATATATTTAACGTAATGAAGCAGAAGGGCCTCGAACCAAGAATATTGTATCCAGCATGATTATCATTTAAATATGATGGAGGGATTAAACAATTTCCACACAAACGAAAGTTGAGAGTTTGCCTCTCATAAACCACCACTACAGCATATCTTAAATGGACTACTCTAGATGGAAGCACTCTTAAGACTAAAAAGATATCACCAGAGAAAATAAAATCATAGCAAAGAAAGCAGACCATCAAAACACTAACTAAAGGAAAAGAATAAAACACCTAGTATATAAAGAATGGAGGAGGAAGAATAAGAAGGGAGAGAAATAAAGAAACATAAGACAGTGGTTACAATAACTTAACAAGAAAGTTAAGTTAGATTGTTAGATAGTAAAGAAGCAACCCTTGAACCTTCGGTAACCACGAATCGAAAGCCAGCAATGGCAATAAGTACATATCTATCAATAATCACCCTAAATGTAAATGGACTGAATGCACCAATCAAAAGACACAGAGTAACAGAATGGATAAAAAAACAAGACTCATCTATATGCTGCTTACCAGAGACTCACCTCAAACCCAAAGATAAACACAGACTAAAGGTGAAGGGATGGAAAAAGATATTTCATGCAAACAACAAGGAGAAAACATGTGTTGCAGTACTTGAATCAGACAAAACAGACCTCAAAATAAAGAAAGTAGCAAGAGATAAAGAAGGACATTACATAATGATAAAGGGGTCAGTCCAACAAGAAGATATAACCATTATAAATATATATGAACCCAACACAGGAGTGCCAGCATATGTGAAACAAATACTAACAGAATTAAAGGAGGAAATAGACAGCAATGCATTCATTTTAGGAGACTTCAACACACCACTCACTCAAAAGGACAGATCAACCAGACAGAAAATAAGTAAAGACACAGAGGCACTGAACAACACACTAGAACAGATGGACCTAACAGACATCTACAGAACTCTACACCCAAAAGCAACAGGATACACATTCTTCTCAAGTGCACATGGAACATTTTCCAGAATAGACCACATACTAGGCCACAAAAAGAACCTCAGTAATTTCAAAAATATTGAAATCCTACCAACCAACTTCTCAGATCACCAAAGTATAAAACTAGAAATAAATTTTAGAAAGAAATCAAAAAGGATCACAAATACATGGAGACTTAACAACATTCTCCTAATTAATCAATAGGTTAACGACCAAATCAAAACAGAAATCAAAGAATATATGGAGACTAATGACAAAAACAACACAAAGCCACAACTTCTGTGGGACGCAGCAAAGGCAGTTCGAAGAGGAAAGTATATTGCAATCCAGGCCTATTTAAAGAAGGAAGAACATTCCCAAATGAATAGTCTAAAGACACAATTACTGAAATTGGAAAAAGAAGAACAAATGAGGCCCAAAGTCACCAGAAGGAGGGACATAATAAAGATCAGAGAAGAAATAAATAAAATTGAGAAGAATAAAACAATAGAAAAAATCAATGAAACCAAGAGCTGGTTCTTTGAAAAAATAAACAAAATAGATAAACCCCTAGCCAGACTCATTAAGAGAAAAAGAGATTCTACACACATAAACAGAATCAGAAATGAGAAAGGAAAAATCACGACGGTACCCCACAGAAATACAAAGAATTATAAGAGAATATTATGAGAATCTATATGCTAACAAGCTGGAAAACATAGAAGAAATGGACAACTTCTTAGAAAAATACAACCTTCCAAGACTGACCAAGCAAGAAACAGAAAAACTAAACAGACCAATCACCAGCAACAAAATTGAATAGGTAATCAAGAAACTACCCAAGAACAAAACCCCTGGACTTGATGGATTCACTTCTGAATTCTACCAGACATATAGAGAAGAAATAACACCCATTATCCTTAAAGTTTTCCAAAAAATAGAAGAGAAGGGAATACTTCCAAACTCATTCTATGAAGCCAGCATCACTCTAACACCAAAACTGGGCAAAGACCTCACCAAAAAAGAAAATTACAGACCAATATCCCTGATGAACGTAGATGCAAAAATATCAGCAAACCGAATTCAAAAATACATCAAGAGGATCATACACCATGATCAAGTGGGATTCATCCCAGGGATGCAAGGATGGTACAACATTCGAAAATCCATCAACATCATCCACCACATCAACAAAAAGAAGAACAAAAAACACATGATCATCTCCACAGATGCTGAAAAAGCATTTGACAAAATTCAGCATCCATTCATGATTAAAACTCTCAACAAAATGGGTATAGATGGCAAGTACCTCAACATCATAAAGAGTATATATGACAAACCCACAGCTAACATCATACTTAACGGCAAGACGCTGAAAGCTTTTCATCTAAGATCGGGAACAAGACAGGGATGCCCACTCTCTCCACTGTTATTCAACATAGTACTGGAGGTCCTAGCCACAGCAATCAGACAAAAGAAAGAAATACAAGGCATCCAGATTGGTAAAGAAGTCAAGTTGTCACTATTTGCAGATGACATGATATTGTACATAAAAAACCCTAAAGACTCCATTCCAAAACTACTAGAACTAATATCTGAATTCAGCAAAGTTGCAGGATACAAAATTAACACACAGAAATCTGTTGCTTTCCTATACACTAATGATGAACTAACAGAAAGAGAAATCAGAAAAACAATTCCATTCACAATTGCATCAAAAAGAATAAAATACCTAGGAATAAACCTAACGAAGGAAGTGAAAGACCTGTACTCTGAAAACTATAAGACACTCCTAAGAGAAATTAAAGAGGACACTAACAAATAGAAATGCATCCCATGCTCTTGGCTAGGAAGAATAAATATTGTCAAAATGGCTATACTACCTAAAGCAATCTACAGATTCAATGCAATCCCTGTCAAACTACCAACAGCTTTCTTCAATGAACTGGAACAAATAATTCTAAAATTCATATGGAACCACAAAAGACCCCGAATAGCCAAAGCAATCCTGAGAAGGAGGAATAAAACAGGGGGAATTACACTCCCTGACTTCAAGCTCTACTACAAAGCCACAGTAATCAAGACAATTTGGTATTGGCACAAAAACAGACCCACAGACCAGTGGAACAGAATAGAAAATCCAAACATTAACCCAAACATATACAGTCAATTAATATTTGATAAAGGAGCCTTGGATATACAATGGGGAGATGACAGCCTCTTCAGCAGCTGGTGTTGGAAAAACTGGACAGCTACATGTAAGAGAATGAAACTGGACTACTGTCTAGCCCCATACACAAAGGTAAACTCAAGGTGGATCAAAGACCTAAATGTAAGTCATGAAACCATAAAACTCTTAGAAAAAAACATAGGCAAAAATCTCTTAGACATAAACATGAGCGACTTCTTCATGAACATATGTCCTCGGGCAAGGGAAACAAAAGCAAAAATGAACAAGTGGGACTATATCAAGCTGAAAAGCTTCTGTACAGCAAAGGACACCATCAGTAGAACAAGAAGACATCCTACAGTATGGGAGAATATATTCATAAATAATGTATCTGATAAAGGGTTGACATCCAAAATATATAAAGAACTCATGCACCTTAACAAACAAAAGCAAATAATCCAATTAAGAAATGGGCAGAGGACATGAATAGACACTTCTCTAAAGAAGAAATTCAGATGGCCAACAGGCACATGAAAAGATGCTCCACATCGCTAATCATCAGAGAAATGCAGATTAAAACCACAATAAGATATCACCTCACACCAGTGAGGATGGCCAACATCCAAAACACAAACAACAACAAATGTTGGCGAGGATGTGGAGAAAAGGGAACCCTCCTACACTGCTGGTGGGACTGCAAATTAGTTCAACCATTGTGGAAAGCAGTATGGAGGTTCCTCAAAAAACTCAAAATAGAAATACCATTTGACCCAGGAATTCCACTCCTAGGAATTTACCCTAAGAATGCAGCAGCCCAATTTGAAAAAGACAGTGCACCCCTATGTTTATTGCAGCACTATTTACAATAGCCAAGAAATGGAAGCAACCTAAGTGTCCATCAGTAGATGAATGGATAAAGAAGATGTGGTACATATACACAATGGAATATTATTCAGCCATAAGAAGAAAACAAATCCTACCATTTGCAACAACATGGATGGAGCTAGAGGGTATTATGCTCAGTGAAATAAGCCAAGCCAGAAAAGACAAGTATCAAATGATTTCACTCATATGTGGAGTATAAGAACAAAGAAAAAATACTGAAGGAACAAAACAGCAGCAGACTCACAGAACCCAAGAACGGACTAATAGTTACCAAAGGGAAAGGGACTGGGGAGGATGGGTGGGAAGGGAGGGACAGGAGGGAAAAAGGGGCATTACGATTAGCAGATGTAATATTGGGGGGTTACAGGGAGGGCTGTACAACTCAGAGAAGACAAGTAGTGATTCTATAGCATCTCACTATGCTGATGGACAGTGAGTGTAATGGGGTTGGTGGGGGGGACCTGATGAAGGGGGTAGTTTAATAACCGTAATATTGCACATGTAATTATAGATTAATGACACCAAAATAAATTATATTAAAAACAATGGACGAATAGGTGAAAATATTAATCCAACCCGTAAGAAGAAAACACACTGCTTCCACAGGTTGAAGGTTTGGAACACAGAGGCCTCATCTTAAGCAGGTTCTGGGACTCCCCTGAATGCGGCTACCGCTACCTACAGGATTTCGTATTGTCAAGGCGGCTGGCTCTCTTTCAGGTCATTTTGCAAAGGAAGTCACGTGGCCAAATGGGGATACCATGTAGACCCACCAACGAAAGCTGGATATTAGCCAGTTCAATGTGATTTGACAATAGTTAAAAAGTATTCTTTAAAAAACAGAGGCACACAGAGAAGATTGTTTACTTAATTAAACTTGCAATCAGCACACTGTCCTGGTCAGCTTTTTACGGATTATTATGAATCTCTGGGAAAAAAACACCCATGACTTTCTTCAGTTCCATTTTCTTTCTTTTGTTTTTGGCATATTAAAACTATTTTCTTTGCACAAATATATATAATAAAACTTACCAGTTTAACCGTTTTCAAGTGCGCAATTCAGTGGCATTAAGTCTATTCACATTGTCATATGACCATTACCCCTCTCTCCAGAACTTTTTCATCATCCCAAATGGCAGTTCTATACATATTAAACAGTGGCTCCCCCTTGTCTACTCCCCCTAGCCCCTGGTAATCTGTATTTTACTTCCTGCTCCTATGAACTTGACTACTCTAGGTGCCTCATATAAGTGCAACCTTATAATATTTTTCCTTTTTTGTCTGGCTTATTTCACAGAGCATAATGTCTTCAAGATTCAGCCATGTTGTAGCATATATCAGACATCCATTCCTTTTCAAGGCTTAATCATATTCCATCATATGTATTTACTACATTTTGTTTATCCATCCACCTGTCAATGGACGTCTGACTTGTGTCCGTCTGTTGACTACTGTAAATACTCCTGCTGTGATCACTGGTGCACAACTACGTGTTCCAGTCTCTGCTTTCAAGTCCTTCAAAAACTACCCAGAAGTGGAACAGTTGGATCGAATAGTAATCCTATGTCTGATTTTTGAGGAACAGCCACACTGTTTTCCGTTGCAGTCATACCATTTTACAATCCCACTAGCAATGCACAAGGACTCCAATTTCTCTACGACTTAACCAACAGTTACTGTTTTCTGTTGGGTTTTGTTTTTATATAATAGACATCCTAATGGGTATGAAGTGATAGCACATAGTGGTTTTGATTTGCATTTCCCTAATGATTAGTGATTGTTCCACTTTCTTTTTCATGGTATTTCAAAGTATGTCTTTTGTTTTGTTGCAGTGTCCCTTTCCATAGGATAGAAATGTAATCATTGCTCTAGGTAGATACTCATGAAATACCTGGGAGTTCTGAAGATCTTCCAACACACTAAAACTAAGAGGCCAGAGTTTCCATTATTTAGGTCTTAACCAAGTACAAAAACTTGGGCCCTGGACATAAAAGATTTTTTCAAAAGTTTCTTTCCAGATTCTTAAAGGCCAAGTAAAGCAGCCTTACACACAGCCCTCCTTCTGACATTGCTAATAAAGCGAGTGCTTGTTGTACAGGGAGAGATGAACCAGCTGAGTGAGGAAAAAGCAGGATGGTCCCAGTGCTCTGGGCACGTGAGGCATCGCTGCTTCTACCTGAGGCCTTAGCTGATCAGCTCCTTCCTGCTCACGCATGCACACCTGCCTTCTCTGGCAGCCCTCCTGGAGCTACCCACCGAGAATGCAACACAGCAAGAGACTCAACCTCTTCATTATAAAAACAGCTTCATAAACCTAAGAAACAAGGACAACACTTAAAAGATCCTAGAGTTAAATGTCCACTTGGGAGAGAAGTCCTTGTCAAATTCTCAGGATCTGGGTTCCTCTTGTCTAATCACCCTTGATTTGCCAAACTCCTACAAATAATCTCTTTCCCTTCTCCTTCTAAGCTCATCCAACCCTCCTTCTGCTGCCTGAGAAAATTTCTCTTTGTTAAACTGTCCTCCAATTCATAGTCATTAATTCAACAGGCAGCCTGCACATGCCACAGACCCCTGTGCGCTAGGGGCTGAGCGTGGCACTGGAGACACCACAGTGCCCTCAGGAAGGACTCACCATGGACACAATGCCCCTTCCCCGGGTTCTTTCTTTGAAATCCTGAAGTATCTTCTGGGCCTTCTAACTACCCTTTGCTCATCTATAAACACAGGGTGCTTGCTATAACTCACTGGAACTAATGTGGTGCAAAAAAGAGAAGTGCCTGCACTGCCTGAAAAAAATCACGCATCTCACTGGCCTTACCTGAGAGATGATAGCAACAGCATTCCTGGAAGCAGAGGCCTGTACCAAACCATCTTTTAAAGGAAAATTCACCAACAACTTTCTTGCCAGCCAAAAGGAGAGAGAGAGAAGAAAAACCTTTTCTAAAAACTTTCACCCTAAAGCCTCTGTGCCAGCGACAAAGTTTGATGACAGCTGACGCCCTGCGACTTCTGCAGCAGCTGTCCTTACTGCTGACTCCACGGGGGAATGTGTAAGGTAGGGAGGCATCAAGTTACCCTAGAGAATCGGAGACTTTTCTTTGCAAACAAAAGACCAGAACAACACTGGAGACAGTAATACTACGACAAGAGCATTTGCTTCACAGTGAATAAAAGGCAGGGCCTGCTAGCTTCGGAGGTGGCCAGGAGACAGAGCCTACAAGTCTAGCTCACCCTGATGAGGAAAAGAGGACCTGAGAAGGCTGTCAAAATCATCTTTGCTGTGTGCAATGGAACAAGAGAAAAACCAAGGGCAACATACAAACACACACACAACTAGAAATCGCAACTAAAAATCTATAATGTATGCGTGTGCAAGGCTTTACTCCAAGAATCTGAGTTTCAGCGCCTCACTTCCTACCAATCAAAACAAAATATTCACATACGTTTATACAAACAAACCTTCCTGGCCATACAGTAGTTCCCTCTGATAGGGCATTCTGGGCAGAAAATAATAAATGAGATTCAGACAGAAAGCAGCCAGAAAGAATAAATGGCAGAGCTTTCTGGCACTATCTCCTTGTACAGAAGCAAAAGACATTGCTCTATTTTAATGAAATTATTTTAGAACCCAGACCCTAAAATCACTTATTAATTTACTCACAGTGGGTGGGGAGACTTATAAATGAGTTTGCAATGTTTTGGCTCCATTCCTCGAATCAACATCATAAAGTCAACCCTAACTGCCGACCACTAATGGCTCCAGAATCAAATTCCCATCCAGGATGAAATATTCTGACCCACTCCTGGAGGTTGCCCTTTCTGAGTTTTGTCTCATTTTGATGCATATGGATTTGTGCTAATGGGAATTCTGTGTGAAAATTCCAGCTTGCCAAAATGAGTCCATTCTTCCCACAGAAGAACGTTTAAAAGAAAGTACAATTATTTTTAACTTAAGAATGACAACACATTCAAAATTTACTTGCCTAACATGGGTATCTGAGCAATACATTAAGACTTAAACACTGCATATGTTCTGGTGCTCTTTGGGAATTAGAATCATGCCACTCTAAAAGGTGTAGGTAGTGTCAAGTTTTAATTAAAGCCAAAGTAGCATAGCACTGAAGAACATACTCATGTGGCAGAGGCTCCAGTTTTCTCCCCAATACCCATCTCCCCTCCTCTACAGAAATCAAAGGCTCAGCTGGACGCACAGCTGCAGACCTAAAGATTACATTTTCCAGCCTCCCTTGCAGGTAAGTCATCACGTGACTGGTTCTGAGCAAGGGCTATAAGCTACATGATGTTTGCAACTGCTAGGTCATGCTTTTAAAAGGAAAGACACTGCCCCCCCTTTCTTATCCATTTTGCCACAGTGATAGAAACTGGAGAAACCCCCTCCAGTTTCTATGGAAGGTGGAAGACGTGTGACAGAGACAGCATAGTAATAAGAAAGAAAGAATCTTTACCTCCAACATCATGGAGTCCTCTTCTCAGCCTTGGTCTGCTTTGCTCAGACTAGTATAGATGAGAACAAAATTAACTTCTGTGTTTATTTTAACCAAACTAGTATCCTAACTAACATATCTCTTAAAGCACTTTGAATTCTGTTCCTTCAACAGAAAGCACCCTGGATTTCTTGAAGGAAGTTTTGCAACATGTTTTTAGCAACCAGTCAGTATATGATGTTAGTTTGATGTTAACATTAATCTTTTTGCATCTTTAGTATCAATTGTCACAATCCCTGAATTCAAGATGTACACCAAGTAACCCATGGCAAGAAGTAGCTCTCCTACCTTCCCTCAGGAAAGGTTTTCTCTGCCTCAGCATCCATCTCATCCACCTAACAAAGATCTCATTTGTCCTTATCATCTCTCCATCTTTCTGATGTGCAGGTATTATAATTGAGAGGTAGGACATATCTGGGCCCTGGAATACTTCACATCATCTATAAAATGGGACCCCTATCTTAACCTCTCCCAGGTACCCAAAGAGAAAAATCACATTTTCACAGTTCATGAAATCAAAATCCGTAACTCCAGATAACTGGACAAAACACTTAGAACAAAGTTACCAGGTCAAATTTCAAAGGTTCTTAACAAAACAAATAGATAAATAAATATGCATACGTGTGTGAGCACACACATGCATGTGCATATCACAATGTGTCGATGTAGACTCATTAATTGTAACAAATGTACCGCTCAGTGGGAAATGCTGACAATGGGGCAGGCCATGCATACGCGGGACAGCAGGTGTATAGGAAATCTCTATTCCTTCCTCTCAATTTTGCTGTGAACCTAAAACTGCTCTAAAAAAAAAGAAAATCTTTTTAAAAAGATAATTACACAATCTGCCTTAAAAGACAATAAACTTTCTCAATTTTTTAACATTCATGACCACTTACAGAATGAAAACAATAGTTGTCTGGGTGGCAGCCATGGCCAAAAACACTGAGAAAACACAGTTTGCCTCCTGCAGAGTGGAGTCCTCATAGAACTACTCTCTCTGATATCAACCCCTAATCTCACTCCAGCCAGAAATCCAAGTAAGAGTAAGACATCATTAACCCATCCCACATGCCTGGTAATTTTTTCCTGTTTTAGTCACAGAAAACTAATACATACACTTGAAGTAAAACCTCTTTTAAAATGAAAACTTGGGATTTTTTTTTCTTTACTATCTCTGTCTTGTCAAATAAAAAATGACTTTGTTTTGTGATTCTTTAACTCCTAAGTGTAAGATTTCTGATATGCAGGTATTATAATTGAGACCATTTAGGAATAGAGTATATTAAATATTGCCATTGTAAACCTATGGGTATGACTTTCGTTTAACACTTGAAAGAGCACATAATTCCATGATATTAAAGTGAATGACAAAAGAAAAGTTTTTGATACTATTTCAACCCTTTGGCTTTAACAGTATAACAAAAGAGTTCTAATCCAAACCACCTATGTTTTCCCAAATTGAACTCCAGTAGTAAAAATGTTTTATCATGGGGACCTAAAGGGTATTATACTAAGTGAAATAAATCAGACAGAGAAAGATAAATACCATACGACTTCTTATATGTGGAACCTAAGTAACAAAACAAATGAACCAATGCAACAGAAAGAGACTCATAAACACAGAGAACATACTGGTGGTTGCCATGGGCAGGGGGAGAATGGAACAGGTGAAGGGGATGAAGAGGTACAAAAATTCCAGTTATGAAATAAATTAGTTGCAGGGATAAAAGTACAGCATAGGGAAAATAGTCAACAATATTGTAGTAACTTTATATGTTGACAGATGGTAACTATACTTATCATGGTGAACACTTCTAATGTACATTATTGTTGAATCACTATGTTGTGCTCCTGAAACCAACATAAGGTTATATATCAACAATATTTCAATTAAAAATTTTTTAAGTTAAGTAAGTAAAATATCATATAATTATTTTAATTAAATAAATTTTATCACATCCTCCACAGGCTAAAATTTAAAGCATGTTTGATTTGAGCAAATTAAAAATCAGTCTAGAATGCAAAGCATATGACTATCCCTATATAAAAAATGACCTTGGGTAAAAAATATCAAATGCTCACTGTCCAAGCATAAAGTCATGCAGAAACTGGATGCAGGAAAGGGGGAAACTGTACATGAAGGCTTTCAGCTTTAATAGCAAAGCAGCTGCTCAAGCAAGTGGGACCTATCTGAGGGGTAGTAACTGCCCCTCCAGGTAAAACCAGTCTTTCCAGGGATGAACCTGAGATGACCATCTAAAGAATTCTCCACCAAACACCATTTTCAGTCCTTTCTAATTAAGAACCAGAATAAAAGCTACAATAGCTGTTTCATCTTGATAATTTAGAAAGCCTCAAATAATAGCTAAGAGCTTTCTATAAGCTTGCCAGAGGGAAGGAGGGGGGAAAGGAAAATTACAGTTGAATTTATACCCTTACCAGTTAAGCCACTAATACATAACCAGGTCTCAAGTATGCTATCTGACCCAGAAAGCCACAAGTGAGGAATTCATTTTAGGACTGACTACACAAAACAGTAAATCACTCTGTTTTGTTTACCTTTTGTGATTTGGACTTGCTCCTCTTTTTCTGTACCCAAATTGAATGAAGTCCCAACCCAGAGAGCCTTGAACTTGGAAGTGGGAAATCTGGGCATTGAAGAGTACCACTAACCCCTGTATAACCTCAAGCAAGTCACTGCACCTCTCCACAAGACCTTTTCAGCACCTGCAAAAAAGCAGACCATACTTCCTGCATCCTGCTGTGATGAAAAATGAAGTAACTAGGGTAAGTCAAGTTCCAAAGAGACTTTCAATGTGATATATGCCATTCATAGAGCTAATTTGGAAAGTCTTAGAAATAATCTCTTCAATTTAATCTATTTGCAATGTAGAAAAAGTTCCTATATAATCTATTTTAAATAATGCTTTTAAAAGCTTGACCCTCTCAGGTCATGGGGAATTACTTTTCCTGGAAAGCCTAGCCTTCTAAATGAATCTCCAAGAGGACAGGGATTTTGTGTTTTGCTTTGAAATGTTTCTTCAGCACCTAGAACAGTGCCTGGCATATCATAGGTGCTCATTAACTATTAGATAAATAAATGAATACAAATTTAGTCCTTATATATCTGGGAATACATTTAATTTTAAGTCATTTAATGTGGAAATTTTCTTAAAATATGGAGTAGCCCCTCCTTTACCTTGCTGGGAAGATTATAAGAACCATAACTGCACATTTTGCCAATAGCAAAGGGTCACCACTGTGCACATCATATATTTCAAAAACACTCCTATCATACTTTCAAATACTAAATCACTCTGAAGTTTTTGATGTAATTTTTCATCTCTTTTATGCTTTTATCATTTTCCCACCCTTTCCTTTCTGTTAGGTTGTCATTTCTCCCTCTTGTAAACAGCCTATAATTGGCTGTTTCTAATTTACTGTGCATTTAAAAGCCAGTTAGTCACAACTTGACCAGTAGTGTATCTAAAGCAAGAGTACAAGTTTCTAAGTGAAGTCCTGAGGCCTTCTCCTAGGAGTAGAGAATGTGATCCTTAGACCTTGTGACATCTAGGTTTGGATATCACAAGCTCTGTTTTTCAGACTGCTTCCTGATTCTCCACCTTGTTCTAGATAGGAAGAGATCAGATAGTCAAGTTCCAAAGAGGGGGTTCTAAATGAACTCAATGCCATCTCAGTGTGCACTTCCGGCGGCTAGGAGTTAACTGTTCCATTAGGTGGGGTATCTGAAAATTTTGGCTCCAGATAACTGGTAGTTACCTAAGTAAGCAACTGGGCTAGGGCTAGAGGAGGAGTGTTCAAATCAACATGTCAGGAGTTGCAGGTAAGTCTGTCCATAGCGAGTGGAAACCCCATTTTCAGCACTCGGGTCCAAGGGCAGAAGCCATTCCAGGGGAGCTGGGGGCAAGTAAGACACTAAGGGAGGAACTGAGAAACGAGTCATCAGAATCAGCAACAAGGTAGAAATTACAACTTGAGAATAAAACAGAAACCCAGTTTTCCAACATGCAGCACAAAAGCAGAACTACACTTAAATTCCCACTGAGTCCCGGAGTTAAGGCTGGAGCTGCTGAAATCTTCAAAGCTCAAATGAGACAGGACCTCAGGTAGGGGTCAAATATCTCAGGTTCTGGCAAGGCTGAGCAACCCAGCAGATTATGACAGGAAAGGAAGGGCATAGGGCTGCCAACTACCCCCTTCCCCATGGCCCAAGGGCAAAGTGGGCTCTGTATTTGAAATGCCTGAATGGCTGACCCATGAGAGGGCATGGCCACTGCAAACCTAAAGCACACCAAAAAGATGATTGTTTGACTTCTCTACGTGCATTACAGTGTGACCAACACATTTAGTCCCTGAAATAACACAGTTCTCAGCATGGCGGTGATGACATAAGCCAGAGGCTCTGCAGGCAACCTACAAAGTCCTGTCAGGTCAGGCTGACACACATGCCATGCAAATCTACTGGTCTTCATGAGAAGGGAATAGTAAGGGAAGAAACAGTGGTTCAGGTGATAAATGTGGAGGGACAAGCACTGGGGATAAGCGGGGAAGAGACGTAGGAAGCAAAAAGATCACGTAGCGGCGACGGCTACCCGGCTACCCAGGAACAACGTGACGGAGGCTCTGACACATTGCAGCTTTGGGGGAGAAAGGAGGGGAAACTATCATATATGGAGACATTCTGTGAGCCAAGCACAACTGCTAGTGTTTTCCACACTCATTTCTCATTTATTACTTATTTTAAGTCTGCAAGAAGAATATATTACTCCCTTTTTACAGGTAAAGAAGTGGAGACCCAGAGGGGTGAAAGGGATTGTCTATCACCACACCGTGCGGATAACAGGAGGGATTCACTCTGGAATAACCTAATTCCAAAATCCTGCTCACACCAACTGACACACAAGGAGGTGTGACAAAGCAAAACCAGCAGCAATGGGAGAAGGGGTGAGAAGGGCCCGTGTGTGTGCATGCATCTATTTCATGTGGGCTCAAGAAACTGGCCTGCACCGCGGCCTTCCTAGTTCGTGCTTCCCTCAGACTGGCAGAGCTGACCCACAGGGAACCCACCTAATGCGGGGGAAAGGGCATGTTCAAATAGCAATGACCTAAAGCTCCCTACCTAACCTCTGGGTTGACTGTCCAAGGGTCTTAAACCAGGCCGCATCTCACTGGATCTTAGATTAAGGTCAGTTTGGGAAAAATGTGATTCTTAGATAAAATAAGAAATGCACATTGGGGGGGGGGATCATTTTCATGAAAACTAGTAAGCTTTAGGGTGTTATTTCTTGATGTGGGTGCTAACTATACAAGTGTGTTCATGGAGATACATACTATACGTGCTCTCTTCTGTAAGTATAGTATGCTTCAATAAAAAGTTTTTAAGTAGCCAGAGCTGAGTAATATTTTATCCCTGCCTGATTCTAATGTAAACTGGCCTTTTATAAGCAATAAAGCAGGGTAAGTTTGAATATGGAGATACATGCCGTAAGACTCCTTTCTCCTAATGGAGACCCACTAAGAGAGGCACTCCACTCATAACCAGAAGGCTGTTGCCTTGGAAACAGGAGCTGTAACTACGGCAATCACACCTCGGGAGCATTGATGGCCAAGATCTATTTCAATTCTTAGATGCCTCGAGGAACCACAGATGACTGTAACTATGGAAGACAGCCAATCTGTAGTAATGAAGAAGTGCATGCCAGCACTAGAAAGCCTGCAATTGAGAAAGAAAAAGAGAGAGAGGGGGTGGGGAGGGAGGAGAAGGCAAAACTCAAGGGTAACAAGTAAAGCCCAATCCAAGAACTGCATGGCTGCAGGACTATGGGTTTTGTTTACTGCTGCCATTCCACCCTCTTTACGTTATTGCACGCCCTCTACCTGCGAGCACTACGGCAGGTACAGGGAACTCAAAGCTGAGAAGACCAGCCCTCTTGCAGGGAAAGGCACACTCAAAGAACTGCTCCACTGGCCGTGCAAATGCTCTGAAACACAATGAGGGAACCAATTAACTTTGGTGTGAAAAGGGGAGCAGGCGGCTTCAGAGAGAAGGTGGCATTTTTAAACTGCAACTCAAAGAGTAAGTAGGAGTTCCGCAGGCAGAGGTCAAGGAGGGGCATCTCAGGCCAAGGGAAAGGCAGGTACAAAGGACAGAGGCCCACAGAAGCACCGCTCTGTCCCTCAACACGGTGGCTACCTGCGATTCTGGGTGAGATGGTTCCGTGTTTCAGGGACTGTCCCACACTCTGCAGGCCACCTGCTACCTCTGGCCCACCCGCTAAGCACTGGCAGCGACTCCCAATCATTATCATAACGAATGTCACGTCCCCCACATTTCCACATGTACCAGGGAGTGAGAGGTGCGCTATTGCTCACAGTTGGCAAGTCCCAGAACTTGGGAACAGAGGTGTGGCTGAGGCAGGCAGAGGCCTGGCAGGGGTCGGGGCGCAGCTGAGCAGGAGATGCAGGTGAGCACCAGAGGGACGGGCCTTCCATGCCCTGCCCGGGAGTCAGGCTCTGCGAGACACGGCGAGACAGCAGACTCAAAGCAGTTACGCAGGAGGCCAACCCACAAGACTTGGCAGCTCACAGGATATGAGGAGGTAGAAGAAGGAAGAATGGAAAAATAAAGAATAACCCCATGGTTTTATGCTTGGCCAACTGAATAGACAGCAGTGGCACTATACAAAGTGATGAATACAGATGCAAGGGCAGGTTAGGAGGGGGATGGAAAAGTGAGGTGGAAATTAGTCCGAAGCACTTAAGGAACATGCAGGTGGAATTTCTAAGAAGCAGTAAACAGACTGATGCTGAGGAGAGACAAGTGGGCTAGCAGAGAGGCCTTAGCATCTAATAGTAGGCGTTTCCCAGACGTAGGCCCCCCACCCAGGGGGCCCCGGGAGGAGTGTTCCCCAGACTTGCTAAACAAACCAGGGAGAGGGACAACTGGAGATGAGACAGCTGAGATACTGGGGCTGGGCCCACCCAGCTGGGCTCCAACACAGCAGCACCTGGGCACCAGCAGGCAGGCACGGAGAAAGCGGAGCCAGCTGGCAAGGTAGAGGCGAGCACACCAGAGCAGGAGCGACCGAACACAGACAGTTCAGACCCAGCGACCCCATGCTGGGTGTCCACAGCCACCCTGTCATGTGAATTTTGGCCCACATTATTAGAACAGCAACTTTCAGATTTATTTGCCTGTGACCCATACTTTCCACCTCCACCCAGGTCATACCCAACAGGGCTGGCTTCCAGGGCGTGCAGACTGTGCAGCTGCACAGGGCCGCGAGCTCAGGTGCGCCCCCCTCACAGTGAGTGACAGGCTCTGCTGTTGCCATCCTTAAGTTCCTAGTAATTTTTATTGAAGCCCAGTTATGAGGCCAGTCGCGACACACACAAATACGTTTTAACAAAAGTTACATGAAACACTATCTATCTTAATACATGTGATATACAATTTTATTTTCTGTTCTATTTTATTATTTTTTAAAGTAGGCACAGTCCATTACATTTGCAACCCACTAATGGGTTGCAAATCACTGCTTTAAAATACTCTCTTGGGTTAAGTCGATAGTAAAAGGTTTGTTTTGACTGTGGGGGTAGCAGGGTATGCAAATTCTTTTGAAAATTTATGTTCTTTTTCCTCTGCGAAGGACTGGAGGTGGTATACAGCAAACAGTGAAGGTAGGGGAAGACAAAGGAATTGCTGAAACTAACCAGGGGAAGAAGACAGTCAGGGAAGGATTATGAGGATCCAACACGGAGTTGGGAGGTGGGGGGACTGAGGAGAAATGGTCAGGAAGGTAGACGGAAAACTAAGAAAAAACGGGCAAAATCAAGGAAGCCATGACATTCCAGAAGGGGTTGTCAATAAGGTCAACAGCCCCAGGAAAACCAGGCTAAGGTGAGAGTTGGGTCATGAGGCTAACAGAGAAGGAGCTAGACTGGCTCAGGGCACAGAGGGCGCAAAGCCTAAGGACAGACCTCCAAGTGACCAGGAGGCAATCAAGCAGCGACACTGAAGAGAGCACAGAAAAAGAGAAATGCACAGGAGAGACAAGCAGAATTTTCCGAATTCTAGGAGATTCAAGGGTGGCTTAAAAATCGCTGAGGCCACACACTGTTTTTTCATTTAGTAGTCCTGCCCCACACTATATTAAAATATTAAAAATGTAAAAATATACACTAAATACACACTATTTTTCTTTGAGTTATAAATAACTATATATTGAGTTGTCAATGAGGAGTTGACATAGTTATATTTTATAGGCATTTGATTAAATGTATATTACCTTCAATTTTGCAGTTTCAGTATTTAAGAAGCCAATACAAACTTTCTTTTTTGCTGGTTTTCAGACATGTTTTGTGGCCTCTGATAAACTTATAGGCCCGAGGCCTGAGGTCTATAATCCCTAAGGATTAACCAACTCTGCATGTCTTGGGGGATAAAGGAAAGATGTCTTATAAGTAGAAAGATGAACAGAAAGTAAGTTAGGACATATAAGAGGTTCTGACAAAGAGCACCTACAAATTGGTCAGAAGAGGCTAGATAACCCAATTTGTTTTTAATAGCAAAGTCATTTGAATAAAGCGATTCAAGGAATAGAAATGTGCAAAGGTCAAGAACACGGAAAAAGCTTATATTGGCAGCACTCAGGGGAACAGCACTGTTCACACATGGGCTCAGCAACATTTTGAAAGACTAATCACAACTAAAGCTGAGGAAGGTGTGGGGAAACAGGGCCTCCAGACACTGCCGGTGGAACGGGAATCACTACAGCTTCTGCAGGTTTTCAGGCAGACTCATCAATGAATGACCCCACGTCAAGAATCTAAGCTCCCTCACCTGGACGGCTCTTGCTGCAGGTGTGAAAAGGGCTGTCTCCAGTCCTGTGAGCTCAGCTTAAATTTATCTGCTGGAAGAAGCCTTTCCTCCAATATATCATTTTGCTATATTTTTCTTAGAACCCCTTATCTCTGCTATCTCCCACTTTATGTATTGCTTTACCTGTGTACACACAGCATCCTCCCACCACAGTGTAAATTCCAGAAAGTGGGGAGCATTATGGTCTTCTTCACCTCTCTATCCCCAGCTCCACAGCGGTGCAGAAGCATTATTAGGACAAACAATGTTCATTGTAGCATTGTTTTAATAATGAAAACTGAAAACAAGCTGAATTTCCATCAGTAGGGAAAACAGTTGAATAAATCATGATACATCCACACTGTGGAATATTATGAAGCTATATACTGAAGGAGGTGTAGGGTAGGGAATGTCCATAATATATTGGTTGTGGATAAAGTAATTTATAAGGTATTTAGAATCATAGTTCTGTTGAAAAGGAAGGAAAACAACGTGAGAGAACATATTTGCACATGTCTGAATAAGCACAGAAAAAGGAAACACACACAACAGTTAACAGTGGTGTCTTTGAGGGTGTGAGAGAGTGGGAGAGGAAAGATTTCACAGTCACAGTGAGCATGTCTTCCTTAATTGTTTAAAATTAAATTTTAAAAGAATTCTAGCCTTGGAAATATTAAACCATCCTACTAAGAACTATGCTTCCATTGTGTTTATTTCATCTGTCAGAGTTAATCAGGCTTACAATTCACTGGACTTGCCTATGGCCAACCTCATAGCCTAGCAGTCATTTCCCGTTTCATTTGTTAAAAATCCAAATTGTTCCAACACAGTGTAGAAGGAATGCTCTGCCTTTGATTAAAGACAGCAGTTCACTCTGGGGGATCCAGAAATTATTTGAAAGTTTTTTCAGTGGGCTACCAAAAGCCCATACTGTAGGTGCCCAGCAAAGAGAGAGGAAGAGGGTGTGGGGCCTGGTGGGTACGTGCATCCTGGTGTGCATACTGTATTCTTCAGGCAGCTGCCAGCCACAGATCCCAGCTGGCTGGGGCATGAGAAGTGATATCTTGAAGGCCTGCAACACTCTCTTCAAGAGGCCCTAAATCAAATGTCCTTGTCCATGCCAGAAACAGCCTATAAGGAAAACCTGATCACAAAACAAGAGTTCTCAGGCACGTCAAGGATTTTTAAAATTAATTCCTTAAGCCGATCAAGTGAGAAGAGTTGGGAATTTGAAAGGACTCGGATATTTCTACCTCACTGTGCTAATCTACCTGTAAGCTCCTCGACCAGCCGCAAAGGAACAGTATGAACGGGACAGGCTTGGCAGCTCCGTTGTCATGCGTGGCTCACAGCACTTCACACCAGCTGAATGAATGAAAGAGAAGCGCCAAGCCCATGCCGACATCACTGAGGGAACCTGGCATTTGGAAGGCCTGGGATGCAGTCCTCACTGAGATCCGGTTAGGAACTTAAACCAGGGAAGTTATGCAACTCCTCTAAGCCTCAGTTTCCTGATCAACGAAACAAGAATGATCTATACCCTCGCCTGAGGCAGAAGTGAGGATATATATACATGAAAGCCTGTGGTGGACGACGGCCAGCTGCTCAGATCCCTTTCAGGGCAGGGCTTGCCACCCCACCAGCTCCCTCTAGGTCTGCCTCAGCTGCAGAGTAGCCTTCCGGAGATCACACCTTTTCTGCTGTTCCTGCAAAACTCCGCAGCAGGTGACTGAGGCCCAGCGACTCTCACACAAAGCAGGACACCGCGACTGCGAACACTCACGCCGCGGCTTCCCACCAGGTGGGCTGAGGCCGTTTCAACCTCTTCCTGCACCCAATCCTGCTTCTTGCTTTCCCTGCGTGTTGGTCCCTAAGGAGCACCCTGCACCCCAAATTCCATGTAGGCATCTGCTTTCAAAGAACCCAACCTGAAATGAAGCCCTTTTGCCATTTTAAGTACCCCAAGGTTTCAATTACGTGACCAAAAGAGGAGGCCAGTTCTGGTTTATTAAACAAAATCAAGCTCATAAACTTTGTTCTTTTGCTTTCTTGGATTTTTTGGCAGGTGTATTTCAAGTATTCAAAGTTTGGTAATTCATTCGTATTCATCAAATATGTACAGAACACCACAACCTGGGGGCAATCTGCTGGGGGCCCTAAGGGCTGTACACTGATCTTCATGGCTGACATCTTTCCATCTCCCCAGGTGTGATTGTCAGTGGGGTGGCACTGCCCCTAGAGGCTTCAGAACTGGGTAGGGGGCTTTTGGTTGTTAAC
This sequence comes from Smutsia gigantea, assembly GCA_032199065.1. NCBI lineage: Eukaryota > Metazoa > Chordata > Mammalia > Pholidota > Manidae > Smutsia > Smutsia gigantea. Next base: position 160,007 of record JAVSCE010003432.1, on the reverse strand, counting down.
AATGATTGCAGGGCTCTGCTGGCTTTTGAGGAGGTGGAAAGCAGGAATGCTAGATTTCAGCAATACTCCAGAAGGTCCTTCTTGATGATGGACTGTCGGACTGTCCCATGTCCCACCCGACTCTCTTAAGAGAGAAAAAAACAAGGTTTATATAATTATCTGAGTGTGGATCATACCTCTGCATTTCATAAAAATATTTTGTTCGGTTTTAAATACGCTGTATTTTCTAGGAATTCAATTACCCTATTAACCAAGGGAAGAATATACTTTGTTCAGAACTTCAAGAGTTTTTACAGTCTCCAAAAATCAGGACGATTTCAGGAATGTCCCTCATATTAATGAGTCACCCCGATAACACAGCTGTATTAGTCTACATTTACAGTTGTCTAGTCTTAGTGAGGTACATAAAAAGACTTAGTTAACCCTTATTTCTAAGGTTTTATATATAAGGTTATTGGTAATATTCAGTTGAATATATCATAAAAATCACCTAATTTATTATGAGAGCAAATATCTATTTCATTATGTCTTCTAATATAGTTGTGCACATATTGAAATATAAGCTATTTTATTATAAATCATTTTCATGTTATTTCTCCTTTATAAAACAATTAGACTCTTACTTTTCTTAATGTTGTGTATAAATGAGGTCTTATCGAATTTCATTTCAGGAAGTAAAGGGGATATTAAAAAACACATAAAAGAGATGGTGCATTGAACAGAGTTGGAAACTACTGCCTTACAGAACTGATTATAAAACTGGGGTCTGAGGCCCACCTGCAGCGGAAGCATCTGCAGTTTCCATGAAAAATCTAGGTTCCCAGGTTCCAACCCGACTCACCAGAATGTTCTCTGGGGCTAGAACCAGGAACCTGTATTTTCTCAAAGGTGTACTCCCCGGCTGATTCTTGCCCACCGAGGCTTAGTAGCCACAGCTGTGGAGGACATAGGGGGTGCCAAGCCATCACCCTGCCTGGGGTGCTCACAGTCCAAAAGCGGAGGGTAAATGATAACTGCAATGGCATGCACGGAACTATCAAATGCCAGAAAGAGACACCAGCAAAGTGCTTTGGGAACTCAAGAAAGGGAGATGCTAGCCTGAGGGAGGTGTCTTGAAGAAGGCACCTAGGAGTGGGGATCTAAGAAACAGTAAGAGCCAGGGCCTCCTCTCTGGGGAGCCTCACCGCATAGGCCCTTCACATACATGACCTCCCTCAAAACTCACAGCTGCCCTCTGAGGTGAACACCAGCCCTGTCCGTGTCTTTCAGAAGATACTAAGGCCTAGAGAAGTCAGAAACTTCACTCAAGTTTCAAACTCAGGTCTCCCAGCCCCGGGAGGACGGCTTACCCTGCAGCTGACCCTCAGGAGCTGGCTGTGGGGGTGAGTTCTGTGAGTACAGGGGAGGGCCCAGTGCGGTCACTGAGCATGATATGATATCTGTCCCAAAGCTGTATTTCCATCTTGCTCTTCTTCCCATCACCAGCATTCAGGATGACAAGAAACCACCATTATGGGGAAGTCAGAGCATATTATCATTCACATATAGCTGGAAAGACTAGAATGAGAGCAGGCATTCAGGACTCACCGATGCTAATGAACCACGAATCATAGAAAAGCTGCTTAACTGAGCAAGAGCAAAATGGAAGGAGGCTTGGAATTAGGAGCATTCTTGTTGCTCCCACCGAACTAACAACAGTATCAAGCAGCTTCCGCTTAATCAGTTCCCACCTAATCAGAGAGCCATCCTAACACTGTCTCCCAGAGCAGCAAATTAGCCTAATAGTGGGTGACTGCAGCAATCAGAAGGGTATTGGTGGGGAAGGTGGGGATGGAAACCCACTTGGAGAAAAGCAGTTGGCTAGTGCTGAGGGGTTAAGTGGCGTCTAACTAGCTGTTAAATTGCCAAGCGCTAAGCTTCCCCATTCTAATACAGAAATTGTCAACGATGAATAGGAATGAAGATGAAATGTATCAGATTTTGTTTTTATTCTCATCTTGGATGTGCATCCAGATTGATACAAAATTTATTTTTATCATTATAAAGGGAAAGATGAAGGTTCTTCATAAGCCATCCATTGTGTGACAAGCATTTCTCAAACTCAGACGCTCAGAATTCAGGGTGCACCAGAATCACCCATGGGGCTTGTTACAACACAGATGGCTGAGCCCCTCCCTCCCCAGCTTCCAACTCAGTAGATCCTGAGTGGGACCCTAAAATTTACATTTCTGACAGCTTGCAGGGGGTGCTGGTTCTGCTGACCTGTGGGCCACACCTTGGGAACCACGGCTCAAAATGTGCTGGGGGCCATTTAGAAGGGGGGTGGGGATGAAAGAGCAGCTGAGGGGCTGAACAAGGGGTAAGGCGACCTCGGCCGACAAAGGAGGGTTCCCTGCACAGCACGGGGAGCTTCCCAGGAGGCTTTAGACCGGTGGTTTGTCATATCATTTGAGAATAGAGTATCACTGTAAACAATTGCATAATGGCTGCCATCCGTCCGTGGACAATGAGAATGAAATGACAAGGAAAACAGAGGAAGCCTGCACTCTTCAAGGATGTGAAACGAGACTGGCTAATCAAAGGGGAAGTCAGAATATGTCACAAGGGACAAGAAGTCCCAGGTCAGAAACAGTTGAGTGGCTACTTCTCTGTCTGCAGGACCCTAAGGAAAATTCACTGGTTCTATTTTGCTCCTTACCTCTGTTGACCTATGTTCTCCCATGACTGATAACCCCAGGTCCACAGCTGGAAGAGGACCAGACTTCTGCAGTGAATGAAATCTTGGTTTGACCATCCACATTCAGCCACTGGTAACCAGCCCAAATCAAGCAGACTTCAGGTTTCTTTTGGACCGGCCTTACCCAGACCTGGCAGAGGAGATGCAGGTAAGGCAGGCCAAGTTATTTCATGCGTTATTGTGGAAATGGGAATTTCTCCTACTAAGCTGCAGCAAGACTAACAACAATGTATTACACCCCATTTCCACAGCTCCCCCAACTTCCAGATGCACTGCTGGGAGAATAGATGCTTCTGGATGAAGATGCCCAATTAAAGCATTGCTTTGTGGCCTCAGCTTTTATTAACTGCAAAGACCAAAAGGCCTCTCTGCCTACCTTTTCTTCCCCTCCATCCTTCCCCCGTCTCTCTGGGATCACAAACGGGTCAGCAAGCCAATGCCTCAAATCTCTAAGGCCGAGATCTTTGGCTACGGAAAAATTTGGAGCCTAAACAGGTGGTGTGGTCTGGAGCAAACATTCAAGAGGAGAAAATACCAAAAACTCTGGCAGAAGAATCCCTCCACAGGCAATTCTCATTTGCATTTCATGTAGTCAGCAGTTCTCCGGTCTTTCCACATCTCTTCAAAGGTTACATTCTCATATGATGTTTTGTGAGTATGTCAGACAGAGAGGGGTTCTTTTTTATGATGTCAGTCTGGATAATATTTCACGACTAGATGATTGCAGGGCTGAGCTTAGCAGCACTAAATTTAAGAGTGGATCACATATCCATCATCCAGCCAACATTTCAAAGACTGATAAAATACTGCTCCTGTGGATTTAAGAGAAGCTGGAGATAAAACATTTCCCTCTCCTAACTAACAAGACTGTGAGGGTCACTTCCTAACACAATGCCAGGGGGTCTGCCTAAGCACAATAAAAATGCATTTTGAACTGGAAGATGGCTTGAGGAAGTCTCACACAGTTCAGGCAGTAAATAAGCCATTGGTTCTCTACCTCATGGTTAGATTATTTATCCTAAAACACTGTTTTGCACACATCACAACCCCTAACCAAATCTTCTATGTCTCCACAGAATCCAAACTCTGTAGCTGTTTTTTGGGAGTCTCCACACACGGGCACTGCCCACCTACTTTCTCCAATTCATGTCCCCCAGCTGTCAGTGCAAACCCTCTGCTCCAGTTACAGCCCTCGAGTCATTGCTCCTGGAAACCCCAATGCTGAGCTTCCTTTTTCTCTCATGCTTTGCTGACCTCTGCCCAGAATACCCCCTCCCCCTGCTTCCCAGTCTGCAGAACTGAACTCCTACCATGAGACATTTAAAAACCAGCTCAAACTGCACATTATCCACAAAGCTGCTTTTCAGGAAACACCCTTCCCTGGATGCTCTCTCCCCACTGGGCTGCTATGATGGTGATCAGCTGGCAGAGACAAAGACAGCCCTGCATCATGCTTGCTTTATTTCCACATGCCCCCGGCCCACCCCAGTGGACAGTGAAGCTCCTGGGCACAGCGTCTTGGACCGGCTTCCCTGGCATCCCACCTGTTCCCCTTGCTGAGTGTACAGATGCTCACAAAGGGTTCGTTGCCATCATCTCTCAGCAGTTCTCACTATCAGCATTTGGTCCTCACTAAGACTTACAGTTTATGAGATAGTTCTGTCTTCAGAACTACCTTATCTCTCTGCCTTGCTGTCCAATCATTGTCCTCTCTTTTAGCCTGAGCACGTGGCAGGACTGCCAATTCACTCTGTCCCTAGGGCTGCGAAATAGCTTAATGAGTGTTTAACAGAAGAATTATAGAGGCGATTGTTATGTAGGAAAGTCACCCCAGGTCCTACAGGGCCCTGTGCAGTCCACAGACAGGAGACAGGCAAGAGAGAAAGAGCTCAGCATAAAGAAAAGGGGGCTGTGGCTCCTTTCCACCTCAATCAGAGATCCCTCTAAGAAACAGAAAAGAAAGCATCTGGATAGAACATGGGCAAATACTGCTGAGGTCAGAAAACCGCGCATGTAACAAAAGCACACAGGGTTTGGGAAAGGCAGATGGGGTGCTCCGCCCCCGCTCTCTGAAAGCTCAACAAGAAAACCAGCAGTTTTCACTCAGCACATCTGTTCCCAGTTACCTGTGCCTGAGGCACAAACTTAACAGAGAAATGGAGAAACTCTGACTGACTCCACGCACACTTATGGTCGGTCAGGGTGGATTACAGGGAAAGGGAGGGCAGCGTGGTGAAGCCATGAGCATCCCTGTATGATATTCATGGTCTTGCTAGGCTTTGATGATGACATTTTGGTGGAGGAGGAATTCTGCAACTGATTTCATCACTGAAAAAGTAAAAGCTGCCAAGGGGTCTCATTGTGATTTAATAAACCCCGCTACTCACGTAAGACAATCACTAGTTAACAGATTACTTTTACCAATTAACAGTGGCATGTTAACAATCAATTACCAATGTATTTACTCTTTTTTCCCCATTACTTGATCCTGCTACTACCCATCCTAAACCCCTTCAGCTAAGATTTGTTTTTATTTTTATATTCTTCTGTTCTCACTAGGAGAAAAAAAGTCTTTGACTACTAGAATGTTCTTTACATTAAATTCTTAAGCCCTGGTTCTGTTCACAACATTGTCTCTCTAGGCTTATAAAAATATTTCGAAGAATAGTATTCTCTCCCTTTCAGTGACTGGGGACACAGGCCATCCATAGATGCTGCAAAAGGGGGAGAGATCATCAGCGGTGCTCCTCCGCCTATAAAACCCTTCCACATTTAGCGCTGAATTAAGTAACAGAACGTGGGTATCACTGCCCTACCCCTCATGACAGTGCAACCGTGGCAATCTCCCCACCAAAATCCGCACACCTCCCTTACCAGACATAGGGCTGACTCCTCAAACCTGAGACAGTTCCCAAGCTTTCCCCTCCCCCACTGATGATTCCTTACTTCTGTAAACACATCTGCAAGAGGGAAACGTAATTTTTAAAATCTACTTTGCTAACAGCGATCCCAAAGACTTCACTGCTATATTAAGCTTTTTTGAGAAATCATTGCCATAAATTATTAAAACACCTATTTATTTGATCATTTTTGCTACCCAGGTACTTAATTTGTTGTACTTTCAATAGCTAGGTTTCTCTTAAGAATAAAATTTATTCTGTAGGGAAACATTAAATATTTACTATACTTTAAAAGGCACATCATGCTAGCAATTGTTTCACTATTAATTTTTTACTTGAATTGCTTCATATGGAAACATGGAAATTAATAATGAAATTTCAGTAGAACAATTATTGGAAGATTATATCTCGGGGCTCTGCCCAGAGACTGACATGAAATTTTACAGGACTCAATAAATATTTGTTCATGGAAAATGAACTGTATTCCATTTTGTTTGTTCCGAAGGAATTCATTATAATGGGCTTTTTTCATTTAATATCCTCACTATAAGAAAATTTAACTAACAGAGTTTGGTGTCACATGGGCTGTGTCAGAAAAGGCCAACCAAGTTCTGAAACAGAAAGCATCAACTTCTCTCACCAGTCTCCATATGCTGGCAAGAGAAATTAATCTATCCTGTGGGTAGGGGGTAATCTAAGTGAAGTGCAGACACTTTATACAAAAGTACTCGTCTACAGAAGTACTCCCATGATGTTTCCTTCCCTTAAAAAAAAAAAACTACAAGAGCCTCATCTAGAAAAATTATGAAAGTTTCTAAACAGATACAGAGCACCACTAGTTACTCTGCCAAGTAATAATCCAGAAGCTGCTAGATTCTTAATTCATAAAAGCAGAGTCCTATCCTGTTTAATTCATAAAAGCAGAGTCCTATCCTGTATTCTCTGCCTACAAAAGCAGATGTTCCTTTCACTGATCATCCATCTGGCTTCTCTTTTCACTTGGAGAACTCACCTCCTTCCACAGTCTTAAACACCATCTATTTCCATTATTGCTCATTCCATTTCAAGTATTTCATCTTCACCCTCCCCCACATTAAAGCAATGTGCAGTCAAAAACTACATGTATATAAATGTTTAACAAAATTCTGGAAATATGATTCCTTGGACAATTTTAAGTTGTGAAATCTTAAGATATGAAGACCAGCAAAAAAATACTTATAATTAGAAATATGTTTTCTGCTAGTTAAGCAGGATTGTTTTCATACAACTGAAGTGGTGATATTCCAGTTTTGTGGCCCTCTGTGCAATATACACTTAGAAGCCCACCCAGGAGCTTTACCCACTGAATGATTTTTGAGTCTCACCCACTAGTCTCTATAACACATTCATCCCTTAGTCCGCCTATAACACATTCTGCAGGAAGTAGTGAAAAAAGGTAAGAAGCTAGGTTCAATCCCTTTCCTCCCAACCTTCCAAAATCCCAAATGTCATGCCTCCTCTCTGTCTCACCTTTCAACATCTCAGAGTGGCCCTCGGATCTGCTGTACACTTCAGTGCCGTGGCACTGCCTCATCATGCTGCAGAAAAACCACTCCAACAGCCCCAGCCGAGCTGTCTAAACTAACCTACCCATATGCAAAGGCCAGACCCATCCTCCAACCCTTCAGCACACGGTGCCACAAACCCCACAGCAGCCTGCTACCATAAGCTGCTAAGTTTGGCCTTCAAAATACACACACACCATCAGCAACTGCCCCTCACCCACCCTGTCTTCTTTCTCCAATGCCCCCAAGTCAAAAATTTCATTGGAAAATACTGGTAGACACTGTAGTTTCCACATCTGTATCGGAATCATTTCACATAGTTATAGACAGAACACTGATTTAGAATTAGCATCTACCAACAAGTCTCATAATACACAAAGTTTACTGTGGATTTAAACAAGATTTTAACATCCCTTCCACTGCTGGGAAGAAAATCAGAGAAGACATACGCAAGCAAAGAACAGTTTCAAATTCCCAGGAGGCTTTTAGAGTAATGTATACATTTTAAATTCCAAAGGGAAAAGTTTGCCTGCATTCCTTTAATAGAGGAAATACTAGTCAAACTGCACCCTATTTCATTGTCCCTCAAAACACAGTTCGCAAGTTAGCAACATCATTCCCTTATTTCTAAACACATATGCTGCTAGATTTATTAAAAGGTGCACTGTACATCGTATTGCTGGCTTTGGAAACGCATAGCCTCAAAATAAATTTGATGTGAATTACCTAGGAGTTGGTGCTTTATACAAGGCCTAACAACGGTTTTCCAATTTTAATTAAGCAAAGTAACTCCCATTTCACCAAGAAAATGAATAGAAAGTTAGACAACTATCTCCCACAAATGTCCAATGTCCAGGACATTGTCTCTTTGCTGGATCGAGGGATACAGAAAAACTAAAACTAAAATGCGTTAATAAAATTTACAATACTGAAATATCAGCATTTTTTTGGAGCAAATAAAGTATCAGGCCTCATATAAACAAGTATGTAATGACACGTTCATTTGGTATAAGATCACCTTCCAAAATAACTCCAAAAATGGACAGACATCTATACCTAGTAACAGCAAAAGATGGAACTCACTTTAGTGGAACCCATTTGCAAAAATTAAAGACTTGTATGATGAGGATGAACAAGGGTCCCTTGGGCCTCTGGGAGGCTACCAGGACTTCTTTGAGTCTTCACCACAGTTTGATCCAGAGGTTTCCAACTATCATCTGTCAGGACAACCATGTTCTATGAGCAGGTCCACATTGCCCAACCATGAAAATCATGGTCCTTTTCCCAATGCTTAGATGTAAAAATAAATAAATACTACATGATCTAACAAGACATTAAGGCAATGTGTAGTCAAACATTACATGTATATAAATGTTTAACAAAATTCTAGAAATATGATTCCTTGGACAATTTTATGTTATAAAATCTTTAGATATGAACACCTATAATACTTATAATTAGAAATATGTTTTCTGCTAGTTAAGCAGGATCATTTTCATACCACTGAAGTGGTAATATTCCGGTTTTGTGGCCCTCTGAGCAATATGCACTTGGAGCCCACCCAGGAGCTTTACCCACTGAATGATTTTTGAGTCTCACCCACTAGTCTCTAGTCAAATCCCTCAATCCACCTATAACACATTCTGTAGAAAATAATGAAGAGTTAGTAAGTTTGCACTACACAAGACCTGTGGCCCCTCGTGAGCCACATAGCAAAACCTCCATCAAGAAGTTCCATAAATCCTCCTGTGCAGGAATGTGGCTGGGCCCATGGCAGCCAAGAGTAGATCAATGGAGTGTGTCTGTTGCCATAAAATACTGCCTGTGGCATCGAGCTCTCCCTGTTCCTCTTCTAGGTGTGACCATACGCAGCAGCTTGCCTGTGATGGAACAACTGGAGGAAACAGGTTCAAGGAGTGGCAAGCTGTGTGTTAAAGCACTTGCCAAACCATGGGAACATTCTAGGTGGATGTTGGAACCTGAATGCTTGGCTCTAACAGAGAAATGACTCTCATTCCTTTCTCATTAACATGCCAAATAGGAGAGGATTAAAGATAGCGGCATGAGAGGTAAGACAAACACATCCTCCCAGAACCACATGTAACATGCAAATATAGAAAATACATATAATTCTGAAAGAGCAACAGGAAAGAAGGCTGCAGCAGGCTGCCTACACCTGGGGAAAACAGCGGACGTCAAGAAAAAGGGTAAAGTACCAAAGCCATGATCTGGAGGGACCCAAGCCCTTCCTCCACCATCTCACTGGAGGGAGGAAAAGAAATGGAGTAGGGAGAGGGTGGAGGCCTAGGATTTCTGAACACCCAGCCCTGGAGATCTGCTCTAGGAGCATTAACCTACATTACATGGTGCTCTGGAGATTAGTGGGGTTAGAAAGCTAAGACAGGTGGAATACTTGGAGAGACTGAGATTCCAGATGCTTGTGGAAAACAGGGATCAACATCCGGTTGCTCTGGGACAAAAGAAAGGTGGGCAGTCTGAGAGACTTCCTAACAGCAAGAATGCTGCTAAAGGGGCAAGGACTGCACAGAGCTTGCTGCTCAGGAGAAAGGACAGGTGGACAAAATTGTCCAGGCACACTCTCCCAGCAGGTTGAGAACTTTCAGGAGCATCAGGCGCTCCATCCCATGGCTGGATACTCAGCTCCGAGGCCCCCCACTGTGATACACAGCCTGCCGCTCCTTCCTGCAGGCTGGCACCAGCTTGCAAACAGGCTGTGCCATTGCTCCAGGCCAGTAAGAGGGAGGCCCTGCCTATGGCAGCTACAAGTGTAAAACATAGAGGCTTCACCCCGTATGCTCACCCCACTGACCCTGGCAGTGGACACAGGCACTGCAGCCAAGAAGCAGTAAAGACCTCTTTCCTCCTGACAGGCAACAGCGCTGTTCACCTGGGACCACCAGCATCACTCCATGGGCTGAGCAGCTCCAGAGACTAGAGCTTCTGGGCACTATGGGGTGCATCCTACAAATATAAAACGTCAAAGGAACCTAGTTCAAACCAAAATCCCACCAACACTAGAAAGACGGCCAAGTGAAAATGAACTCACCAAACTTCCTGAAAGAAATTCAAAAATAAAAATCATAAATGTGTTCATGGAGCTACAGAAAAATATTCGAGAACTCAGGGAGGAATTCAAGAATGAGATACAAACGTTGAAGAATACAGTATCTGAAATGAAACATACAATGGAGGGATTTAAAAACAGATTAGATTAAGTAGAGGAGAAAGTAAATGAAATAGAAATTAGAGAACAGGAATACAAAGAAACTGAGGCACAGAGAGAAAAAAGGATCTCTAGGAATGAAAGAATATTGAGACAACTGTGTGACCAATCCAAACAGAACAATATTCGCATTATAGGGGTACCAGAAGAAGAAGAGAGAGAAAGATAGAAAGTGTCTTTGAGGAGGTAATTGCTGAAAACTTCCCCAATCTGGGGAAAGAGATAGTCTCTCTGACCATGGAGATGCACAGATCTCCCAACACACAGAACCCAAGGAAGACAACACCAAGACATATAGCAATTAAAATGGCAAAGATCAAGGATAAGGACAGACTATTAAAAACAGCCATAGAAAGAAAAATGATCACATACAAAGGAAAACCCATCAGGCTATCATCAGACTTCTCAACAGAAAACTTACAGGCCAGAAAGGAGTGGCATGATATATTTAATGCAATGAAGCAGAAGGGCCTCGAACCAAGAATACTCTACCCGGCAAGGTTATCATTTAAATTTGAAGGAGGGATTAAACAATTTTCAGATAAGCAAAAGATGAGAGAATTTACCTCCCACAAACCATCTCTACAGTGTATTTCGGAGGGACTGCTGTAGATCGAAGTGTTCCTAAGACTAATAGCTGTCACCAGAGGAAATAAAACCACAGTAAAGAAAGTAGGACAATTAATTACTAAGCAGATGCAAAATTAAATCAACTACCCCAAAGTCAGTAAAGGGATAAACAAAGAGTACGGAATATGATTCCTAATACATAAAGAATGGAGGAGGAAGAATAAGGAGGAAAAAAAAAGAACCTGTAGATTGTATTTGTAATAGCATACTAAGTGAGTTAAGTTAGACTGTTACATATTAAGGGAATTACCCTTGAACCTTTGGTAACCATGAATCTAAAGCTTGCAGTGGCAATACGTACATGCCTATCAATAATCACCCTACATATAAATGGTCTGAATGCACCAATCAAAAGACATAGAGTCAATGAATGGATAAAAAAGCAAGACCCATCTATATGCTGCCTACAAGAGAGAGAGACTCACTTCAAACCCAAAGACATACACAGACTAAAAGTGAAAGGATGGAAAAAGATATTTCATGCAACTAATAGGAAGAAAAAAGCAGCAGTTGCAGTATTTGTATTAGACAAAATAGATTTCAAAACAAAGAAAGTAACAAGAGACAAATAAGGACATTACATAATGATAGAGGGGTCAATGCAACAAGAGGATATAACCATTATAAATATCTACGCACCCAACACAGGAGTATTTCTGTGAAACAAATACTAACAGAATTAAAGGGGGAAATAGAATGCAATACATTCATTTTAGAATATTTCAACACTCCATGCACTCCAAAGGAGAGATCAACCAGACAGAAAATAAGTAAGGAGACAGAGGGACTGAACACGTTAGAACAGATGGACCTAACAGACATCTACAGAACACTCCACCCAAAAGCAGCAGGATACACATTCTTCTGAAGTGCACATGGAACATTTTCAAGAATAGATCATATACTAGGCCACAAAAAGAGCCTCAGTAAATTCAAAAAGATTGAAATTGTACCAACCAGCTTCTCAGACCACAAAGGTATGAAACTAGAAATAAATTATGCAAAGAAAACAAAAAATCCCTCAAACACATGGAGGCTTAACAACATGCTCCTAAATAACCAATGGATCAATGACCAAATAAAAACAGAGATCAAGCAATATATGGAGACAAATGACAACAATAATTCAACATCGCAAAATCTGTAGGATGCAGTGAAGGCCATGCTAAGAGGGAAATATATTGCAACACAGGCCTGCCTCAGGAAAGAACAACAATCCCAAATGAACAGTCTAAACTCACAATTAATGAAACTAGAAAAGGAAGAACAAATAAGACCCAAAGTCAGTAAAAGGAGGGACATAACAAAGATTAAAGCAGAAATAAATAAAATTGAGAGGAATAAAACAATAGAAAGAATCAATGAAAGCAGGAGCTGGATCTTTGAGAAAATAAACAAAATAGATAAACCCATAGCCAGACTTAGAAAGAAAAAAAGAGAGCCTACACACATAAACAGAATAAGAAATGAGAAAGGAAAAATCACTATGGACAACACAGAAATACAAAGAATTATGAGAGAGTACTATGAAAAATTATATGCTAACAAACTGGATAACCTAGGAGAAATGGACAACTTTCTAGGAAAATATAACCTTCCAAGGCTGACCTAGGAAGAAAAGAAATCTGAACACGCCAATTACCAGCAAAGAAATTGAATTGGTAATCAAAAAACTACCTAAGAACAAAACCACTGGACCACATAGCTTCACCACTGAATTTCATCAAACATTTAGTGAAGACCTAATACCCATCCTCCTTAAAGTTTTCCAAAAAGTAGAAGAGAAAGGAATACTTCCAAACTCATTCTATGAGGCCAGCATCACTCTAATATCAAAACCAGGAAAAGACACCACAAAAAAAGAAAACTACAGACCAATATCCCTGATGAACATAGATGCAAAAATACTTAACAAAATATTAGCAAATCAAATTCAAAAATACATCAAAAAGATCATCCATCATGATCAAGTAGGATTCATCCCAGGGAAGCAAAGATGTCACAATATTTAAAAATCCATCAACGTCACACACCACGTCAAGAAAAAGGACAAAAACTATATGATCATCTGCATAGATGCTGAAAAAGCATTTGACAAAATTCAACATCCATTCATGATAAAAACTCTCAGCAAAATGGGTATAGAGGGCAAGTACCTCAACATAATAAAGACCATATAAGACAAACCCACAGCCAACCTCATACTTAACAGCGAGAAGCTGAAAGCTTTTCCTTTAAGATAGGGAGCAAAACAAGATGCCACTCTCCCCACTTTTATTCAACATAGTTCTGGAGGTCCTCGCCATGACAATCAGACAACACAAAGAAATAAAAGGCATCCACATTGGTAAGGAAGAAGTTAAACTGTGACTGTTTGCAGATGACGTGATATTGTACATAAAAACTCTAAAGAACCTACCTCAAAACTACTACCACTAACAAATGAATTCAGCAAAGTTGCAGGATACAAAATCAATACACAGAAATCCACTGCATTCCTATATACTAATGAAGAACTAAGGAAATATATTTCTTATATAGCAGAAAAAGAAATCAGGAAAACAATTCCATTCACAATTGCATCAAAAAGAATAAAATCCCTGGAATAAACCTAACCAAGGAAGTGAAAGACCTATACCCTGAAAACCATAAGACACTCATAAGAGAAATTAAAGAAGATACCAACAAATGGGAATACATCCCATGCTCGGGGATAGGAAGAATTAATGTTGTCAAAATGGCCATCCTGCCTAAAGCAATCTACAGATTCATTGCAATCCCTATCAAAATACCAATGGCATTCTACAACGAACTAGAGCAAATAGTTCTAAAATTCATACGGAACCACAGAAGACCCCGAATAGCCAAAGCAATCCTGAGAAGGAAGAACAAAGCTGGGGGGATTATGCTCCCTGACTTCAAGCTCTACTACAAAGCCACAGTAATCAAGACAATTTGGTACTGGCACAAGAACAGATGCATAGATCAATGGAACAGACTAGAGAGCCCAGATATAAACCCAAGCAGTATATGGTCAATTAATATATGATAAAGGAGCCATGGATATACAATGGGGAAATGACAGCCTCAACAAGAGCAACATGTAAGAGAAAGAAACTGGATTATTGCCTAACTCCATATACAAAAGTAAACTCAAAATGGATCAAAGACCTGAAGGTAAATTATCAAACCATAAAACTCTTAGAAGAAAACATAGGCAAAAATCTCTTGAATATAAACATGAGCAACTTTTTCCTTAATGCATCTCCTCGGGCTAGGGAAACAAAAGCAAAAATGAACAAATGGGACTACATCAAGCTAAAAAGCTTCTGTACACCAAAAGACACCATTAGACACCATCAGTAGAACAAAAAGGCATCCGACAGTATGGGACAATATATTTGTAAACGACATATCTGACAAGGGGTTAACATCCAAAATATATAAAGAACTCACATGCCTCAACGCCCAAAAAGCAAATAACCCTATTGAAAAATGGGTGTAGGATATGAACAGACACTTCTCCAAAGAAGAAATTCAGATGGTCAACAGGCACATGAAAAGATGCTCCACATCACTAATTATCAGGGAAATGCAAATTAAAGCCACAATGGGTTATCACCTCACACCAGTTATGATGGCCAGCATAGAAAAGACTCCGAACAACAAATGCTGGTGAGGATGCAGAGAAAGGGGAACCCTCCTACACTGTTGGAGGTAATGTAAATTAGTTCAACCATTGTGAAAAGCAATATGGAGGTTCCTCAAAAAACTAAAAATAGAAATACCATTTGACCCAGGAATTCCACTCCTAAGAATTTACCCAAAGAAAACACGATCTCAGATTCAAAAGGACATGTGCACCCCTATGTTTATTGCAGCACTATTTACAGTAGCCAAGATATGGAAGCAACCTAAGTGTCCATCAGTAGATGAATGGATAAAGAAGATGTGGTACATACATACACAATGGTATACTATTCAGCTGTGAGAAGAAAACAAATCCTATCATTTGCAACAACATGGATGGAGCTAGAGGGTATTATGCTCAGCGAAATAAGCCAGGCAGAGAAAGACAAGTACCAAATGATTTCACTCATTTGTGGAGTGTAACAATGAAGCAAAACTGAAGGAATAAAACAGCAGCAGACTTACGGACTCCAAGAAGGGACTAATGGTTACCAAAGCGGAGGGGTGGGGAGGGTAGGTGTGGAGGGAGGGAGAAGGGATTAAGGGGTATTATGATTAGTACACATGGTTTGGGGGAGGTCACAGGGAAGACAGTGTAGCACAGAGAAGACATGCAGTGACTCTGTGGCATCTTACTACTGTGATGGACAGTGACTGCAGTGGAGTATGGGGGAGACTTGATAATATGGGTGAATGTAGTAATGTTTTTCATATGAAACCTTCATAAGAGTGTATATCAATGATACCTTAATGAAAAAAACATGCTAAGTAGATTTTTAAGAAGCTAAATTCTTCTGTGGCTTTATGACTTACTTCTATAACTAAAGCCTCCTACATTATTAACAGTCCAATGTCAGAGCACTAAAGACTAGGCCTGTTCATTAGTCTCAGTCATGTCCCCCATCCACGTTCCTGCAAAATAAACCCTGGTAAAACAGATTACCGAAAAACAGTAAGAAAAGACAAAACTCCACTTGTGGCTGACATTGAACCTATGGAGAGCTTAAAGAAATCAATGAACTGATACAGCACCAGATTCCAAAAAAAATAAAGAAAAGAGATTTTGGTGTGCTCACCTCTGGGAACCCTCTGCCAGCTTTATCACTGCGTGCCAGTGAAAGTAATACAACCATTCCACCTCCACATAAAATGCCTGAGCCCCACACCTAACTCTGGGGGAGTCTGAGAACACTACCACCCAGTTCATAACGAGGCAAGATGGTCAGTTTGGCACAGGGAAGAGAAGACTTCATTTGACCATTTGCAGCTGGTTAGCTGACATAATCATTTGCTGCTCTACAAAAGTTCTCCATAACAGTATTAAAGCACATTTTCTTTTCCAAACATCTTTTCCCTCAACAGATTCCAGTTCCACCTTGCAATAAAATTGAGCACATTTCTATTTAATACTAATTCTCTCCACTTGAAAGCAATCTCTCTTAATTTAATCCAAAGATCTCTATATTCTACCAAAATGGCAACCAGAGTTGGCTTACAAATTCTTCATGGAATTCCCAAGGACAAAAAGAATGTCCTTCTACTTCCTCCACCATGATTTTTTTTCTAATGCTTCTCTTTACTTTTCCCAGAAATATTTAACTTTATTTAAACACCGCAAAGCACTCTTTTGTTTGTGAAGCTGAATGTGTTGGTTTCTATTCAGACTATTAAAAAATATGTAGCTTTGGTAAACATGAAAAGGCCACACAACAGAAACTCTCTCAGATCCCTTCAAGTTCCAAAATTCTCTTTTCCTATTATATACCCTTTAAAAAGAATTTATTCTACTATATGACATTCTGGAAAAGGCAGAACTATAGAGACAATAAAAAGATCAGTGATTGCCAGGAGATAGGGAGAGAAGGATGAATAGGCAGAGCACAGAGGATTTTTAGGAAAATGAAACTATTTTATGTGATATTATAATGGTGGAAACAGGTCATTAAACTGTTGACAAAACTCATAGAATATGCAACACCACAAGTGAATCCTGATGTAAATCTAACATCAAGAATGGACTTTGGATGCTAGTGATGTGTTAAAGGAGGTTCATGAATTGTGACAAGTGTTCCACTCTGGCTCCCAGGGTTGATGGTGAGGGAGGCTGAGGTGGGGTGGGCCGGGAGTAAAGGGAACTCTGTACTTTTTGCTCTGCACAGGTTTGCTGTGATTCTTCAAACTGCTCTAAAAAAAATAAACTGTTTTTTTTAGGAAAAGTATTTATACTACTAGATGTCCTAAATGATAATATCCTCCTACTGAGAAGATGGGTAAAATCGTTGAAGAAGAGGTTAAATCTCCTGTAGTCAGAAAAGGAAAAGTGTAAGAAAAAGCCGCTGTGCTGTGGGCTGCCTCGTGACATCACAGAATACTTGGCAGAGAGAACGCATGTTTCTGTTTGGTCTAGAGATGAGCTCAAGCGGAGCCAGCAGTACTCGTCATCAGACATCAGAATTCTCTTCGAAGAACCATTTTTGATGCTGCTGAAACACAGCACACAAAAGCTAGACAAAGCCAGTCAGTGCATACATGCAAGTGCATATCATTTGGAATTTTATGCCTGGATATTTTACCTCATTTTTTTTATAAAGTACCTACCCAAATATAATTTCACTTTCAATTTAGGAAATCCAGGGACTGGTTAGCTAATTGAGGAACTGACAAACAAGCCAGAGTAGCTGTCACGTGCACTCCCTCAAGCACCTAGTTTGCCATAAATCAGTTATAAAAGCAAGATCTAGGTATTTAAGTATGAGAAATCAGCTTTCAAGAATATTGAATTCTAATTAAATTTTGAAATCTAATGAGAAACACCATTACTAACATCCTGCTATCATTCAGTCAGTCGCAGAGTGGAATACAAGGAGAGGCATATAGAGCCTCGATCCCACACATCTGAGAGGAAGTCTTCATGACCATCAAATAAAGTTTCAAATGTCAGAGAGGTAAGCTGCCCAAACATTCATACACACAAAACCAACATTCGTCAAGTATCTACTTATTAGAACTGTCGTACAGAAACACAGAGATCACGAATTAACTCAAAACACTTTCAAGTGAGAAGATAAAGACCTATCACATATCCCTCTACCTTACCTTCAAAAGGTAAAGTTTTAATACATATTAACCTGGTTTTGCAAAACTGCAAGCAAGAACTTTCAAAGGCAATCTGTACTGCTTATAAAAGTTGACTAATGTGTCTCATTCATACTTGTGGGGACCCAGTGACCCATCCTTAGCCAACTGAAGGGAATCGAGGGGGTGCAGGAATGCAGGCTGCCCCCCTGATGACATCGGCTCTTCCAGGCTTGCCTCTCTAAAGCAGCGGGCATCACCCAGGAAGGCTTCTACCCCTGGTACAGGAAAACTCTGTGAGAGGTTTGCAGGCACCCGTTGTTTGTAGAATCACATTCCAGACCCTCAGCTTCCACACGTACACATTCCTAAAAGGCAGCTGCCTGTGGTTGAGGAATCACACTGCTGCTTTTCTCACACCTCCTTCCTCATGATCTTCCTTCTCTAACTGGCGCTGCCAAAAGGTAGACTTAACCTCTCACCCATTCTGATTCTGACTGAGGGAATCACCCTCAAGGTGTGAAAATGTCCTGTTTCCAAAGAAAGGGCACATTCAGAATACTTGGGTTGGAAGAACTTCTTTAATTAACACCCTCTTCCTTTAATTAACTTCCTTTGATTATCATTCCAGCAATAGATTATGTTCTCCATAAATGCATGAACTCAGTTAAAACAAGAAAACCAGGCTAATCAAAAACCAAGAAACACAAGGTTTCACTTTGCATGTTTTGTTAATAATTTATCAAACTTTATAATATGTTTTGATAAATTATTAATAATTATTATAAAGATAAACTGAATCCATGAACTTACTTAACTCTTAGCACCTTAGGATCATATTTTTATTGCAAACTATTATAGGATATTGGGATTTTTTTTTACTGTATTACATTTGGAAAATTCTGTGTAAGGTAGCAGAATGGAAGTATGAGTTCAAGGAGAAAAAGGAATGATGCAAAATTTCCAATTATTAAATAAGTGATTGTTCACATATTTTTAAGTGATGATGAAACACCTCAAGCAACAATAGTGTTTAAATTCCAATCAATATATTTTATACAGTGATACAACTTTTTCATTTTAAAAGTCAATATTTACATTATGCCTGGAATTACATCCATTGTATCTTTCTAACTTTATGATGGAAAACTTTCAATGTCAACCTAGAAAAATGTGTAAGTGGATATATAGTTTGTAAAAATCTTTGGGAGGTGGAAGTTGGGGCCCAAATAAATGTTGCAGAATTCCTTGTGAGCATGAGTAGATGGCCCAGCCTCACCCCCCTTTGCTCCAACCAAGATCACTGGGGGTAATCATATTCTGCCTCCTTTGGGCTCGACTAAGCTAGACACTTTAAACCAAGAACCCACATTAACAGTGACTTCCTGTACAAGTCTTTAAAGAGCTGTCTCAGTTAAAGCCTGTCTAAAATCTTGCAAATACAGAAAAAAAGAATAAGCAAACATGTCCTTCTGTACTACTTTCTTGATTAGAGTGAGGGGAGTTGTTTCAGATCTGTTCATGCCATAACTCACCATACTATCAGTCACACAATTCTTGAATTTAAATATTTAACAAGGTATCAAGAAAAAAAAATGCACCAAAAAAACTTGGCATTATTTTCCACTAGCAATCTTTTTATTAGGGCTATTTATATAACAAAAAATCACATCCTGTCCTTTCCATCTTTATGGTAAAGATTCCAGGATGAGGAAAGAAAGTAAATAGTAAGAAACTGAGGAAGATGGCAGGAAGGAGAAAACATAGCAGCAGAGACTGGCACTAGATCACTCATTTATTCAGCAATTACTAACTTACTATCAGGTTAACCAAAGACTCGCCTACTAAAAAGTTGGGGTGCAAACATCTTCCTCCAGAAGAAAAGGGCAAGTAAATCTCTCAGCTCCAATCTTACCAAGCCGCACATTAATCAGGGGGCTAAAAATGGATTAAAACCAGAAGCGAAAGGCTCACGGAAGAAACTCGTCCCCTTCCACTTAAGAGGGAAAATGAAACTGCTCATTAAATACATCTGCATTTAGACACGTCTGAAGATTAGGCAGCTCTGTGACAAATATTCCTTTCAGATGGCAATTCAAGTTAAAGCCTGTTTCATGAAATTCTAAAAAAGAAAACAAAATACACGGTGGAGGTATTTTGGGGGTGAGGGCATGGGAAAGCCTTAGTGTTTCAGCACTGTTAACAGTTACAAGGGTTTTCAAACAAGAATGAAGTTCCATGGCCTTCTGTGTATCACAAAGTTCCTCACCCAAAGGGGAACATGAGACAATATCCTTTGGGCCCTGTATATAATGGGCTCCGTCTTCTAGAGCAACTTAGAAATGGGTGATACATTCTAATCTAGAAGATGATATGATACCAAAACCGTGTAATAATTATCCAAGCAGTGGACTTCAGTTCTATCACAGGGTGGTTTATACAGTTTTTCAGGCTGTATCCCAAATATAACTGTAGAAATGACATGTGATTTTACAAGTGCTGCTTAAGAACAGGATAGGCAAATGAAATGCACTCTGACTGAGGGGGGCTGGGAGTGGAACAAGAGCTCTACCCTCACTAAGAGTCAGCAAGCCAAGCAACAACCACTGGCCTCAGTTATTCCCTCTGAAAAATGGGGAACCTACTGCTCCCCTCCTGTGTCCCCCAGATGATTTATGGTAGTACTCAACAGAAAATGTTGGAGGTCTTCAGTAAGCTTGAGTCACTGCCAATGTTTTCAAAGTTATACACTACATGAATTTCTGTACAAATCGCTTTTATCAACAAGTATTTTTAGTCTTAATTCTTTCTGGGGGATCAGAAGAGGAAAATGAAGCTAATTTTAGATGAAAGATGATGTGTTGCTTGATCTCCCTGTTGCCCCTCATTAGCCAGTTCAAGGGGTCCATCTTCTCCTAAGATCAAAAGGAACCCCAAGCCTACACGGAGTTTTAGAATAACTCAAATGGCCCTGGAAGTATATGAGTGGGAGGAGAGCCTCTTTATAATGGCAATGACATGAACACTGGAAACCACACACACACACACACACACACCCTCCCTCCCTCACCCAAACTCATTACACACACAGAAATTAGCTTCAGAGAGAACTTTCTAGATAATGAGAAATATTAGATAAGTAGATACTGTTGATATTTATTTTTAATTTTGTAATTTCCCTTTGTAAAAATTAAGTGTATCTTTAAAATGTTTAAATTGGCTCTCCATAAAATTAAAGCCATTTCCATCCCTATATTAATCTAGAGTCCCTACTCAAGGAAGCTAAAAATAGTATCTTTAAGCACACAATGGGAAATAGAAAATATTAAAACTTCAGTTTCACTCTCAAATGTAAGAAGTAAAGTTCTCCTCTCTGATCATGGCTGTGGGAAGACATCAAAAGTACATTTTAACTGTTTCTGAGTCCACATCTGGAGTTTAAAAATCCAGTTTAAAAGGCAAATGATTTAAAATAGAAATGTATGGCTTCCTTCTCTACAATGATTCCTAAAGGGAGGGGAAAAAAGTCTGAATACAAACTGTTGTTTTAAAGGGGTATTTTTTTTTTAATTAAAAGCATACCAAGAAAGCTAACTAAACTTCTACTTTCTCCAGGAGAAAATAATAAAAGCAAGAATTCCCATCTTAATCTAATTAAATATAGATCAAAGTACATCTCAGGTAATACTAAGTCTATACAAGCGTAGACTCTGAAGAGTGTGGTTCCAAGTCGTGCCCGGGTTAGAGCAGGGGTTGACAAACTTTTCTGTAGAGGGCCAAATAGTAAATATTTTCGGCTTTGTCAGCCATATAGGCAAGTCCGTAGCAACTACTCAGCTATGCTGTTATGCCCCAAAAGTAGCCACTGGCAATACACAAGCAAATGAGGGAGGTTATGTTGCAGTACAAGTGTATTTATGGACACTGAAATTTGAACTTCATATAGTTTTCATATGTGTCAAAATATTATTCTTTTGACCTTTTTCAACCACTTAAAAACATAAAAACTATTCTTAGCTTACAGGCCATATGAAAACAGGCAGAGGGCTGGATTGGGCCTTTGAATAGTAGTCTGCCAACTTCGGGGCTCCAGCCACTGAAGACCGGAACAGCCACAAGCTCATGAAAGCCAATGTCCTCATTCCAGAAGAAACTGAGGCCCAGGGAGGTGTAAAGACTGGCCAGGGTCTCACAGACAATTCATGGCAGACGTGGAGGTAAGAAGCAGGCCTCTGTAAAGGCTAACTGAAAAGGTAAAGCGGTGAAGGAATGTCCCTCCTGAGCTCTGCTCACAAGGACAGGCAGTGGGTGCTTAAAGCCAGACGCGTCATGGGAACCTAGTTACTAGGCATAGAAGCCTCTGACACCTGCCTCCCCACTGTGTAAAACAGTGTATGGTCTGCTGGCCACACACTGATTCTGAAGGTTCTCCATCAGCAGGGCCAACCCACAGGACGGGCCAGGTGACCCATCTGCCTGATTCTTTCCAGCCTCCCACATATATGGCTCTGGTCATTTCTGCAGCTTAAGTAACAACCTCCACTTTGGTTATTCTAATTCTAGAGTTCCAAAAAATCCATGTCCATGTGGTTGAAGAGCAGAGATCAATGTTAAAAATTATTTTAAAAAGCAGAGCACAGCAAGTGATGACCAGTTTAGCTTAATGTTCAAGAGTGTCTCTAGTCACCTCAGAAAGTAGCATGGTCAGCCTCCCTCACATTCCTAGTTCCTTCCCTCCTTTTTATTAAAAATATATTTCTCTCCTCCTATTTTTCCTTCTTTATTCACCTCTTTTATTTTTTGGTACCATTTCTCATTTTCATTTTCTGTGGCCCTTTCTATTTTTGCCCTATGCTGTAACTAAGTATAATCTCAAACTGAAATAACTTTTAGAAATATACATATCCAATGATGCTTAATTTACCTCCAGTTTCAAAAGCATTCTGTAGTTTTGAAAGAAGAAGACTCCAATTTAAAGTGACTTTTTACAGAGGATTCTTCATCTGACTTTTTTAACCACTTCTTTTTTCAGAGAACTTTATGGTTTTCTATCCTGTTACATACTCACTCTGGGTTTGAAATTTTACACCAATGCTTCTCAGAAATGCCACCATGATGACTTTTTATGAAGACTGCTCTATCAACTATTTTGCTCTTACACACTTCCTCAAAAAGACACAGTTTTATACTTCTGTGAAGAGGAAGTGGCATTCTTCTAAGTAATTTTCAGTTCTTTTTGGCAACTTAAAGATCAAGAATGACTGCAAACTCCTCAGAATTTTTTCAACACACATTTATCCTCCTTGATCTATCTAAACAAATTCCTTCAGTCAAATAAACTAAGTTAATCGATTTGTTAAAATCAAGATGAAAGAAAAGTGTACTTCCTAAAATTGCAGGAACCAAAATGCTTTCATTCAAACCTAAGTATATTGATTTCACACAAAAATAAAACAAACAGAAACACTTTCTACCAATGTTATTTAAGTTAACAAGAAGACCAGCTAAAAAAATATCATTAAACTCATACCCTCACAGGGCCGAAATGGACCCTAGGAAACTAGTCTCTTTAACTCAGTAAATAAGGAACTAACTAGAGATTCAAGGATTGTTTACTGAGTACCTACTATGGGCCACTTGCTATATATACAAAGACCTTTCCCACTTGATTAGCACAATTTCCCTAGAAAGTAAGTATTATTACACCCATTTTACAATCAAGGAAAGTTGTGTCATACAAAAACAGGCCCAACTAGTTAGGAGCAGAGATGTGCCTATAGCCTAGATCTCCAGACATCAACTTCAGTATTCTCTGAACTATATGCCTCTCCCATGTGATATTTTTGGAAATTGTTCAGTGAGCTGCCATAATATTTTTAAATGTTATAAACACAGTTAACAGAGTACCCTGGAACCTTAATAAAGACCCTGCGAAAGAGAAGAGCTCCTCAAATGAAGATTGTTTCTTCTTGGTTGCTGAGAAAACATTAGCAACTAAATGTTACACTACAGGACATACCTGTGCTGACGTTCCAAAGTACCTAAAACCCTAGTCACTTGGCTTCTAAACTACCAGTGACAATATCATTTACTCAAATGGCAATTGGCCATTTCTCAAGCTTACAGTCTATTCTTAAATCTGGACTCCATTAAGAAGCCCGGGAAAGGATTTCACACTTGTAGGACTAAAGGAATGTATTTCAGCATGCCTAAAGCAACATGGAAATCCTTGAGCACAACAAAGTGCCCCTCTTCAGGTAAGAGGAGAAGAGTGACAGCAAGCGTCCTTAAAACTGAGACCTTGGAACTGCTCGTGGTCTTTAAAAACTACCCAGTTTAACTAGAAACATGGCTAAAAAGTTAACAAAGTGATTCTGGCAGGTCTAATATCTAAATTCCCATGGAAATACTTTACACTGAAATATTTTAGGACAGCCAAAGCTAGGTCTTCCTAAAGGCACACAAAATGTGATTTTAAGGCAAATGCTCAAATATCTGATTTGCATTATGAGGGCCACTTAAACTAAGTCAATGGATGGGTGAACCTCAGGACTAACTCAGAAGTGCCTCTCTTTAGGCAACAAAACTAGCAGAATTGTGTGCTTTTCTGACAAACGATCAAAAAGGATTCTAATATCCAGCTGAAGATAGTCTATCAAGTGAGAGCAGAGGGCTTAGACGAAGCACAAAGGGAGCAGGAAGAAGTAAAAAGGAGAAATAGCTTACAAAAAAGGTGAGTCACTAAAACATTTAAGGGCCCTGAGCAAGGCTAAGGTTTTATGGTTTGGGTTCCCTGTTTTGTAAGATAAGGACTCTTTTTAAACACAACTGCAATACTATATTCATATTTTAAATAATCGAAAATCCTGTCAGTATTCAAATTTCCATAATTGTCTCCTAGAAATGTGTTGAGTCAGAATCCATTTGCTGCAATTAGTTTATATGTGTGTTAATTCTCATTTAGTCCATTTCCCCTCCATCTTTTTCTTGCAATTGATTTTTTAAAGAAATGGGATCATTTTTTCCTGTAGATTCCCCCGAGTGTAAATTTCTTAAACTAATTCTTTATTTTTAATAAAAACTGGCCATCTCCAGACTCACTACATTATTCTACCAATGTCCTACACCATGAAGACCATCCAGCCTCTTTCAATGCCACTTCATGGATACACGTTTTCCACAAAATGTTGCCATTACAGGAACACATAGGACATTCAATCCAGGTGGGGGTATCACAGAGACAGAGGCCCCACAAGGTGACATCTTACCTTATACTTCAATTCTTTTTGAAACAAGTTGAAATACAAAGTCATTTTTAAAAGAATATGCCTATACCACAAATGGAAATAAGGAGTCCTGTGCAGTTACAAACTCATTAATTTATGTCTCCAGGAGAGAAAATGTAGTACCTAAATATAGTACCATTAAGAACTCAAGTGAGAAGGATTTGTTAATATGCAAACACCTCTCTTCCCAAGTTTGCATGTTGACTGTTTCTTTCCTTCCCTCTTCTGCCTTCCTAATATGAATGCTATGCTTCAGTAATTCACAGTCCTTAGACCACCTGACAGGTACGTGGCACACCACTCACGCCTGGGATGCCTTCCACACTTGTCTGCTGTCTAAATGATTCCCTTCCTCAAGGGTCAGCTGGACTCCCTCCTGCTCCCTAAAGCCTTTCTTAATAACACCACCCCTCTCTGGACTCCTGTAGTCCATAATCAGTACCCCAAAACGTAGTCTAAACCCACAAGCACTATACCTAGCTGGATAGCTGTTCCACATGCCACATGCATTCAGCACACATTTGAGGAGGGCTCCCATGCAAAAGGCATGCAACATCACTTCTAACAAGACCATAAGCTCTGTGAGGAAAAGTGCCTCTTGTCCTCGTGCACCTGTCTCAGGGGGCCAGAAGCACAATGGCTGATCATGTACACCTTGGAGTCAAGCTTGCCCAGATGGGCACTCCAGAGTCATGTGACCCTGAACAGACTATTAATCTCTCAGTGCTCATTTTCCTCTTCTGTAAAATTAAATAATAACACTTTCTCATAGGGATGTTGTTAGGATTAAATAATATGAAGCATGATTATTGTCTTATCTCCTCTTTCCCAATTCTCTGTGTTTTCTAATTATTTTATTATACCTGTTCTTACACTTTGTGGAAAGAGGAGGAGCAGAGGACTCCAGCAAAGTCATTGCCATGGAAATGGAGTTCTTAAGCACTGGTCGCTTGAACCCACAGGAGATCCACTTTGCCACGGGTGCGAGGGTCTCCTCTAATATTTAGGGCCAACGCCTCCTTTCCCCTTTCCTGTCACCCTGATACCCCTTCTGAAAAAGAAAGGAACTCACTCACTCAGAATTAACTACAGGGCTAACCCGTCCCCACCACGAAAAGACCAATTTAAAAAGAGAGAAAACATAACCAGAAAAGAACACAGTATGTGATCTTGTCTCTTTTTGATGGGGCAGAAAAACTTCTCTGCATTTTCTTTAAATGGAAATCCAATATCCCAGTGTACAGATGGAAGCTCTGCTTGAAGAAGTGTTTCCAAGGTTTTTTGTTTGTTTGTTTGAGCACCTCATGATTAAAACCTTGATTATGTAGATGTCCATATACATGCACACATTTATTTTATTCACTAAACAAATATTTAATGAGCAATTGCTACATGCCTTACACATAAGTGTAAGTTACTTACACTAAATTACACTTACACATAAGTGCTAAAGTTAAAGCAGTAAATGAACCAAAACAACAACTTTGCCCTGTTATTTTTCTCTCTCTTATACATAGGTTTTTATTTTAAAATAATAATAAAATAAAATATGCGGTATAAGGTATATGTACTATGGAGAAAAAACAAAGAAAAGGGGATAGGAAATGTGGAATGGGCATGTTAGACAGAGTAATCAGAAAAGGGCTTACTGAGAAGGCTACCTTTGAGTAAAGGTTTGAAAGGGGTATGGGTGACTGTGCAGACATCTAGGGAAGCCCCTCACAGCTGGCAGGAACAGCGGGGAGGCCAGCATGCTGCAGCCAAGCAGCCAGCGACAGACAGGAGGAGACACAGCTGGACAGGTGAGTGGAGGGGGCCGGGGGTGACTTTAGTTTTCACTCTGTGGGAGATGGGAGGGTTCTGAGTAGAGGAGCCACATGGTATGAGTTCCATCACTCCGACAGCTGCGCTGACAGTAGAATGTAGGGACCAAGGCTGGCTAGGGGAAGACTGGTCAGAAGGCCAATAAAATCAACCAAGTGGTGGTTTGGCCGGTGGTAAAATCTGGGAAGTAGAACTTAGAGGATTTTATAGTACTAGTATACAGCATATATTAAAAATACACAAAAATAAAAAATTTAAAGGGATTTTTAAAAAGAAATAGAATTCTAATATTTTCTTTCCAAACTCAATAAGGCATCTTGCTCACTGCCGGGCGTAGAAGCACCCCCTACTTTTGAAGGCCACTGTTTAACAATAACTGGTCGATTTTTCCCCACTGACCTGAATTTCTGCCTGGCTTTCTATCTTGACACTACTCCTGCGCTCCCTATCTTTCTCTTCATCTTACCAGTCTTAGATAGCAGGACAAGTTTTCTCCACAGACTGAGCATATGTACACATACAGAGGCGACTGACTGCATGCAGGAATTCCTTCCTTGAGAAACTCTGTGGTCGCTGTGTCAACTGTACCCAATCCGTGAGGCCAACAGTTGGGAAATAGACTTGTCAGCCTAGATGTTGCTATGGAGTTAGATAAAACAGGATCACGGAGAGAACGCAGGCCATTGCTAAACAGTTCCTCGGAGAAGGGCTCAGGTGGGCTGCCCCACAGCTCACAGCAGACAAACATGGGGTCTGGAGGTTAGCTCCGTTGCCCTGCAAGAGGCTCAAGGACATTCTCAAAGGGCCACCCTGGGAACAGCCCCAGGGGTTCTGTGTCCCTGAAACCAAGCTCCTGGAACTCCCAGAAGATGCCATTCTTGGGGCAAGGACCTCTGACCCCTGGGGAAATCAGAAGTTCCTGGAAAGGCAGATACTTATTCAAACCAGATCCCAGGAGTGCAGAGGGTTGATATTGACGAATCTGGGGCTCTCCCTTAGAATGTTAAGAACTTGTAAGAATTTGGAGGATTCTCCACCCACCCACTCCCATTTTACAAAGAAACTGAGGCCAAGATTTGCCCAGAGCATCACGACTATTAGAAAAAGCACCTTGAGTAGAATCCAGGTCTTCTGAGTCCCAGTCTACTGTTAGTTTTAAAATAAAGAAAGGCAATTTAACATTGAAACCCTTAGAGACAGGTTAGAATGGTGATTATCTTTTGCATGTCTTGGCTCAGATGTTCCTACAAATCTCTCTAATTTTACTAGCTCTCTGGAGGCTCCCTCAGGCAAAATGACTTCCTGGTATTAAAGTTTTCTTAAGAAGTTATATTGGGCTGCTTATGACTCATGAGGGTGGGAGTGAGGGGGTTATAGATATAAGAAAACCAAGAAGCACAAGGAAGCCTTGGTTGAGTAAAGCCTGAAAGAGCCCACAGGTAAACTACATACTCATTCGCTTGGTCCAATTAATAGACTACTCAACAAATTGTCACTTTTCAAAAGGGGAGACAAGTAAAAGGATCTTTAAGAATTATGAATACCATAAAAAACTAGAGTCATGAATCATTAGTTTCAACCTCTTGGGCTACTGACTTTTTTTTTAAAACAAACGTTAACATTGATAAGAGAAAATACCTGCTCTCCCAATCTCTGATGGCTGGCAGAAGGCAAACATGGTGTTGGGGAAAGGGTAGTAGAGGAATAATCAATACAATTGATCATCTATAATATAAAAATTGATATCTATAAAACAAAGGTGGGTGGAGTACTTCCTAAATCACTGACATTGGTTAAAACCCTCTTCTGGACCTGAAGTGAACTCTCTGACTTTGTTACCCAGACGGCTAAAGAAGAGCTCGTCTGCAAGTACACCCTCTGTGGCCCCATTTCTGAGGCAGACTACAGCGGAAACCCTCCAACAGAGGGGCCTAGTCACACAGGGAGAGGGAGATGCCAAGGCTCCATCAACTGGTCAGAACACATGTGTGAGATGAAGGCCATTTTCCAACCCTGGACTTGCGTGAGGTCACAAAACAACCTTTACAATACCTGCTCCGGTAATAAGCCTGATTCGAGAGAGTGACTAGTCAAACTAGTTCCCTGGTACTGTCAAGCCTGAGGTGAGCAGAGTCAGTCTATGTGGCTGTGTGCCCTGGTTTGCACCTATTTCCCAAGCATAATACTTAATAGTACTCCCTTTCATTCTCAGAGTTGTCCCAGTTTGGATAAAAATGATATGGTCATCCAAATTCTAGGTGATTCCTCATCATCTACAAACATTTCTAAATGCAGTCACTTGTTTTGTGAGTATATGATGCGCCAAGAAAAAAAAAACACTGAAGTAGTCATCAGCAGTTTTCTCAGACAAGGGGGCTTTTAAATAACACTAAACCCGGGGCATGGGCAGGGCTGTACAACTCAGAGAAGACAAGTAGTGATTCTATAGCATCTCACTACGCTGATGGACAGTGACTGTAATGGGGTTGGTGGGGGGGACCTGATGAAGGGGTAGTTTAATAACCATAATATTGCACATGTAATTGTAGATTAATGATAATAAAATAAATTATATTTTTAAAAATGTAGCAACACACACACAAAAAATAATAACACTAAACCCACACAGGCTGTGAGAGGGCCTCAGGGACCCCACCACCGTCAGTCTCTCTTATATGCTGAGCTTCAATATGGGCTTTTCTTTGGAGAAAATGAAAAGGAGATCTACAGCTTATGCAAGTTTGACAGCCACAGAATTATCAGATCCTTGTAGCCCCTATTTTTTCATTATTTCATGTTGTATGTTAGCCTATAAAAATTGTCATTACACTGTTGAAATAGAAATTTTTTTTAAATGTTTCAGTGCTGTTTCTGGCACAAACAACTCTGCCTTTTTGAGTTTATATTTATATTCTCTGCTTAGAGAAAAAGAGGAAGTAGCAGCTGAAATCTTATTTTTTAAAAAACCTTCAGTCAATCCAGGGCTGGACATTGTATGCCACTGCTGGCTTTATACTAGAGCAGCCAATCGTTTACTTAAGAGAAGCATAAATTCAGTTCATTTGGAAAAATCATCGGTCAAGGCAGCATAGATACAAGCTTGTTCTCAAGAGAAGGATACCGATGTTACCATGCAGAAAGTTTAAAAATTTTTACCTGGCTACCAAGACTAGCAGTTTCCTTCTATACCAAGATATCGATGGTTGTTGTCTCTGAATATACACACTTAAGATGGTTTTAAGTGTTTTTCCTTATCTAGCTTTCTGATTTTTCTCCAATGATCATAGTTTGTTAATAACTAAGAAAAAAAACCCACCAAGCTACCAACCAACGCACCCTTCGCCAGGGTTGGGAGGGATTGGGGCTAACAGGCCCAAGTGTGGCAACAGCAGAGGTCTCAGGGCAGCTCCTGACTCAGAGAGAACTAGAAGTGCAGAACCTACAAGTGCAGAAGTGCAGCTCCCTCTGTGCCTTCCCGGTATATAGCAGCAAGCATCCATGAGTCCCAGGCCGCACCACCCTTTCAACTCTTAACATACGGCCTTGCACTTACAGCCCCACCTGTGTAATCAGCCGGCCGGGTAGGACACTGCGTTTGAACACTTACTAGGTGTGTGACCTTGAACAAGTCAATTAGCCTCTCTATTTCTGTTTTCTCATCTACAAAGTAGGACTCACACTACCACCTACTGCCTAATATGACTGTGAGGATTAGGGGAGATGACTCACAGCAAGGGCCCAGCATACAATAAGATCACAATAAACATAAGCCACTATTACATCTCTGCCATGAACATCAGCCCTCAATCGCACTCCCTAGTCACGCGCCTGGATTCTGAAAGAACTGGAGAAGGGTCCAAAGAATAAAGCCTTTCTTTTCCCTTCATCTCTGCAGAAGGCAGGACAGGAACACAGTGTCCACTGTAAGCCCATGGCTCTAGGGAGCAACGGGAGGACGAGGGCAACCCAATAAAATACGCAGTGTGTCCAGGGCCCTACACTACAGACCAGAAATCCGGCTTCACAGTTACAGGGGTCCTAGTCTCTTGCCACTGCCCCAGCTGCCAACTGCTGCCTTTGGCAAGGAGATGCGTGACTCAAGTGTGAGCTTGGACTTGGCAAGGGGACACCAAACCAGAGGCCTCCAGGCAAGAAGCTCTCCCAAAAGGGGCACCTGCTGCCACATTTGTCTACAGGCAGCCCTCAAGACGGAGGTGGCATTCTGCTTCGCTAACATATTCAGATAAGACTAGTGAACACTGCAAGGGTCCAACCGAACTTCCCATCCTGGCTCCCTGACTCTGAAAAGCTGGCAGGGGGGCCAGGCTAAAGGTATGAGCACACACTTGAAATGACTGCAATGCCTTAGTTATATGACATAAAGAGCAGCCACCAAAGCTCAACAGCAAATCAAATTGCAAAGAGTTCCGTGGCTATCTTAAGCCAGAACGCATTACATTTGTATGTAATAGAATTTTCTTTCCCAACTTAAGTTTACCTCACTTATCAAAGAGATAAACAAACCTAATAATGTCCATCTAGGAGGAAAAAATACATTATTATGTTAATTACATAGGTGAGTGTGTTCTATGCTGTACAGAATGATCAAGTTGTCCCAGCTTTATTTTCCCAATTAGGACCAAAAGTCCCACATCCTGGGAAACCCCTCAGTCCTTGGCACACCAGGATGGTTGGTGCTCTAAATGCTGCAAGAAAAAAATGATGTGTGTTGTGTGAAGAGGAAAACAGAAGACATAAGCCTACAAATGCAGAAGTGCTAAATGCTGTTTGTTGGTAGCAACAGCTCCCAGTTCCTTCTCATAGTAGAAAAAAAAAAACAAAAAAACTTGCCTGTCCCCACCCCCTTTCCTTTTACTTTCCCAAAACAGAGTTCAGAAAAGACATGTTCCTCCCCTTGCATCATGGAGACATCAGTGCAGGATCGACTGCTGAAGTGATGACTGCCATCGACCCAACAAGCTCCTGCACCCAGTTGCAGCAAGACAGGAAATGCCATCTTCTTTCACTCCTTACTTTGGGCACATTTCAAAACAAACCGAGACTTGTA
Source organism: Smutsia gigantea (assembly GCA_032199065.1). Lineage (NCBI taxonomy): Eukaryota > Metazoa > Chordata > Mammalia > Pholidota > Manidae > Smutsia > Smutsia gigantea. Next base: position 128,009 of record JAVSCE010003432.1, on the reverse strand, counting down.
ATTCAGGTTATCAACAGCAAGAATGTGTCGAGGAAGTCAAGATGTCAAGCTAAAGCAAGAGACAGAGCAAAAATCAAGATTCACTTCACAAACAGGGCATTAAAGAGATTATGGACAAATTAAGTCATTTCAGCAACAGCTGAATGGAGAGCTAGGCACCCCTCTACAAACCCTAAGGCAGAGATTCCAAGCTGGGGGCTCCCTACCCACAATGACAGAGCAAAACTCTTGTAGTAGGAGTTTAAGCAAAGAGTTTTTAAGCCCCTAGTGAGGTTAAGAACTGGCAACTAAGAATTTAGTTTCAAACTGAAAGGTAAGACTATATAAGGCAAGAAAGACCACACACTTCCTGGACCTAAGCCACACAGAAATCATCTTTGCTCACCACTCAACCCCGCCCCACCCAGACCACCTCCTCATCCAGCCTCCCTTTGGCTGTGTCCCAAGATAGGCTGGAAATTTTTAGATGTTCCTGAATCTTAGACCTCCTCAGATTCCGTTTATGTATTAGGCGAAAGAACCAAAAGTAAGCTGTGACACTTTTTTCTCCATAATACTACTAATTTGTTCAGAGAAGAGAGGGATGTATTGAGAAACATTTTAAAAGACAAACATCTTTTAAAGTTCTACTCTGAGAAGTTCTGAAGAGTAACGTCTTTCTAAGACCAAAAAAATACACTTTTCACTAGTGTTCACTTTCCTTTAGGAGAGAATGCCTTCTTGAAACTCTTTCAATATATCCATTGAGAAGACAGAGGAATCTTACAAACTCTAGTAGAAAGCACAGAGCTGAGAAGGCAGGAGACAGGAGGTGGTCTCAGCTCTCCAGGCCAATAGTGTCGAGCTTGGGGAAAACATGTTTTACTTCTTTAGATGGCAGATTCTGGGATTCCATTTTTAAAAATGAAGGCTTTGAGCTAAGATCACCTTTGGCATCCCTTACAAGTCTAAAATTCTATGTGAAATTCTTTTGTGTATGTGATAATAATGACTATTAGAAGCCTTTTTTGTACTCTGAAGATTTAGGAACTAACAAATAAGTATAGTAACTTGCACCAGTAAAATGACAAGACCAAGACAGACCAAAACTGGAAGATTTAAAACAAGCAAATATCTAACGGTGTCAAAGTATATGACCAAAAGGTAGGGGGATTCTAGTGTCAACTCACAACACTTCTAAATGCTCTGGAACCAGTGGGAACAAGTAGATTCATCACAATTCCAGCTGCTCTTCTTGTTAAATTTAAGGATAATATGAATTTTAATTGTGATCCCTCCCACACAAAAGAAGGAAAAAAAAGCCTGGAAATACTTAGTGAAAACAAACCAAAAATTTGAATCGAAATGGCAGGGGAACAAATCATTGCAAATCATTGTGGTGACTGGCTGTATTTAAGCAGCAGGTTATTCTTGCTGGATTCTAGCTGAGGACAGGGAGGCCCCAGATTGAGACTCACTCCACAAGCATGAGAAGTTTCGTACCAAGGACTGGCATGTTTCACTGTGTGTGTCAAAGTCAAGACTGCCTCTCCGCCTACCAGGACCTTAAAACAACGTTCAACTCATTATCCATGAATAAACGGCAGGAGGAAAAAACGCAAACTGTTTCCTTTTTTCGTGGAAGGAGCTGCAGAGTTTTGTCGTGCAACTTGGTTGGACGCCTGTGAGTGTCAATGTCCTAAGAGCAGCAACATCTGCAACGGTGCGATGTTCCCATTCCACAGACCTGCGCCATGATGGACTGTCAACGGATTTGGAAGAAACCCCACCTCTCCAAACCAGGACTCCCTAGAGCTGCCCTGTGAGGTGGCTCAGCTGGGAAAGCAACAAAGCCGATGGACATACGCAGAGGGTAGCCCTCGCCTGCGAGTGGAGCCCCGGCCGGACTACACCTCCTCCTCCCGAGGGACGGGCCAGAGCCGAAAGCGCCGTCTCCAAGGGACCCCATCGCGCACCACGCACACACAGCCTCTGGGCTACGAAAGAGGAAGTCAGGATGTCATGTCAAGTGGATAAAGACAGCGCGACCACGCAAGAGCCGCGGTCTGGGCCGGTCTCTGCCGGGCTCGGGGAAGGGTCCCAGGTTGCGATCCTTTCTCCCTCTCCATCCACCGTCCTCCTCCCAGCGGCGCGGACGAGCCTCCCCTCGGCGGCCTGGGCTGGCGGAGCCCCCGCTGCGCAGCCCCAGAGGAGCACCTCGAGCCTCCCCTCCCCCTGCTCGGCCCCGCCGGGCGGACAGCCCACCGGCGCGCACCCCCGCACCCCAGCGCCCCGCCGGCCCCTGCCCAGCCCCCGAGCCGCGCGCAGGTCCGACAGCCCAGGGCGGGGACGGCGCGGGGCAGGAGAGCCGCAGCGGCCGGCCGCACACGCTCCTCCCCGTGGCCGCGAGTAAACAGTCGGCGGGCGCTCGCCGGGGCTCCCGCATCCCGCCCGCCGGCGCCGCGGCCCTACCTGGTCGGCGAGTTTGAGCACTGCCATTCTTCCGCTCGCTCGCGCGCACACACATACAGGTCCCCGGTGCGCAGATGTCACGCCAGGAGCCGGCGAAGCGGAAGGGATTGCCAGGGGAAGGGAAAAAAATCTGGCTCCCGAATTTGACAGCCCTCCCCCTGCTCTTCCTCCGCCGCCGCCGCCTCCCGCCGCGAGGCTGACACTGGCTAGCGGGGTTTGCAGCCCAGCCCGCCCGCCTTTATACAGGAAGTGCCGGCTGCTGCCAGCCGGGCCGCCACTGACATCACCGCGCGCCGCTCACTCGCGGCCGCGCCGCCCGGGCCGACGCTGCCTCCTGCCGCCCGCAGCCGCACCTCGCAGCCCGCGGCCCCAGGGGCTCGTCTGCGCCCGCCCCCTGCTTTCCGCACCGGCACCCTGCGCCTCCTCCCCAGCCGTGACTCGCCCGCCTACACACTCACGGACACACACCGGAGCCAGCCCGTGCGGACACACCCCGAGGGGCAAGAAGGGCTGCCATTCACAAGTCACCAACTTGAACCTGAGACTGGGCCACACCCCTCCCGCTAACCCAGAATCAGATGGCCCTGCTCTCCAGATTATCCCGCCTGAGTCAGGGCGTCACTGCAAGGCTCTCTTTGTTTAATGCGGGGAAGCCCTGAACACAGTGTGTTTCGCGAGTGGTCATACACTTGCGAGGTGGGGGACAGGCGCTGTTGCCCTTTCACCGTGGTCCCTGGCCACTTCTAGGAAGACATACACACAACCCCATCGTTAAGTTCGAACACTGGGTTTTGATTTGGGGAGGATGGAAGTAGAGCAGTTACTGGAGAAGAAAACAGGTCCTAAATTACCTCATTAATGGGGCTTGTTGAGTGTTTCTATCAGTCCTGATTTACTCATCTCAATTCAATTACCATGCTCATCAACAGACAGAAGAGTCAGCTATCAAACAGCATGGGACACAAAAACCATGGTAATATTCTTAATCACAGTAAAAGTTGATACCTCTGGAATTCGGAGCAAATTCATTCAACTTACTCATTCTTCAACAACTGTGTACCGAGTGCCTGTTTTGTACCAGATACCAGCTGGGCACTGGATGAAAGAGGGAGCATAACCAGGGAAGATACCTCCCTTTAGAGGGTGTCTGACATAAGCCACAAAGTCGCCATTAATGAATGCTATTACAAACTGAGATGAGGGCTCATGAGGGGAAAATGCTTCTGAAGGAATCCAATACAAAGGAATGAGACCAGTGTGGTGGGTGAGGGCAGGCTCTCTGAGAACAGGACAGAAGCTGAGCTTCTAGAGGAAGAGCTAAGTTGGCAAGTAGCGGGAGTGGGGTGCTGCCCCCGGGCAGCTCCACTTGGGAGCCCCTGGTGCGCCACAGAGGGGACCTGCAGGGCAGTAGCATTGCAAACCAGACCAGAGCTCCTGGGTCAGGACCAAAGAGCTACCTTTCATTCACAAATTAAAATGGACCCTACCTAGTTTCAGTCTCTCCAAAGTTTCCATGTGAGAAAGGAGAGAAGGGAATGGTAGCATTTGTGTAGCATCCTGGCATTAATCATCTAACCATGGAATCATAACTCAGATCATGCAGACAACGGGAACTAAGGGAGCTTGCTCCTGGTTTCTACTCCTCCACCTTCAGTGATGCTCAGAGACCAAGAGGTTTTCTCTCCAAGGCCTCCCTCAAACACAAAATGGATTGCTTTTGTTGCTTCTATGAGGTAGTTTTTATAGAAATTATATTAATGTATTAATTATATATTATTATGTAATATAATATCATTCTGCATGGCTTTATAAGTAAGTGTAATAGGACACAGAATGCTCTACTTAACTATAGCCATCCTGTAGAAGAGTGACAACAAATTATCTAAATTGGTGTGGAGGGGCCAAAGGCAGCCTGCCCCAACATGTGCACTGTGGCATGCAGATTCTGTCCCAGCTGAAAACAAGGTCCCAAAGACACTTGGACATTCCTTCCTTGCGCACCACCCCACAACTGTGTACAAGGAATTTAGATGGAGGAACTGCTCCTGGAGAAGGGCTATCACCATGGATACTACATTATACTAGGTATTGTAGACAGGGAGGAATGTGGCAAAATGTGTTAAAATGCCTGTCTTTGTCCCATTGTTCCAGATGCCTCTGTGGTCCAATGAACATTTGATAACCAAACATTTACTCTTTCATATTCCTGTGAATTACTTCCCTTTCCCTTTGAAGTCTGAGACCCCTACCACCTTCTCCTTAGCTCAGGATGACGTATATGTACCTCACTGTCCCTGATTGTCTTTGGATTCCCCATACTACATAATTAAACTTTGAGTTTTTTCTCCCATTAAAGTGTCTCATGTCAATTTGATTCTTAAGCAAGCTAGAAGAACTTCAAGGGGTAGGGGAAGTTTCTTCCTCCCCAGCAGGTGGATGCACTCAAGATCCACTTTGGTTCATTATGTGCATACCTGTACATGAGTTCTTGAGGCCCAGTTTGAAAACAGGGAGCCATTGTCAACCCTATCAGACCCATCATCTTGTTTTGTAACTAGTATTGTTTTTAACACTCCCCTTATATCCTGAAATGAAATTCATAGATAATATTACCTACTTATGCAAATTTCCCCAAAGATCTATATAATGTCCTAATTGTGTTAGTAAAGGAAAATAATCTGTAGTTAATGTGCATTTCAATAAGTAAATGCTACAGCACAGCTCTATTAGAAGACAAAGTAAACAGTATGATGCTTGCACCTGTATCTAGAATCATTATGAATGAAAGGCCTACAAATGCAAACCAATATGAATGTGTTGTATTAGCAACTCAAATAGCAATATTCATCTTATCATAGGTGACTTAACTTTGTGAAAGGCTGAACAGTTCTTGGTCAGGTTCCAGACAAAATGAAGAGCAAATGAGTGGACTATATTTACTGGTATGAATGCATTTACCAGAAATTCTGGGTTTAATATTTTAGCTCATGCATTGACAGTGAGTCTAACAATATGCTTGGTTGATCTTGGTTGGTCTCTATTCAGTGAGACTGGGATGTCAGAATGTTCCTAGTATCCAAATCCAAAGAAGAAATCCAGAGGTTTATGGAGATGGCAATATTGGGGTGATTTTATGTATAACTTGTATGCCCCGCCCCAAACTACATACGCGTAGAGGCCCAGATGATGGTCTCTAACCTAAGGGATTGAAAAACACATCACAAACTGTAGCACCAGAAAAGCTCTGTGGTCACTGGATATAATGGTGAGTGATGTTTCCGCTGAGATGCTCCCTGACTGCCATGAGAGTGAGATCCTAGGGTGGCACTGGCCAGGGGCAGCACTCAACTGGAAGGGACAAGGGGCTACAAGGGGCAACAAGGACAAAGTAGTATCAAAGGTCTCCACCTACAGATATATTTGGTAACACCTAGGTGGCCCTAGGAATGAAATAGATGAGTAGAATTCTGAAATATTCCTTGATCTTTCTAACAGGCAAAACTCTGAGTCTGCTGCCGAAAACCTAATTTGAGCCATCAAAATGAAAAGTCATCCTCATCCAGTTTCTATACCTCAGCCAGGTCACAGACATAGAGCCCCTTGATCGAAAGGGAGGCTGGTCCCCTTGAGGAAGAACCTTGCAGCATTGCCGTGTATATACAAAAAATCTTCATTCAAGCTTTCCCTAAGGGAACATGATGTCACTTATTAGGGGAACCATGCAAGCAGAAAAAGGAAATGCCCAATATTTCAGGGACTACTAGATACTGTTTCCAAATTATTGCTGATTCCTTAGGATCCAAAATATCCCTGGGTCCAGAAATCAAAGTGGAGACTTAAGGTAGGTGATAAGCGGAGTTTTCACCCAAGTATAAATCACCATGGATTCAGTAGCTTTGCAGGCCCACCCTGTGGTGGAAGCCTCAGTTCTTGAATATGTAATTAAAATACATACCCAATAACTGGAAGAATCCCCACATTACTTCTCTGCCCCAGAGTGAAGGTCATAGCGGAAGGAAGGGCCACGTGTCAGTGGTGGTCCTTCAGGCTCTCCGGGACACGGTAGAATCTGAGGTGCCATTCTCAGCCCTCCTCCAGGAAAGTGACCATGCAAAGTCACAAAATTTGCTAACTGCTCCCTCTCTTCTCCTTCACAGCCAAACTTCTCAAAAGAGTTGTCTCTTTCTTTTTCTGTCTTGTCTCCACATTCTCACCTCCTCAGCCCTTACCAACTCCCTTGAGCCCACCCCCCCTGCAAACACAGCCACTTCGACCAACCTTAGTCAGATACATCCTGATGACATTTTATTTTGGGCCCAAAATGCATTTCTGTGTCTTACACCAACCATATTTCTCCTGATCTCCAGACCCATCCAACTGCCTACTTCTCTCTTGGATATCTCAGAAAAACACCTCACCTCACACTCAGCATGTCCAAAAATAAATTAAGTCTCTCTCTAAATTCATTCTCTTTCTAGGTTTCCCGTATCAGTAAATGACACTACCAAGGACCCAGTTCAGTCTAAGAACAGAAGGTGAGGCTTGTGCAAGTCTAATCAATTGTGTTTCATCATACCTCTTAAATCTATCACTTACTCCGATCCCAGTTTCCAGGACCTCACTTTAGACTAGTCTCAATATTTACCTGCCTCCTATTATTAGCCTCCTAGCTAGTTTCTTCATTCCACTGGCAACACAATCTTTCTAAAATCCAAACCTTGTCAAGTCACTCCGTTTCAATGGCTTTCCGTTGCCTTCAGGCTATTTATAAACACCTTAGCATGCTTGTTTGTCAAGGTCCTCCACTCTTCCCTTGGATCGTTCTTCTTACATTCTTCCAGCCACTTTGCTCAACCCTGGAAGGTGCGGTTCACATCCTAAGTGAATGATGACTGGCTGGAGTAGTGCAGCGCACAACCTGTGAGACTAAACATGGCGGCCTTGCCTCTTGATCACACTGTATACACTGTACTAAAAGCAGTTTCTCTGATGCATATTTCCTCTCACTCTGAACCTTTGCATATTGCTGTTTCCTGTCTATAATTTCATCTGCCCTAATGACATCTTCATCTAGTTAATCCTACTTGTCTTCAGATCTCAGTTTAGAAGTCACTTAGCCCATAAAGCTCTCCCCTACTCACTCTACCTCCCAAATTAGGATTAAGAGTTTCCCTAAAGTTTATGTTGAGTGCGCTCTACTTAACCCTTATTATTCTACTTGTCCCTTGATCCTATAATTGTGTGTTTCCTTTCCTGGCTCCTCTTTTAGGGCAGGGAATGTTATTTTATTCACCTTTGTGTCTCTGGTTCCTAGTATAGTGTCTGGCACAAGTATGCGTAAACACCTTTGAATGAATGTAACTTTAAGAAAATCATTTAACCTAGCTAAATTTTAGTTTATCATTGGTCAAATAAGGCTAAGGATGTCTCTCCTCAATACGTTACAGAATGATATGGAAAAATGTATATGAAAAACACATTGCAAAAAGGGAAACAAAATCAGAAATGAACAAATGGGACTACATCATGCTAAAAAGCTTCTGTACAGCAAAGGACACCATCAGTAGAACAAAAAGGCATCCTACAGTATGGGACAATATATTTGTAAATGACATATCCAACAAGTGGTTAACATCCAAAATATATAAAGAACTCACATGCCTCAACACCCAAAAAGCAAATAACCTTATTAAAAAATGGGTGGAGGATATGAACAGACACTTCTCCAAAGAAGAAATTCACATGGTCAACAGGCATATGAAAAGATGCTCCACATCGCTAATTATCAAAGAAATGCAAATTAAAACCTCAATGAGATATCACCTCACACCAGTTAGGACAGCCAACATAGAAAAGCCTCAGAACGACAAATGCTGGCGAGGATGCAGAGCAAGGAGAACCCTCCCACACTGCTGGTGGGAATGTAAAGTAGTTCAACCATTGTGGAAAGCAGTATGGAGGTTCCTCAAAAAACTCAAAATAGAAAAACAATTTGACACAGGAATTCCACTCCTAGGAATTTACCCAAAGAAAACAAGTTCTCAGATTCAAAAAGACATATGCAGCACTATTTACAATAGCCAAGATATGGAAGCAACCTAAGTGTCCATCAGTAGATGAATGGATAAAGAAGATGTGGTACATATACACAATGGAATATTATTCAGCCATAAGAAGAAAACAAATCCTACCATTTGCAACAACATGGAATGAGCTAGAGGGTATTATGCTCAGTGAAATAAGCTAGGCGGAGAAAGACAAGTACCAAATGATTTCACACATCTGTGGAGCATAAGAACAAAGCAAAAACTGAAGGAACAGAACAGCAGCAGACTCACAGAACCCAAGAATGCACTAACAGTTGCCAAAGGGAAAGGGACTGGGGAGGGAGAAAGGGAATAAGGGGCACTACGATTAGCACACATAACATTGGTGGGAATGGCGCGGGGAAGGCAGTATAGCACAGAGAAGACAAGTAGTGACTCTGTGGCATCTCACTACGCTGATGGACAGGGACGGCAGTGCGGTGTGTGCTGGGGACTTGATCATGGGAGGAATCTAGTTACCACAGTGTTGCTCATGTGACTGTATATTCATGACACCAAAAAAAAATACATTGCAAAGTGGAAAGAAAGCAACAGATGAGAAAGAGAGAGAACAACTGGTCTGGCATTCTCACAAGGAGAACATGATGAGTGGGATGTTTCTCAGGAAAGGCATGGGAGATACGACTCCCCTATGTCCTGCGTAAGACCGTAATGCCTGTACCGCCAAAGTAAGCACAGACCCCACCTCTCAACTGGAATGAGTGGCCAGATGTTTCAAAAGACAGGACAAGTGGGAAATGAGGAATTGAGTCACACAATCTGTGATATATATATATATATAATCACAAATATATACATATCATTACTATTATTATTTCTTTCTTTAAGACCAGGTTGTTTGACTTCCGGGAAGATGGTGGCTTGAGCAGGGCGGCAGAAGTCTCCTCCCAACACTATATTTATCTACGAAAATACAGCAAATACAACTATTCCTAAAAGAGAGACCAGAATACACAGCTACACAGCATGCAGCTACACCCGAGAGGACTCGGCACCCCAACAGGCGGTCTTAAAGAGCCCAGCTGACATACATGGCAACTACCAGCAACCACTTCCATAGCCATGAAAAGACAGAGGAATATGGTTCAGACTAAAATCAACCAGACAACCCCAGAGAGGGAGCCTGAAGGGATGGAAATGCACAGTCTTCCTGAAAAAGAATTCAGAATAAAAGTCATAACCATGCTGATAGAACTACAGAGAAATGTGCAAGAGCTGAGGGAGGAAGTGAGGGAAGGGAGGAAAGACAATACAGAAATCAGACAAGCGATCGACGGGCTTAACAGCAGACTGGATGACATACAAGAGACTGTTAATGGAATAGAAATCAGAGAACAGGAATACAGAGAAGCTGAGAAAGAGAGAGATAAAAGGATTTCTAGGAATGAAAGAATATTAAGAGAACTGTGTGACCAATCCAAACGGAACAATATTCGCATTATAGGAGTACCAGAGGAAGAAGAGAGAGAAAAAGGGATAGGAAGTGTCTTTGAAGAAATAATTGCTGAAAACTTCCCCTCGCTGGGGAAGGAAGTAGTCTCGCAGTCCACCGAAGCTCACAGATCTCCCAACACAAGGGACCCAAGGAAGACAACACCAAGACACATAATAATTAAGATGGCAAACATCAAAGATAAAGACAGAGTATTAAAGGTAGCTAGAGAGAGAAAAAAGATCACCTACAAAGGAAAACCCATCAGACTATCATCAGACTTCTCAACAGAAACCTTACAGGACAGAAGAGAATGGCATGATATATTTAACGTTATGAAACAGAAGGGACTCGAACCAAGAATATTGTATCCAGCATGATTATCATTTAAATATGATGGAGGGATTAAACAATTTCCAGACAAACAAAAGTAGAGAGAGTTTGCCTCTCATGAACCACCACTACAGGATATCTTAAACGGACTGCTCCAGAGGAAAGTACCCCTAAGGCAAAAAAGATGTCACCAGGGAAAATAAAATCATAGCAAAGAAAGCAGACCATCCAAATACTAACTAAAGGCAAGGAATAAAACACCTAGTATATAAAGAATGGAGGAGGAAGAATAAGAAGGGAGAGAAAGAAAGAAACATCAGACTGTGTTTACAATAACTTAATAAGAAAGTTAAGTTAGATTGTTAGATAGTAAAGAAGCAACCCTTGAACCTTTGGTAACCAAGAATCTAAAGCCAGCAATGGCAATAAGTACATATCTATCAATAATCACCCTAAATGTAAATGGACTGAATGCACCAATCAAAAGACACAGAGTAACAGAATGGATAAAAAAGCAAGACCCATCTATATGCTGCTTACAAGAGACTCACCTCAAACCCAAAGATATACACAGACTAAAAGTGAAGGGATGGAAAAAGATATTTCATGCAAACAACAAGGAGAAAAAAGCAGGTGTTGCAGTACTTCTATCAGACAAAATAGACTTCAAAACGAAGAAAGTAGCAACAGATAAAGAAGGACATTACATAATGATAAAGGGGTCAGTCCAACAAGAAGATATAACCACTATAAATATATATGCACCCAACACAGGAGCGCCAGCATATGTGAAACAAATACTAACAGAATTAAAGGAGGAAATAGACAGCAATGCATTCATTTTAGGAGACTTCAACACACCACTCACTCCAAAGGGCAGATCAACCAGACAGAAAATAAGTAAAGACACAGAGGCACTGAACAACACACTAGAACAGATGGACCTAACAGACATCTACAGAACTCTGCACCCAAAAGCAACAGGATACACATTCTTCTCAAGTGCACATGGAACATTTTCCAGAATAGACCACATACTAGGCCACAAAAAGAACCTCAGTAAATTCAAAAATATTGAAATCCTACCAACCAACTTCTCACATCACAAAGGTATAAAACTAGAAATAAATTTTAGAAAGAAACCAAAAAGGCTCACAAATACATGGAGCCTTAACAACATTCTCCTAATTAATCAATGGGTTAATGACCAAATCAAAACAGAAATCAAAGAATATATGGAGACGTATGACAACAACAACACAAAGCCACAACCTCTGTGGGATGCAGCAAAAGCAGTTCTAAGAGGAAAGTATATTGCAATCCAGGCCTATTTAAAGAAGGAAGAACATTCCCAAATGAATAGTCAAATTGGAAAAAGAACAACAAATGAGGCCCAAAGTCACCAGAAGGAGGGACATAATAAAGATCATAGAAGAAATAAATATAATTGAGAAGAATAAAACAATAGAAAAAATCAATGAAACCAAGAGCTGGTTCTTTGAAAAAATAAACAAAATAGATAAACCCCTAGCCAGACTCATTAAGAGAAAAAGAGAATCTACACACATAAACAGAAACAGAAATGAGTAAGGAAAAATAACGACAGACCCCACAGAAATACAAAGAATTATAAGAGAATATTATGAGAATCTATATGCTAACAAGCTGGAAAACATAGAAGAAATGGACAACTTCTTAGAAAAATACAACCTCCCAAGACTGACCAAGCAAGAAACAGAAAAACTAAACAGACCAATCACCAGCAATGGAATTGAATCGGTAATCAAAAAACTACCCAAGAACAAAGCCCCCGGACCTGAAGGATTCACCTCTGAATTCTACTAGACATATAGAAAAGAAATAACACCCATTATCCTTAAAGTTTTTCAAAAAAGAGAAGAGGAGGGAATACTTCCAAACTCATTCTATGAAGCCAGCATCACTCTAATACCAAAACTGGGCAAAGACCTCACCAAAAAAGAAAATTACAGACCAATATCCCCGATGAACGTAGATGCAAAAATACTCAACAGAATATTAGCAAACCGAATTCAAAAATACATCAAGAGGACCATACACCATGATCAAGTGGGATTCATCCCAGGGATGCAAGGATGGTACAACATTCGAAAATCCATCAACATCATCCACCACATCAACAAAAAGAAGAACAAAAACCACATGATCATCTCCATAGATGCTGAAAAAGCATTTGACGAAATTCAGCATCCATTCCTGACTAGAACTCTCAACAAAATGGGTATAGACGGCAAGTACCTCAACATCATAAAGGCCATATATGACAAACCCACAGCTAACATCATACTTAATGGCGAGAAGCTGAAAGCTTTTCATCTAAGATCGGGAACAAGACAGGGATGCCCACTCTCTCCACTGTTATTCAACATAGTACTGGAGGTCCTAGCCACAGCAATCAGACAAAACAAAGACATACAAGGCATCCAGATTGGTAAAGAAGAAGTCAAATTGTCACTATTTGCAGATGACATGATACTGTACATAAAAAACCCTAAAGACTCCATTCCAAAACTACTAGAACTAATATCTGAATTCAGCAAAGTTGCAGGATACAAAATTAACACACAGAAATCTGTTGCTTTCCTATACACTGACGATGAACTAACAGAAAGAGAAATCAGAAAAACAATTCCATTCACAATTGCATCAAAAAGAATAAAATACCTAGGTATAAACCTAACGAAGGAAGTGAAAGACCTGTACTCTGAAAACTACAAGACACTCCTAAGAGAAATTAAAGAGGACACTAACAAATGGAAATGCATCCCATGCTCTTGGCTAGGAAGAATAAATATTGTCAAAATGGCTATACTACCTAAAGCCATCCACAGATTCAATGCAATCCCTATCTAACTACCAACAGCTTTCTTCAATGAACTGGAATAAATAATTCTAAAATTCATATGGAACCACAAAAGACCCCGAATAGCCAAAGCAATCCTGAGAAGGAGGAATAAAACAGGGGGAATTACACTCCCTGACTTCAAGCTCTACTACAAAGCCACAGTAATCAAGACAATTTGGTATTAGCACAAAAACAGTCCCACAGACCAGTGGAACAGAATAGAAAATCCAAACATTAACCCAAACATATACAGTCAATTAATATTTGATGAAGGATCCTTGCATATACAATGGGGAGATGACAGCCTCTTCAGCAGCTGGTGTTGGAAAAACTGGATAGCTACATGCAAGAGAATGAAACTGGACTATTGTCTGGCCCCATACAGAAGGTAAACTCAAGGTGGATCAAAGACCTGAATGTAAGTCATGAAACCATAAAATTCTTAGAAAAAAACATAGGCAAAAATCTCTTGGACATAAACATGAGCGACTTCTTCATGAACATATGTCCTCGGGCAAGGGAAACAAAAGCAAAAATGAACAAGTGGGACTATATTAAGCTGAAAAACTTCTGTACAGCAAAGGACACCATCAGTAGAACAAGAAGACATCCTACAGTATGGGAGAATATATTCATAAATAATGTATCTGATAAAGGGTTGACATCCAAAATATATAAAGAACTCACGCACCTTAACAAACAGAAAGCAAATAATCCAATTAAGAAATGGGCAGAGGACATGAATAGACACTTCTTTAAAGAAGAAATTCAGATGGCCAACAGGCACATGATAAGATGCTCCACATCGCTAATCATCAGAGAAATGCAGATTAAAACCACAATGAGATATCACCTCACACCAGTGAGGATGGCCAACATCCAAAACACAAACAACAACAAATGTTGGCAAGGATGTGGAGAAAAGGGAACCACCCTACACTGCTGGTGGGACTACAGATTAGTTCAACCATTGTGGAAAGCAGTATGGAGGTTCCTCAAAAAACTCAAAATAGAAATACCATTTGACCCAGGAATTCCACTCCTAGGAATTTACCCTAAGAATGCAGTAGCCTAATTTGAAAAAGACAGATATACCCCTATGTTTATTGCAGCACTATTTACAATAGCCAAGAAATGGAAGCAACCTAAGTGTCCATCAGTAGATGAATGGATAAAGAAGATGTGGTACATATACCCAATGGAATATTATTCAGCCATAAGAAGAAAACAAATCCTACCATTTGCAACAACATGGATGGAGCTAGAGGGTATTATGCTCAGTGAAATAAGCCAAGCCGTAAAAAACAAGTATCAAATGATTTCACTCATATGTGGAGTATAAGAACAAAGAAAAAAACTGAAGGAACAAAACAGCAGCAGACTCACAGAACCCAAGAACGGACTAATAGTTACCAAAGGGAAAGGGACTGGGGAAGATGGGTGGGAAGGGAGGGATAAAGGGGAAAAAGGGGCATTACGATTAGCAGATGTAATGTTGGGGGGGCACGGGGAGGGCAGTACAACTCAGAGAAGACAAGTAGTGACTCTATAGCACCTCACTATGCTGATGGACAGTGACTGTAATGGGGTTGGTGGGGGGGGGCCTGATGAAGGGGTAGTTTAATAACCATAATATTGCACATGTAATTGTAGATTAATGATACAAAAATAAATTATAAACAAACAAAAAAAATGGTGCTGAGAAAAAAGACCAAGTTGTTTAAACTGGCATATACCAGGGCTGGGGAAACAGCAGGAGAAACACAGCTCTTCCTCCTGGAGCACCAGTTTCACTGGGTGATTCAGAGAGTTAAATCACTGAGCTTCGCCAGTATCTTGAAGCAGTGTTTTCATATTTACATAGACAGAAATACTCTAGTTTGGATTACAGTATTTGCATACATCTTGTAAATAAATCCGAGACTTCAAACATTTTGTGCTCACAGTGGACTACTCTACACTATCTCCCTCCATCAAACCTTCACATTCCCAAACTAGGAGTAAGTCTTTACTCGCTTATGCTGTTGGGGTGCTTAGGGAAAGTTTAATAAACACCGCTAATAGAAGTTTGGTAGGCTTCCACACTGCTGAAATGAAACAGAGACTGAATGAAGGAAGAACCTTCAGCGAATGTGGTGATAAAAAGTGGGGCTGACACACTTACATCAGGGGCCAAGTTTATATTTAAGCTTTGATTTATGGGTCTGTTGTTTGTTCCTAACTTGCTCATTGCACTGGTAAGTGATTTTGTGGGTCAGTAGTCCCCAGAGGAATCAAAAAATTTCAAATGCAGAGGGGCCAGTACTAACTGACCACTCCACAAAGAAAGAGGTTTAAATTCATATCCCCTTGCTGTTTGGCCAGGCATCATAAACTTTGCACATAAACACATTGTATCTAAAGGAAGAGGACAGGGGAACTAACATTTACTGAACCTCTACTATGTGCTGGGCTTAGTGCCAGGTGCTGTATATTCCCACGGCATCCTCTCTCACCACCCCGCACCAGTGAATCCTGCCCTCCTTTGTACAATCAGTACCTTCCACAGGCTCTGACTACTGGGCAGAACACTTTAAAAGTCAGTGGTTGGTTTGTCTGTGACTCTACTGTGAAATCCCTGAGGGAGGAGCCAGTTCAAACTCGCCTTTGTATCCCAAGCACACTCAGTACCTGGTCTCATCATATGCCCTCAGTTAAATTTTTATTAACTGAACTAAAATGATCTCTTCTAATGGATGGGATGTTGTTAAGAAGTTAATGTCTTCATATCAACTTGTACAATCTCACTCACCATCCATTAAAGAAACTCAGCGCAGAGCTGGCAGGTCAGGTCATTGCTCAAACTTTCAGGTCCTGGGACGACGCTTCCAGGCCTCCCTCCTGGCCCCTAACTGCCCCCCACAAAAAAAGAGGGAGAATCAGCCTAGGACATACACACTTTGAAATTATCTTGTGAAGCACTCTTTTCAATAAAACGTTAAATAATCTGTGAAATATATCTTTAAAACAAATATGCCCCATTTCAATGGCTTTAACACGTGACAAAGAACAGGACCAAAGTCACACTGCCCGTAGAGGATTAAATGTGCATTCTAAATTTCCAATCTGTAGCTTCAGGATTGTTTTTCTTCCCTCCCCGAATCCAGTGTAGTCAGAGCAGAATCTCTCCTTCTCATCCCTGCACTTCGGAGTGCATACAGAGTAGGCACTGTGTAAACACACACGCGCAGGGTAGATGAAAACTAATTAGAGCCTAAGAGACTCATCAATGTCCTGATTTAGAACCAGCTCAAATTTGTGAACTCAAAAGTTTTTAACCCAATCCAACTCTTCTCAAGTTCAAATTCACTTGACATTTGGTATATTGCGACTTCCTGTTTTTTAGAAGAGCAGTTTCAAAAACGGTTCTTTGAGCTCATTCGACAGGGTCTAACTCCCGCAGTGCAAGACTTGGGGCAGTTAATGGTAAACAAATAAGGAACGTGTGCAACACATTTCTTAAGATGTACACATTTTCAAAAATTCGGGGAACATGCTTGGCCAAGTCTATCTGTGGTTTCATTGAATACTGGTAATCAGTTAATTTTCAAATTAGACATTCAAAGATGCAAAGATACAGCTGAGGTTTCCCATCCAGTTTGTAGAATGTGTAGACGTCAACCAGTGATGACAGAACCCCTAGAAAAGTACCGTCAATTTTTGTAGAAACAGGAAGGAATTAAGATTTAGTGTCTAACACTTTGGTGATTGGAGGCATCCTTAACAAGGAAATCAAGAACAAAGCAAAAGAATCTGAAAATGTGCTTGTGCATTCTGCACTGACTGTTTCTCTGCTGTGTCATTGCTAGCCCACAGCCCATGGGGAAAAATATCCTGGAAAATATCAAATCCAACACATAGTTCACTGGCAAGTTCTTAGGAGACTTGATGAAGGTCTAGAAAGCTCTTACTGACATACAAAAAAGCTTTATCCAAGTAAAGAAGCATTTAGAATGTTCCAAGGCAGGTTGTGGAGTGTCCATTCCTCAAGCCCCACCAGCCTAAGGTTACTTTAGCACTTAAGCCCATGAGGCGTAGGATAGACGGTGGGACTCCATGTGACCAGAAGTGTTTCTCCAAGAACTGCTCTTTACCTCCCTCTGTCCTCTGCAGTTCTCACACCCTGGATCATTCATGGGGACAACTGACGCTGCTGTCCTAAATTGCCACGTAATTGCCAGAGAATGGTCTTTATAGCCTCACAAACTATAAAATACCCAGGAGTAGGAATATTTTTAAGAAAAATTTACATGGTGTATTTTTTAATGCAAATCAAACTTGAAGAGCTACATGTATTTGCATAAATGCAGAAACATACTCTGTTTTAGATTTAAAAATGAATACTGTAAGGATGTCAGTTTATCATAAATAAATTTATGGGTTTAACATTGTTCCAATTTTTTAAATCTCATGGAATTTTTTGAGGGATGGTGACAAGATTCAAAAATTTATCTGGAAAAATAATTGAAAATGTCCAAGAAAATGAACGAAGTCATTTTTTTCTAACTTTTAAATCTTAGAGTGTTCGTACTAGAAACCAGTATCTCAAGTTGAGAAATCTTTTATGCAGTTCAGAAATTCCTTACATCTTACTAAAGTTTTCCCTTCTGTAAAATTAAACTCAATATTGCTTTTGTTTAATGGAAAAAGATAGAGTACCATCCAATTTTTAGAAAACAATTTGATCTGTCCATTCACTGAACAAGCCTGTTAGTGCCCACTTCATGCTGGTGGTCACTGTTCTACATGAGAGGATAAACAGGGAACAGAACAAACACGAATCCCTGCCCCTTATCTCCATCCAGCCAGCTACCCAACTATTGCATGTCTACTTACATGTACCAGTAGATATGTTCAAATGGTAGAATTTAGTTTGATTTGTTCTTTTTCTCTGTTGTATTTCTCTGAACTCCATCACTGTTTAATAATAACTGTCATTTGTCAAATGCCGTATGATTTCACTTATATGTGGAGTCTAAAAAAAAATCGAACAAACAAAAAAAGCAAAAACAGGCTCACAGACATGGAGAACAAACTGGTGCTTGCCATGGGGGTGGGGGAAATTGGGTGAAATCTGTGCAGGGGACAAACAGGTACAAACTTCCAGTTAGAAAATAAGTCACAAAGATGAAAAGTACAGCAGAGGGGATATAGTCAATAATACTGTACAACCTTACAAGGTTTGTGCTTGCTGAGTTCCTCTTACCTTCTTTTAATCTCTCCTTAATTGCATACCTGTGTTGGATTAGCAGTTAACTTGATAAATGATCATTAGTTTAGGTTTATCTCGTTAACTTTCAGCGGGTATCCATTCTGGTAGAAGCATATACAAGGAGAAATATTTCTTGTTATTCATATTAACAGTATTGCTTCTATTATTTAATAGATTAGCCCAGTGTTATTTAATAGATTAGTCCAGTGTTACATTAGCAGCTAGTTTTATTGTTGACAGTAAAAGGAATGTACTGTTGAGACTGAACTCTTTCTTAATTGGTGGCTGCTCGTAGGTCAACTATGGTCTTATTTATACTTACTCTCTAACGAAGGCTGTACCCCGTGCCTAAAAAGCTGTGCCCTTTTAGAATGTAATTTAAATTTACATTAGAATTATTGTGGGGGTGGCGGAGGTGAGGTAAATTTAAAGTCAAACTAAAATTCTGTTCTGGACGACCAGCCGTCACCAGGCTCCTGAGGCTTTCCACTTCTGCCTAGAATCTCAATATTTTGCCACATAAATAAGTTTGTTCTATAAAAACTGTTCATAAATACCTCATCTGGTTTTGGGCTATTTAACTTAAGTTCCCTTTGTTAAGTTATTCTGGTTAATTCATCAAGCAAAAGGTAAAAAGGGTAAACTTTTCTACTTAATACTTTCATTATTTGTTTCATCATCCCCATAATGTATTTCCTCTATAGCACTAATTACCTACTCTTAAGCTTGAATAAATGTTTTGTTTAATTTGTTTATATTAACTGAGTTTGGTAGTGTTTGGGGCTAGCATTAGTTCAAAGTAGTCATTTAACATGAAATCTCCTGGATATAAACTAGGTGCTATGTTTACGCTACACTTCGATTTATCCAAGCACACTTTTCAGTATTCTTACCTTCTATGGTATCTCCTCTTCTGTATTTAGTAACTATTAATAGGTTATATGTGAGTTTCACAGGAGGCCAATAGTCTGTGTGTGCATGCTTCATGGCCTAATTCAATGAAGCACTCTGTTCTTCATTTACTAGTCAATCCTCCTCCAGTTTTTAATTTTACAAAGACTTTCATGTAAGTCTGATGTTCTTGATTAGAAAATGTGACTCATTTCTTCCCATCCCCCAACCTGCACCTTGACCTAACATTAGTATGTGAGGTATTTGTGCTGACTTTACTCCTTTTTAGGGTATGCTGGAGATGGTGGTGTACAGGCT
Organism: Smutsia gigantea; assembly: GCA_032199065.1. NCBI lineage: Eukaryota > Metazoa > Chordata > Mammalia > Pholidota > Manidae > Smutsia > Smutsia gigantea. The sequence goes on along the minus strand of JAVSCE010003432.1, from coordinate 108,342 downwards.
GAATTAGCAAGGGCTGGCGAGGTTTACTGGGGGTTATCGATTATAAAATAGGCTCCTCTAGAGGGATATAAAGCACCACCAAATCTTTTGAATTTTAGGCTATTGCTAGTAGTACTCTGGCGAATCATTTTTTGTGGTAATCATTTTGGTTTAGGGCTAAGCATACATGCTGCAGTATCAAACCTCCCTTTGGATCTTTGCTATCGTGTAGTTAGGAATGTTAAAGTCACTTTCAGTGCTTATTTTTATCTTAGTTGTAGCTTTTTACAGCTTAATTAAAATTTCACCTTATTGTAAAAATATCTTTAACACACTTTATGCTAAAATTTTATTAGCTTGGGGTAATCATATGACTGTGGCAGCTGGCACAAAATTTACCAATTTTAATTCATATAACTCAGTCAAACTTTTGTTTAGGGCTTAATTTCTATCACTGCTCTTTTTGGGGTGGGGGAGGTTAAGAAAGGCATTAAGAGAGACCTTTTGGTGTGCTTGACAGCCTGCTCCTTTCAATTGCCAGTAGTCGTGATTTCAAGGGCATTCTCACTGGGCTGTGGATATTTGAATGTGTGACTTTATTAAAAACTAGTATAATGGCTGGGACCAAACCCATGTGTTGATGGAGTTAGTAAACTTGTACAGACATTTTCAGTATCTTGCTTTAGTTTTAACTCACATTAACAAGTTAGGTTGTGGGTGGATCAAGGGGGATGCCAGTCAATTGGAATTTACACATTTAAAGTAATACACTTATGTGTAGTGAGGTTATTTATTTATTGGGTTTGTTATTTTTCTTGCTCATTATTCAGTTTGTTGAATCAGTAAATAGAATAAGTGATGTAAGTATTAGGGTTCGAGTCTATCCTTTGTGTTTATGGATGACTTATTTGTTTTGATGTTAACTGAATCATTCTTGAATAGAGATTAGATGGTTGTCAGTCAAGTAGGTGTGGGAAATAAGATATTTGGGGCTATAATCATTAAATATGACTGTAATTAGATATATAATAACAATACGTAATCCTGTTATTGGGGTAATAAAAGAAGTGAATAAATTTTTCTTCATTTTGTTTTGAAGGGACAAAGTGCTTTGGTGTTTTGTTTTTAGTTCTGGGCTTGAGGAGTAGAAGTGTTTTGAGATTTTTAGCTGAAACATGATCAAGTGTTGTAATCATTGAGATAATAGTAATAAACCATTAGCAATTTTTTTATAAATGTGTCTCCCCAGACAATGGAAACAAAGCAAAAATAAAAATAAACAAGTGGGAATACATCAAACTAAAAAGCTTCTGCACAGCAAAAGGAACCATCAACAAAATAAAAGAGCAGTCTACTCTATGGGAGAATATATTTGCAAATGATTTATCTGATAGGGGGCTAATATCCAAAATAATAAAGAACTCATATAACTCAACACCAATATACCAATAATCCAATTAAAAGATGGGCAGAAGACCTGAACCGACATTTTTCCAAAGAAGACATAGAGATGGCCAACAGACACATGAAATTATCAGTTTGATTTAGGTCCAAAAAAGTCTTGTTTAAAACTGCTTATTTTTAACTACTGATGAAGTTGAAAATATTTCAATTCTATTTGCTTTATATTTTCTTTTTTCTTGGTGAATTGTCTAATTATATCTTTTAACTATTATCTTTATTGGGGTCCAAATGTTTTTGTTTTTTAAATCAATTTGTATAATTTAGCATCACTAATCAACAGGGAAATGCAAATCAAAACCACAATGAGATATCACCTCACACCAGCCGGAATGGCTGCTATCCAAAAGACAAGAAATAAGTGTTGGTGAGGATGTGGAGAAAAGGGGATCCTCCTACACTGTTGGTGGGAAAATATAAATTGGTTCAGCCACTGTGGAACACAGTATAGAGCTTCCTCAAAAAATTAAAAATAGAAATACCATATGACTCAGTAATTCCAATTCTAGATGTTTACCTGAAGATATGTAAGCAATCTAAGTGTCCATTGATACATGAATGGATAAGGAAGATGTGGTACATATACACAATGGAATATTATTCAGCCATAAAAAAGAAAGAAATCCTGCCATTTGTGACAACGTGGATGGACCTAGAGTATATTATGCTAAGTAAAATTATCCAAGCAGAGAAAGACAAATACCATATGATTTCACTTATTTGTGGAATATAAAAACAAAACAAAACAAAATAAACAAAATAGCAATAGACTTATAGACACTGAGAAGTGACTGGTGGTTACCATGAGGGAGAGGTTGGGGTAGGTGTGAGGGGAAGATGAGGGCGATAAAGGGGAACAAAAATTCTTAATCACAAGTTTGTCATGGGGATGGTAGTACAGCATGGAGAATATAGACAGAGATTCTGTAACATCTTCCTATGTTGTCAGATAGTAACTGCCCTAGAGGGGGTGAAGATTTAATAATATGGGTAACTGTTGAACCACTGCTTTGAAACTAATATAAGATTGTATATCAACTATACTTTAATATAAATAAATACATATATACATACATACATACATACTTACATAAATAATAAATAAAGAGATGAAGAAGAAGATGAGGTCCATATATACAATGGAATATTACTCAGTCATAAAAAAGAATGGAATCGTGCTTTGTGCTATCATAGAGGGACCTAAAGGGTATTATGCTAAGTGAAATAAGTCAGACAGAGAAAGACAAATACCATATGATTTCACTTAGAAGAGGCATCTAAAAAAATAAAACAAACAAAAGAGAAATAGACTCACAAACACAGAACAAACTGGTAGTTGCCATAGGGCATGGGGTTGAGGGGAGGGGTGAAATAGGTGAAGGAAATAAGGAGGTACAAACTTCAATTAAAAAATAAATAAGTCACAGGGATGAAACATACAATATAGGTAATATGGACAAAAAATGTATAACTGTAAGGTGACAGATAGTAACTACCCCTATTGTGGTGAGCATTTTGTAATGTATATAACTGTCAATCACTATGTTGTACAACTGAAACCAATACAAAAATAAAAAATTATTTTGATTTTTAAACAAAAATAAGAGTCATTTCTTTTAAAAAATTTTGTAGCCAACTTATAAAGGCAAAAGAACATAAAATGGTTCTGCTTTTTCTTTATTTTCTGCTGTTTAAGACCTGTGAAAGAAAACACACTTAACTACATCACATTTTATAATTTCTTTATCTCCAAAAGAACAATAAGCAGAATTAAGAGCAAACAACCAAGTGGGGAAAACATTTGAAATAAATATGACGGGCAAATTAATAGTCTTTAGCTAGAGAAAATTCATACAAATTGATTTTAAAAAACAAAAACATTTGGACCCCCATAAAGATAACAGTTAAAAGATATAGACAATTCACCAAAAACAGAAAATATAAAACAAATAGAATTGGAATATTTTCAACCTCATCAGTAATTAAAAATAAGTAATTTTAAACAAGATTTTTTTAGCCTAAGAAATTAACAAAGGTTTAAAAAGCTGTATTACTCAATACTTGCAAGAATATGGTGAAATAAGTTACTGTTACGCATTTCTGGAGATGATGTAATTTGGTGATACTTTTGGACCTATTATTGGCCCTTAAAAGAGTATTTGTTGAAGAAATAAAGTAGGAAAAAAGGCTTTAGTTACAAAGATATTGTTTTAGTCGGGACTTTTGAGAAATTCAAGTGGCTTAAGCCAAAAGAGGGAAATTATATGTTCATATAAACAAACCATCAATCTGTGGAAAGTAGGATTTAAAGCAGGCATTGGGATAGACTGTAGACTGGATGTGGGAACTCTACAACATCAAGTCATTCTCTCTCTCTCCCTTTCACTCATACGCATACACACACACACTCACACACACACACACACGCACACTCATACACACCATACACACCATACCCCCTCAGCATCTGATATGTATAAGCCTTGTTCTCACAGCTCCAGGAGAAAAACAAAGCAAAAACAATCATGTACATTAATTATTAGGTATGGAAAGATTGTTTTTCTTGATGATAAAGTGGCTAAAAGGAGCTCACAGACAGTATTTTATTTCTACATGGTGGAGAACAGGGCAGCCACTAGTTTTGAGGTCAATCTTTATAGTTTGCATCCAGAAAGCATGACCCTGCTCTGCTCCGCCTGGGTTACAAGACCACACAACCAGTTCATGGCCTCTTTCCCTTGTTCCATCTCCCTTTCAGACCCTGCCTACCACAGACGGATTTTAGATCCTCATTTTCTCTCACCTGGACTGACTGTACTGGCTCCTACAGGTCTCACGATTTCCCTGACAAGTGCCATTACAACCGCCTCACACCCCCACATGGTACACACACCCATTCATCCATCCTGGGCGCTATGACCAGTGATATTAGCTCTTTTATCTAAAACACAGATCTGACTGGATCACCCTTCCTGAATTTATAATAATGTTGCATCAACTTTTTACTGGGCCCCCACTGCTTTCAGGATGAAGTCCATAAGGTTACACGGTCTCCCTCAACATTCCCCACTCTCTCTGCTTCACTTGGCATACACAGTCCAGGCAGACACACTGCCATCCCCCAAGAGTTTCTGTTCCGTACCTGTTGTTTCACATGCCACTGTAGGGGCAACCAGTCCTGGGCAAGCACAGCCTCAGGTCACCTCGTCTCTGTTCCACACCAGGGCCTTTTGCTTTATGTCTTGAGGCTTCTCTAACTTCACAGAGTAGGATGCCCACGAGAAACTGCTGTTTGCTTCATTAAAGAAGGAGATCATTAGACTGAGGTGGTTTTCATGCTGTGGCGGCCCACATAGGCAAACCAAAATCTAAGCCTGTAAATGCCTAAGGACCACCGATCAGAAACACCCGACTAGGATTTAAGCTGTAGTCAGTCAAGTCATTTCCTTGCTCTGCTTCCACATGTTCCCTAGGAAGGCTTCCCTGGTTCCTGCTCACAGAGCTCCTGACCATTTTGAGTTTGGTGCTGCCTGATTGGAAATGATTTTGGCACAAATAAACTCTTAAGATTTTTAATATGTCTCAGTTTATCTTTTCATACTGCTCACCTCTCAGGTGGGCACAAGCCAGAATTCCAGAACAATTTAAGCCTCTGAAGTCACTCCTGACCAACAGAAGATGGGAGCCGGCAGATAAATGCTTCTTCCCCTTTTGTTCCCTGAGAGGACAGTTTTGAGACACATTTCATAAAGCCCCTCAGAAGGTCCCACAGGACAGAACACTAGTCACCCACACCCGTGCCAACCTCAGGGGCCACGTCCATGTACTGGCTGCTTCTTCCCAGTTACACAGGCTCTGGGATCACATTTCCAAATAATCTACCTGAACTCAGATCTTCAGGATCAAATTCATGATCTGCTTTGGGAGGGCCCAGGCTAAGACAAAGCCATACAACTTCCGGGAACGCTGAGCTCTGACCAAATCAAGACAGAAGACCCAAGGTCTGAAGAAAAAGACTCCGTGAGGAAACAACAGCCTATTCCAGCATCGAATTCTCACTCACATAGAACTGCAGTTCCAAGAAGGCCAGTCTCAGAGAAATCTGCCTCTCAAATGGTCCAGCAATCAAAGTAACAAAATGAAATCATTATGACCCTCCCTATCGAAAAGCAGCATTTCGATATTTTTAATACAGAACAAAACGCTATTTAAAAAAAAATCCTCTCACCTCCACTTTCAGTGGTCTTCCAATTCCAACCCTTGACCTTCACCTCTCAATTACAGAACTTTTCAGGAAGACACAGTCCTCAATAGTTCTGGACTTTCTTTTCTTTCCCCACCTCTATCCTCCCTCTTTCTTCTCTCTTGTAAGTAAATCTTGACCTTTTTCTAAGAAAATAACCTACCCCATCTTTTCTCCACCGTTCTATCTTTCTACTATCGCCCAGTTCTGCATCACAAAGCCCAGAAGCCAGCCGAGCAAAGACAGAAGCCTCCTCAGCTCTCAGCGCAAAGGGGAGGTGGCAGCTGCTGGATGCAGAATACTTTTTAGTGGGTAAAAGAGGCTGTGAATGCTCAGCTTTAATACGTTTGTTCCTAGTCACCCCATATGTAAGGTAACCACAGAGGTAAGTACATCTCAAGGCCCCTCATTCCCCTACAAGGACAAGAATAAAAGATAAGGGATCAGCCTTTAAGCACTGACTTTAACCCAGAAATAATCATAGTCCATGTGCAATCTACCCACCTATACTCTTAATAAAGTATGTGTTATATATTCTTTGTATTCATTAAATCCCTTAATATATCATTGGAACTGAGAAATTGTCAGATAGTTTAGATATTCCCAGAACTGCTAGAAGTAGGGACTATTTGATGCAGCGATATTCAAACACTAAATGGGATGTGGGGAAATTTAATAGACGATTACCCGGATCACAGTGTTACCAGCACTGTGTTTAGTGACATTATTACACATTGTTTGGTGAGCCTAACAACTCAGGACTCTCAAATTCCAAGAAGCTCTTGTCTGGACAATATGGCTCTAGAGACGGACTTCATAGCTCTCTGCCCTGTTCAGCTATATGTTAACTACTTAGCAAATAAAAGAAAATTAAACAAGTACTACCAGAATGCCTACTCTTTGTGAGGCACTGGGCAAAAATTTAAAAATAGTAAGACAGTTCCTGCCCTCAAGAAGTTCACATTCCAGAGAGAAAGATGGCCACTAAATATGGAATCATATAATTAATACAAAATGACACTCACAGTAAGTTATAATAGGGGAATTTGACCTTCCTTGGTGGGAACCAGAAAAGTACTCATGAAGAAAGGACAGAGATTTAACAGATACCTGTGAGAGCAAAAGAAATAAAATAGGGAGAAGTGGCAAGGATGGGAAGAGCGTCTCAGCAGAGGGAGGAGCGTCTCAGCAGAGGGAAGAGCGTCTCGGCTGATGGAGGGGCTTCTCGGTGGAGGGAGGGGCGTCTCGGCGGAGGGAGGGGCGTCTTGGCGGAGGGAAGGGCGTCTCGGCGGAGGGAGGAGCGTCTCGGTGGAGGGAAGGGCGTCTCGGCGGAGGGAAGAGCACGCTCAAAGGCCCTAAGGTAAAAGGGGGGAGCACAGATTTGAGACCTTGAAAAATGGTCTCAGGCAGGGACACAGTGAGCCAGAGAGAAGAGGTGCAAGCTGAGGCTGGTTGATGGATATTACTTTGAACCTCCAGGTTTTTGGTAGGGAAGGAGAATCATCTCACTGTCGTCCACACACACCTCAAGCCCTACCCAGAATCCGCTGCTCCCTACCCCCTACCCAAATCACAGTCATCTTTCATAGCTCACCCTGAGTACGAGCTTTCCGGAATGAACCAAGCTGATCACCTACTGCCCTTGAAACAGGACTTTCTTGCTGTGCTTCCGGTTTTGAACAGCAATTAAACTGAGAGGGAATGAACCCGTAATTGGGGTAAGTGTTGTCCAAAGAAAAAGAATTCAAGAAACAATATTAAAACAAGTTTATAGAAGCAGGCTGAAAATGAGGAAATACACCCACACAGGAAATTTTTTTAAGTTTTTCCGGATAAGGGGACTTTTCGTTTATTCAGAGCAGCAGCTTTGAGTTATTCGGGAGTTTTTACGTACAGACATTGTAATGCTTGCCAAGGGATGTGGTATAAAGATGAATTATAAAGAATTTAAAAGAGAATCAACAAAGCCAAAATAGGACTCTTCCAGAAGACATTTAAAAAAATAACAAAACATTGGCAAATTGCTGAAGAAATAAAAAGAGAAAGCATAAATAAGACAATATTAGGAATCAAGGGGCAACATTATTATAAATTCAAGAAAGATTTTTAAAAATGAGAGAATACTAAGAACAACTTTTGACAATAAACCTCAAAACAGAGTAAGTAGATAATTGACTAGAAAAAAATGCAGCTCTTCAAAACTAATTCAATAAGAAAATAAGTAACAGAATATATAACAGGAAATAGGCAGGGAAAGTAGACGTAACCTCAAATAATTCAGTGCCAGTTTAAGATAAATGGTAGAAAAGGCATTCAGGAATTCCTTCAGCAATAAACTGGTCTTTTTCCTCCATGCCTCTGCCATCTGCCCATCCATAATGTACAAAAAGAAGACTCAGTAATTAGTATGATCAATGACTGAGGCAGATTTTTTTCTCAAACTGGTATCTTGTTGGCCTGCAAGTTTTCCAGAGATTTCCACCAATAACATTACCCTTAAGAGCCTCTGCTTTAAGCAGGTGTGTGCATTGTAACTGGCCTAAAGCATTATACTGGCAATTCTGAAACTTTTTGGTCTGCAGGACATTTTGAACACCAGCAGCACACTTGAAAGAAGACTTCAGACAATACTAAACCAATTAGCAATGATCACAACACAATTGCACTGCAGTGTACCAAAGCAGCCTCAAATGATTGTCACCCTTGACACCGTGTTACAATTGGACAGACCCTTTTACTGCCTAACCAGCTATATATTTTTAGGGCAATTACCTCATGTCTCACATCCAAACAACAGAAGAGTTTTTCTCTGGCCCCAGCTTGCACTTATTCTTGCACCTCTTCTGTCTTACCTACAGTTCTACAGCATTGTACATTCATTGTGTCAAGCAACCCTCTTCCAGTTGACAGACATCATATAAATAAGTGTCCACTGAATCCCAAGAATTACTGTTACATGTTAGTCAAAATTTGCCAACACCCCCCACCCTCTTGTGAAGGATTCACCTTGTACACTAGCTGAGAACTGCCAGGAGCTACTAGCAAGTCAACATGCAACAGAGATTTCTTTCCCAAAATGTGTCACATACCTTTTTTAAAGTCAATGAGATGGTCAACATGATTTTTTCAAATGTAATAGTTATACATTTATCTTTAATATGTATTAGGAAGAAATGTAACTAGCACCTCAGACCTGGGTTTTCAAAGAAATTATCATTTAAAATAATTTGAATTGACTTACCTAGTGTGATTCCCACTCGTATGACACCAAATACAGTGGGGTATTTGTTCCCTACATATATGTTTAACAATAACAATATTATACCTATACCCAGCAGTAAGAGTCGTATAACTCCATTCGAGTTCCCGGACCCGATTCCAATGTGTGTTAAGTATGTGGGAGGGTGGGGTCTTCCCACACATAACACCAAGCAGTCCTCGCACACCAGCAGGGTGTTGGAGAACTCAACTCAATTCTGGTGCTATCTCCCCAGAGACAGCACCACATTCCCAGGTTAAGGGCTCTGCCCCCAACCCTGACTCCAGATGCGAGTCGCAAGCCCCAGGAAGTTCCCTGTGCTTCTGACCTACTGGCTACAGACTGGAGGTTCCCACGACCTACCCCTTAGGTTCGATTAATTTGGTAGAGCAACTCACATAACTCAGGAAAACTACATTTACCAGTTTAATAAAGGATACAAGTTAAGAGCTAGATGAGGAGAGATAAAGGGCAAGGTTCCAAGAGCTTCTGTCCTCGTGGAGCTTGGGGCCTGGCTCAGTGGCTCGTGGAGGCCTTCTGGTTCCCCAGGCATAGAAGCTCTCCCCAACTGAGAAGCAGGATCCAATGGAGCAGAGCAGCACAGAGCAGATCCCAGAGACAGTGAGGGAGCTCTTCTCATAGGCTTCGTGAGCCTTCACTGCATAGTTGTGATTGACTAAATTATTGCCCATTGACTGATTCAACATCCAGCCCACACCTTGTGCTGGGGGGAGAGGTCCAAAAGTCTCTCATTAACATGACAAAACACCCATTTCACCTTTAAGGCTCTGCAGTGTTTCAGAAACTGTGGATGAAGACCAAACATACCTGGGAAATATGTATCTGGTCATATGAATGACCAAATATCTATTTCTTATAATTCATTATATCACAGCTAGCAACTTACATATTTATATATATACTTAAATTTACCTAGTTAGAGCCTCTTAAACAACTGGTGTTGGCAAAACTGGACAGCTACATGCAAGAGAATGAAACTGGATTATTGTCTAACCCCATACACAAAAGTAAACTCGAAATGGATCAAAGATCTGAATGTAAGTCATGAAACATAAATCTCTTCGAAGAAAACATAGGCAAAAATCTCTTGAATATAAACATGAGCAACTTTTTCCTTAAAGCATCTCCTCGGGCAAGGGAAACAAAAGCAAAAATGAACACATGGGACTACAACAAGCTGAAAAGCTTCTGCACAGCAAAGGACACCATCAGCAGGACAAAAAGATATCCTACAGTATGGGAGAATATATTTGTAAACGACTTATCTGACAAGGGATTAACATCCAAAATATATAAAGAACTCACACGCCTCAACACCCAAAGAGCAAATAACCCAATTAAAAAATGGATGTAGGATATGAACAGACACTTCTCCAAAGAAGAAATTCAGATGGCCAACAGGCATATGATAAGATGCTCCACATCGCTAATTATCAGGGAAATGCAAATTAAAGCCTCAATGAGATATCACCTCACACCAGTAAGGATGGCCAGCATCAAAAAGACTAAGAACAACAAATGCTGGCGAGGATGTGGAGAAAGGGGAACCCTCCCACACTGCTGGTGGGAATGTAAGCTAGTTCAACCATTGTGGAAAACAATATGGAGGTTCCTCAAAAAACTAGAAATAGAAATACCATTTGACTGGGGAATCCCACTCCTTGGAATTTACCCAAAGAATACAACTTCTCAGATTCAAAATGACATATGCACCCCTATGTTTATTGCAGCATAGCCAAGATATGGAAGCAACCTAAGTGTCCATCAGTAGATGAATGGATAAAGAAGAGGTGGTACATATACACAAATGGAATACTATTCAGCCATAAGAAAGAAAGAAATCCTACCATTTGCAACAACATGGATGGAGCTAGAGGGTATTATGCTCAGTGAAATAAATTAGGCAGAGAAAAACAAATACCAAATGAATTCCCTCATTTGTAGAGTATAACAATGAAGCAAAACTGAAGGAACAAAAGAGCAGCAGACTCACAGACTCCAAGAAGGGACTAGTGGTTACCAAAGGGGAGGGGTGTGGGAGGGCAGGTGGGGAGGGAGGGAGAAGGGGATTGAGGGTTATTATGATTAGTACACATGGTGTCGGGGGGTGGTCACAGGGAAGACAGTGTTGCACAGAGAAGACAAGTAGTGACTCTGTGGCATCTAACTACACTGATGGACAGTGACTTCAATGGGGGATGGGGGGACTGGATAATATGGGTGAATGTAGTAACCACATTGTTTTTCTTGTGAAACGTTCATAAGAGTGTATATGAATGATACCTTAATTAAAAAATTCTCCTAGTAAGTTCAGTTACCTATGAATATTACATTGATAATAGTATGTGTAGCATGAGGATATGGTAAAAATCAGGAAGGTGGCACACAAGCCACTGAAGTTGAGGAAACTGATTTATCTATTTCATTGACTGAGGCCCAATATCACCCAGCAGAAAGCAAGGACCACAGAGAAGGTAACACAGTCTAAGATTGTGCTTTCTCATAGATGATCTCATGTGATGTCCCCTGTACACTGAGCTGGGAAAGAGAAGTGTTAAACCCTCACGTAACTAGAATAACTAAGGCTCAGACAGTCACATGGGTCTCCCGGGTCCCAGGAGATGTTAATGGTAAGGATACTCATTAGATGGCAAGTAGACCATGTGTCACTAGGTCCAGCTCTTTCCATTATGCCACGTATCCCCCCACAGAAGACACAATGGCAGTTGGGGGCCCTGAACACTAAGAGGCATTATCAGAGGATGGAGGGCTATGAGAGAAGGCTCTCCAAAAACGACCCTTGTGTACCTCATAATTCTGCCTCAGGCTGATGAAGCTGAGAAATACCTTTCTCTGTGCAGGATTATGACACATGAGTAACAAATCCAAAGTCAGGTCTCTATCTTAATTCCTAGCCCAATGTCCATTAGCCTCTGTTTTCCCAGAAGAGATTTCAAATGGGCCAATACCACAGCACAAATCTGGAGCATCATTTTTTTTCAGTTAATTCCTTTTGGGGCTTTTCCCTTTAGTGGTACCAGTGAGTAGGGATCAGATTCTGAGATGAAGACAGACTTCTGAGGCCGCTCTTGCACAATGCAGGCATGAGTGAGGAAAGTGCATTGTCCCCACCCCAAGACGTAAACGGAAGTGTCTAGGGCCTCCCAGATGAGAGGTGAAGGGATTAGGTCTATGCATTGGAAGATGAATGTGACATTCTTGAGGACCTTGAGAACCCTAAGGGAGAATGATTTAGGTATTTTTAGATATAAATGGGATTTGAATTTCACACAGAATGGAGGGAATTGTCCTCCTTGAAACAAGTTCGTTCTGTGTCTTACTCAGAAGTACGTTAACTCCAGAGCTGAGGGCAAGGCTGCTCTAGAAACTGTGGTTCCTAGACAGTTTCCCAGCTTTTTTTCTTTTGACCTTGAGCAAGTCACTTCCCGATGATTTTTCAGCACTGCAGGAAGCTAATCATGTTTATAGAAGAGAATCCAGACCTTACTGATCCCAAATGTGGGGCCCGGGGAACACAGCCTCTAGAATGATACAGGTTTGGGCCTGAACAGTGACAACAATGAGAACAGGATTCCTAGGAGCACTTCAGACGGCATCCAGCCCAGTAGCTGATGCTGAATGTGGCAGATCGTCATTAGGATCAGGAGTCCGAGGGGATCTTACCTGGGACCCAGAAGGCAAGACCTATAGCTCCCTAAACTTGGTCAGAACTGTAACAGTGAAACTCAGGAAACATGGGGCTCGCTGGAGGACTGGAAGAGTGGTGAAGGCTTGCCTCAGTTAGCATATCGCATCGGCACTTATTCACTCACATCTTCACAGTCTTGGGTCAGGTTTCCCAGACGCTGACCCCGAGATAAGGATTTGTGTGCCAGTGAAGAAGGAAGGGCTCCAGGGAGAAAGCAGCAAGAGTGTGGGGAAATAGGATAGGGAAGGGGAAGGAGGCAGAAGCCAGGCTGGTGAGGTCCCAGCCTCAGCCTGACCCGGAGGGAGACTCTGCAAGGCCAGTGTCACTGCAGACTCGGCCCTGCCCCAAGGAGCCGGGCTTCCTCCTCCTGCAGTGGTCAGTCACTACCTTTACGCTGCTCTGCAGGCATGGGAATGCTCACGTGCTTTCAGCCCGGGAAGTGTCCAGGTCAAGCCGTAGGGTAATTCTCTGAAGAAGGTTGCAGTGTTCAGCTAGAAAGAGAGAAGTCCCCGGAAGCTGTGGATGGGAGCACAGAACCGGCAATGGTCGCTGAGGTGACCAGCTGAAATACTAACAGTGTCCTTGATATTCATATACGACTGATTTTTCTCCCATTCGGATGATGAGTTATGTGGAAAGAAGCATGGGTTTTGGACTTAGACAGACCTGGATCTGAACGCCAGCTCCATCAATTATGGGCGTTGTGGCCCTGAAGTGCTTTGATTGCTCCGTGTTGCCTCTGCAGTCATCGTTTGCATCTGCAAAGTTCAACTGATTTGCCTCAGATAAATGAAGTGTATCTTAATCCATTCTAAGATGCACATATTTTCAAACGTAAAATCTTTGAAATCAGGTCTGTAATCACTGCTGGCCAGGCAGTAACCACAACAGAGTTGCCCCTGCCTGTGCTTTTGTTAACTTGTTCCTGACGGCTCATAATGTCACCTTAATGGAGTTACATGCCTTGCTGATGTTTACATGTTTGAATCACCATTTACAGTGTCTCCACATGATTATATTATGATTCAACACCAATATGAAAAGTTTCAGTAGCAACAGTATAGCACAAAATGGAAACCAAAGTAGAATGTGAATTTGGTATTAAAGTTGCAAATCTTCCTCTTAGGAGGAAGGACCATATTTACATATTTTCAACAAAGTAATAAGCCAAGCACAGCCTTTATAGAACCTAAGAAAGGAAGATGAGTACCCACAAGTAGATGACTCTGTATTACATTTTGTTACAGAGAAGAGAGCAGAAGGATTGCCTATCATGGCAACCAGAGGCAGGAGAGAGTGCCAGGTCCTCCAGAACAGATGAGAGAAACTTCAAAGCCACAAGAGGCTGGTGTGACTGACTCATCATGGCACAGCACTTCCATGGGTCACAGCTTAGTTGGCAGCTTTTTCTTTCTTTCCACAAAATAACGGTGAACCCCACAGTCAATGATGTCTTAGATGTGACGAAATTCCCCCACATTCCAAATGCTGCAATCACATGCAGTCGTGCCCTGGAGCTGACGGCACCAAGTAGGGTGTGCGAGGAACTGGAGCCACTAGGAAAGAAGAGGCCCTACAGAAAGGCCAGATGTCATGCCCCAGGCACAGGGCAGCAGCCAGGAGTGAACATAGGATTGATTTAGGACTGAAGCAAATATAGCCTTTAATGTATAACATAGAGTAGCTAGAGAAGGCATGTGACAAACAAGGCTGAACATGCTAGAGCTCACTGCTCTGTCTCAGCCCTATGCTCACTAGGGTTTCTCCTCAGGGGTGATATTCGGAGACTTAATCGCCATGCTGCCCAAACAGAAAGCCCTGGAAGAGCTCCTGATCAGATGTGGCCTCTCTACTTGCTGCCTAGGAGTCGGGAGGGGTGGGCTCTCGGGAGAAGGGCAGTAGAAGAGCAATGAGGGTGAGGAGAGGCTCAAGAGCAGCAGCTATTCACCAATCAGTCTGGAAATATTTTAATATTTAGAAAATCACTGTGGCCACAATGGTGTCCACCAGTTGAATATCAACCCTCCTACAACCCTTTCTTCTACAGGTCTCCTTTCTTGTACAACGTGGAAAGTAAGAAGCAGGCTGTGGGCCTGAATCCCTGCGAGAGGACCTTAAGTAGCTATTAGCTTCTCAAGGCAACTTTTCCATGTATAAAACAGAGAAAGGGTTTCTTAGAATTAAATGAGGTAAGATGGATGTAAGGCTTACTCATGGGGCTCAGCAGTCAGCTCTCCGCAGACCCAGGCTCCTAGCATGGTGTCTGTTCCTTTTGCACAGAGGAACCAGGTGATTTGTCCAGTCATTAGTGGGTGACTCACGTTAGCCCAGCCATGTCAAAGATGTGGGTTTTAGGATATGATTGCTGTTAGCCATTAAAACACAACCACAATGAAAACATCTGGTTTCAATTGAAATTCTAAGTCCCTCTGTTCTTTGAATCAGTTTAGGGTTTCTTTTTACCCCCTCCAGAACAATTGAAAGCTTTGTACTAAATTTACCATTTCTAAGTGGGTCAAAAATGTTCATTATTATAAAAGCAAATAGGCCCCAGGGACACTATGGGAGAGAGCTATCTATTCTGGCAAGCTGCCTTTCCATTAGGTGCACATTACATAATCAACTCACCATGGTAAAGTGGTTGAGACATTTCTCGCTGACCTTTCTGTCCCCAAGTATCTAATGCTTGGCTAAGCTTTTATGGAGAATATCATCACAATGTACAGCTAATGAGAGCTAAGCATTGTGTGTGTGTTTAAAACATGCCTCCTCATCCTCTATTAATGTTCATCTGGTACTATTTTTCATTAATATGCATACTATTAGAGTGAACATGCTTGCAGTTACATTTTGGTGCCTATGTCTAATTATTTCCTTAGAAATTCTTAGAAATAAGATGCCTAGGGTAAATGGTATACAAATTTTTTAACTGAACATATATTGCCCTCCAGAAAGTTTTTACCAATTTACACTTTTAGCAATAGCATGCAAGAGTATCATTCCTCATACTTCCATTAATATTTAAATCTTTACCAAACTGGCAATTAAAAATGTCATCTTATTGTTTCAATTTGCATTTTTTCAGTTATTCATTAGTTAAGCATCTTTATGTTTACTTATTAGGTACATGGATTACTTACTCTGAGTCCTTTGCCCATTATTCTACAGACTTCTGGCATTTTATTTGTTATAAACATTTTAAATATATATACATAATAAATATAACTACAAATGAAGAACTCATACAATTATATAGAGAGGGTATCTAAAGGTTTCAGCTATTATAATCTTGCCCAGTAGAAAGAAGTTAGTTATCCTTGCTTTAGTTTCAAATATATTAGAGTAAATTCTGGATAATGAACTATTCAACAAGACCTGCCCACAATATTTTGGTTAATTTAGGAATCAAGACAAGTTAATGAGTTATTAGTAATTAATCTTTGCTCCTCTGAGCAGGTCTGGGAGTAAATAAGAAGGCCCTGCCCTTGATAAAACAACTTGGGGGAAGGGAGCAAGGAAAGGACTCGCAAAGGACAGACCTTGCTGGCATTTCTCTGCTCTTAACTGATGAGGGCACAAACTTAGCAGCTGGTATTCCCGAGCACGAGATCCTTCAGCGGTTGGCAGTGGGGGGCCTAGCAGCGCTCTTCCGCCACCTGGCTTTGTCCTAAGTGAGGACGAGTGGGGGAGGCAGGGAGGAGAGATTCCTCAGAGGGCATCCTCTTCCAAGGGACGGGAGGTCAAGAGAAGGAGCAGCAGTGAAGGGAGAAGGGCTAAGGGGAGCAGCCTGCACACCTGGCTGGAGTCCTCTAGCTGCATGGCAGGGGCAGTCAGCCTGTGGGATGGCTGTCCTCCCAGAACCTCAAAGCTTTGGGAAGGCTGGTGGGCCTCAGAGGCAGTGGGAGAGGCCGTGCCCCCTTCTCGGGTGTGCAGGCCATCTTGGGAGCAAACCTGAGAATGCCCTAAGGCCATGGCTTTTCCTCTGGCTGTGCTTCTACGAGGTGATGGAATGTATGAATTTGGTTTTGCTTTTATTGCTCATCATTTTTATTCATCAGTTTATATGTGAATCTCCATTCCCTTCCAGCTGGATTATAAACTCCTTCAAGGTGGAATTTCTTGGTAGGATTCTTAATAGTGAGCAAAGTTTTACACACACAATAAATACTCAAATATTTACTTCTATGTATCCTACAACCTACTAATATATAAAACAGAATTTTTAGAAGATTAAATAATGCCACATAAATTAAATCTTTCATTACTGAACTATTTAGTTTCCAGATCTGTAAAATGACAGGAAGAGGAACAGAGAGAAGCAAATGGAAAACAAAGTATTCTTTCTAGGTTATAGAATTTTATAATTAGAAGGGGTGTTAGACATTATTAATCTAACATCTTTATTTTAGTAGTATGGAATCTGGATTACACTGGCTACTGAGCTTTTTCTGGCAAGTGGTTAAATTACGGCCAAACCTTCTTGGTCAGGTCCCATTTAATTTTTGGTGTTTTTAGGGTGGGACCACTTCGGTATTGTCCTCAATCCAGTACGATTCTTATTCCTGTGGCATGACATTTCTGAGATCTTTACTGAGTTCCTGAAGTGTGAGCCAGAACTTAGCCAGACTCCAGCATGTCCAAGCACCGTGCTGCCTACATCCACTCACTTCTCTTTTCTCCACTCTCACCCACAGAATCCTCTCTCGCCATTAGGCCCTGTGGAGTCTGTTCTTGGGTGAGCAGCCAGCACTAGCTAAAAGCCATGGGGAACCCTCTGGTAGACTTCAGGACCCCTCCGTCTGGTTCCCTCTTCTTCAGTATTCTGCTGCAGAATCTCACTATCTCAGCAACGCTGGCCTCTGATCTCTGCCTTCTCACTCACAAAACTACCGCTCAGTGAGACAGCCACTCTGCTTGGGCTCCTGCTCCGTACCACAGTTCAAACATGTCGCCAGACAGAAAGCCAGGGGGAATGCAGGGTCTTGCTTTTGGTGATTTTCTTAAGAAACACAGTCCTGCACTGTCTGAAGTGTAGTCCAATACCTGAAAACAGTTGCTTTATATATTTTAAACAATTTATTACTGTTTATGGCAGGAGAGTAAAACCAGAATCTAGTACATTTATTTCACGGAAGAGGAAAATAAGACTCAGAAATACAGAATGACTGATTTTTTAAATAACATCATAGATACAGTTTTATAGCAGCTTTTTTTTTTGATTATAAAACATGAGTAATTTCCTGTGTCATTAGATACTCTTCCAAGGCATCATTTAATGACCGTGTGGTATTTTAGTGTAAGAATATGAACAATTTATTTAACCAATCCTGGGAAAACATTTTAACCTACAACAAAAATATTACCAGTTCTAGGTTGTAAGAGCCAAAACAAAAAACTATGAATCATGGAAAAATTTTTTCAAGAAAATGAATATTTTGTTACCCTGGTATGAAGGTCTGAAGACTTAAAGTAGACCCACCAGTGTGACCCAGCAGAGGCTGCCGGAAGTTAACAGCAGGTGATGAGTATGTAAGAGACGGTTGTTTGTGTATAAGAGGAAACCATGGGTACCCCAGGGTCCCCGCTTTGGCCTTTTCTCTCTTCTCAGTCGTTCCACAATCTCATTCATTTCTTCACCTGGCTCGGCCCATCTCTCACCGTCACCCATCACCGCACTACCCTCCAGAGTCCTGCATGCCAGTTCTTATGTGACCTTCCTTACCTCCCCGCTTATTTTCAGGTCACTTGCATGTGCTAATCAATTTGCTAGCAAGCCTGTCCCCGAAACCTCACATGCATGTCTTTCAAACCTCAGCTCAGATATTACAGTGCCTGAAGGCCTTCTGTGACACTGGACCAATGCTCACCTGGGTGGGGCCGACCTACCCAGGCCTCTCCTGAACTAGATGCAGCGTGTGCTCTCTCCAGGATTTATCCACGGAATTACAATGGCCTTTCCTTGTCCTTCTCTCCCACTTAACAGTATATCCTTGAGGGTGCTGGGATCCTCAGCACTTTGTGTATGCCTGCTGTGAAGTAAAGGGCTCAATAAATGGTCAGTGAATGAACTAGAAACTGCTCTTTTAAATCTGTCACATGATTTCATTCTTTGGCTCCCCACTGCACTGGGTGCAAACATCCCTGCCTGGTTCTCACAGTGGGTCTATCCAATAATCTTATTTCCCTCCACTCCTGTCATGCACCCTCCCTCAGCTGGACAATTTCCTGTCCCCCCTCATCCCCACCCGCCTCATTTCTACCTACTTCTGAGATGCTTGCTAGCCTAGTTTGTTTTCCTTATAGCCAACATTCAAGGACGAATTCAAGATCTACCATGCTAACTGTCCATGATGACTCTTCAATTTGTTTGCTTAATGATTGTACAGACCTTCCTTTTTCAGACAGTCTGATATCAAATACTTGGTTAGTAATCTTTGATTTGGGTTCTGATATTTTGTTTGTAAACCATGTTTTCACTATATTCACTTGCTCCCCTTTTATTGAGTTTTCCTGACAATTAGCACATTATTATTTTCTCATTTTGCTTTATTTTGTAAATATATAGCATACAAATGAACATAGTTTCTGGTTCACTTACTGCCTCATATGCTTATCAAATTTTTCCACACAAACCATGACTTCCCCTGAAGGAATGTATTGTCTTTCTACATTATGCTCTTCTAACATATGAGTGCAGAATATCTTTCTATTTATTTGGGTCTTCTTCAGTTTTTTTCATTAATGTGCTATAGTTTTCAGTGTACCTCTTTGGTTAAGTTTATTCTTAGGCATCTCTCTCTCTTGGATGCATCTACATTCTGTTTTTACTCCATAAAACTTACAGTGTCCTTCACACAATCAACAATAAATTATCATCTTAATAATTTTAGGTAGTTGAAATGTTTTTCTAAATGAGAAAAGTTTTTAACTATTATAAAATAATAACAATTAGTACTATATTATAAAATGTTATAAAGGCAAAATTCATCCAACCCCACCAATAGAATTTATACTCATTCAAAATCAGTAGATGCTAAAATAATGGAGTTTACTTTATCTCACAGAATCAGAGTCTTACAGTAGGAAGCAAACTTCAAAAACTACTTAATGCAACCCACCCGTTCAACAGCTGGATCCTCTCCTGCAGCTCCACCAGGAAACTTGGCAGTGAGACAGCCAGGAACAGGGAGAGCCCCACTCTCTGAAGGCAGTTCAGTTAGAAAGTGCTTCCTTATGATTATACAAAACCTATTTCCTTTTAATTTCCTCCCACTTATCCAAGTACTACCCTTTTGGAACCAAACAGAACAAGTCTATTCTTCCCCATGGCAAAATGTTCTTCTAATATTCAGAGTCAGTTCTGATGGCCTCTCTCATCCTCCCCCTGCCCCATCTGGTCTAGACTAAATCTCTGAAGTCCTCATTTGGTGGCCATTACTTCTGTTCCCTTGCCATCTGGGGTTTTTCCTGAATATGATCCCATTTGTCCACATTCCTTAAAGGGTGGGCCCATAATACTCTTGATTAGGGGTTGCAAATTCAGACATTTCCAGAAGGCAGACCCTAACTAAAGGTAAATGTGTGACTATGTCCCAGTGTAAAGACATAGGAATGGCAGGAGCTGGACTTAAGCTGTGACTTAAAGCTTTCATATTCAAAACTTTAAGCTCACATGCCAGCTAAATAATATGGGGACATGTGAGCAATATTTACCTTTCTGGGCTACTAGTTCTCTAAGGTAAAGCTGACTGTCACCTCCCTGATACTAAATAGGCCACTGATATTATATTATACTAGCTATTTGTGTGTGTGTAACATATATGTTATACATATTTTTTAAATATATGTTATGTAATATAATTTTGATTTGTACATTATGCATTAAAGAATTTATATATTATATAAATATTGAATTTTACCTGAGCCCTGTGAGCCTGGAAAACTGTGAAGATTAAGAAAACTCCCCTCTTTGTGCTCTGGAGAACATACTACAAGACACCACCTTTTCCCACTACTTCAGTAAGACTCACAGATGCCCCCCTTCTTTACGAGGCCAAACACAGACCCTCAAAATTCCCTTTCTTTGCCTCATAAATGATTAGCTGCACTGCTCTTCCCAGCTAAACTTTGGTTAAGCTTCTCTCCTTCCTCCAGGCCCCTGGACTTTGGCCCTCCTCAGCCTGAGCCCGTGTATAGCCTGTCCTGAGAACAGACTGGCCTTGGGAAAAACATTCTCTGACCTGCTGTCCCGTCATGTCACCCTTCATCCCACTTTCCAATACCTGGTTCTTTGTTTACTCCTCTCTGTGAAAGCAAAGTCTTTTTATCATCTCTGGAGTTATTGCAGATCTTATGCTCAAAGTGCTTTCCCTAATGCAATGACTCCTCTCCCCTTTCTCAATAGTCTCTTTCCCCTTCTGCAATAATCCTTTCTAATAAAGTGTCTCAGACCTTACTAAATCCAGATTTGTTCCTTATGTGACAATATACATTATATTTATCACATTATAATTATATAACTATAATTATATTGATCAATATAGCTAATAATATGGTCATATTCTAATGTTGGCCCATCTAAGTTTGCATTCATTTTAGTGATAACCGTAGCACACTATGAGTCACAGTAATTGTAGTTCTAAATCTTTTCCCAGTATGTTGCTATTAAACCTCAGTCTGTTCTTGGAACATGTTTTCTTACCAGTTGATTTTTAATCTTTGGTGAGGTATCTCATTATTTCAAGCTAGTCGAGACATTTAAGGTTCCTGATTCTATATCACTGATGCAAATGACTCCCTATCATTTGCCTAATTGGTCACAGAGCCTTCTATAACTTCATTCATGTCATCAATAAAACATGTTCATGAAATAGGGCCACAAACTTGAGTCCTGAAGAAATTTAGAAATCTTTCTCCTCATCCCTTTTATTAATAGTTAATGTAAAGTTAACTCCATAGAGAAATATACAGGTAATGTTAAACATGAAAAATCATGGCACTTCCTTAAAGTAAGGCACTTAATAAATACATGTTGAATGAATGGTTCAAGAAAGAACCACATTTCAATGTAATATTGTTTGACTTAATTGTTCATTTTTATTAAGTTTTATTCTAATGAAATAAATAAAATACTAGTATACTCATGGGAAAAAAACTAACCAACTAGCTCTGATCCACTCATGCGTCTTCTGAAGAGTGATAGTAGAACCAGTTTAAAGCTTTTATTCATTCATCCAACCAACAAATATTTATTAGTATTTTTTGCATACATACTGATACCAGACACCATTTCAGGCACTGAGGATAAAGCAGCAAACAAAACCAAATTCCTTGTTGAGTTCTCATTCTAGTAGGGAACACATAATAAACAAGTCAAATAATAAATATATAATATAATGTCAGCTTAAAATAGGGCCTTGTAGAAGAACAAAGGAAGTTAGAGGATAGAGAATGATGGGTGGGGGTGCAGGGTGATAATTTAGATAGAGTGGTCAGGAAAAAGCTCTCTGAGAAGGTGACATGTGAGCAGAGCTGAAAAGAGAGAGGGGCAAGCCACTCAAATTCCTTAAGATAGAGAATCCCAGGCCAAAAGACAGTGGGAGAAAGGCCTGAGATGGAAACATGGCTGGCTTATTTGAGGGACAAAGAAGCAGGCTAGCGTGGCCATAGAAGAGTGAGGAGGGGTAGGAAACGTGACAGACAGGCACACGGGGCCCGGGAAGCCATTGTAAGGACTTTGGACTGTGCTGGAGAATGACTGGAAGGCCCTGGAGGATGAGAACAGAAGCGCAACATTGTCTACTTTTTATTTTGAGGGATCACTTCGGCTGTTGTGCACAGAATAGACTGACTATAATGAGAAAGACAAGAAGACATGATTTTTTTTCTTTGTGCCTTTCTTGTGTCTCTTTTACAACACTGGGAAGGACCTTTTTAGTTTTAAATATTTAAGCACCAATGAAATAGATGGGGTTAGTCAAGTGTCCAGTGAAAGATGCATGAGCTTTAGAATAGTTACTTTAAAAGTTATTGTAAAGTTCACCCATCCATGAAATGTGAACTGCTTAGGCTGAAAATTACTTCCAGCTGTTCATGAAGATATATGTACCAAGAAACCAATGTAGCTTGGCGCCTGTCAGAACCCTGGAGGCAAACAGCGGGGGGTAGTCTTAACAATGCTGCTTTTAAGAAAATGGTTATCAGTGACCATTTCAAAGGAAACTCTAAGTCCATCAAGACAGAGGGAAAATAATGTAGTAAAAATCTCTGTATTTTAAATATGCTTTGTGTGCATCCTATTAACAGTAAAAATCATACTTGTAAATGTATTGAATTGGGACTCCATTGTATACACACTGCTAGTTATTACTTAAAAATCTATCACCCAACTTCACCTTGGTGACAAAACCCTGATTTAGTTCAGAGAAGCAATGTATCCAGTCTCAGGTAGATCGAAACTGGTCTAAACTAATCATGATCATCTTTCCTTCCTTTCCTTTGCTTGCTCACATGCAAATGGTGGCCATATGACCCACTTCAGGCCAAAGAGACAGAAGCAGAAATCCTCCTGGAGGCATGGTCTAAGAAAGCCTTAGCTTTCCTGATTTAAAAAGAGGTCATCACAGCTGGCCTGCCTTTCCCCACCTTCTTTCTGCCTTGTATTTGGGCAATGTTCAGCAACTGCAGGGGAAAGGCCCAGGGACTCACCAGGATGCTGGCCACCATGTTTAGCCACCAAACCAATGCCAGCAGACTCCTACCTCCAGACTTCCTGTTAAGTAAGAAATTGAAACTCACGTGTTTAAGCCTTAGTAAACTTGTTTTCTGTTACTTGTGGCCAACCCTTTAAATCACCAATATTCTAGGGAAATAAAATATCCATCATTACCCCTTAGGGCAAAATTGCAGTATTTCCAGAATCTCTTGCCTGGCCTTAGTGCATCTCCATATCAATAAGTGTTTCTAAGGGGTGGAGAGAAATAGTCATCTCCATATCAATAGGTGATTACAAGGTGGGGGGAGGCGGGGGAAGGGCGCACCCAGACTGGAGAGGTTTGGTGGGGTCCTTTTGCAACTGGGTTGATAGAGACATGGGTGAGCACGAGCAGATGACTGCTTATAAGCAAATAACAGGTTTCTCCCATTTCATTTCTCCCCTTGACTGATTTCAGCTTCAAAGGTTATTTGCCACAAGCTGGGAATGTATTTTCCCCCCATAGTTACAACCTCTTATAATCTAAAGTGAACTAAATATACCTGTATATGTTCAGCAGTAAATGGGAAATCTACCCATACTAATTAATATTCCTTCACCATATCTTCAAGGAGCATCTATCCTGATCTTCCAGCCTTCTCTTAGGTTTGTTCTGGCTTAACTGGAAAAAAAAAAAAGGCCTAGGAAAGTGGCAAACGATAGAGGGAGTTCACTTCCAGGCTGAGTAGGAAGTGAGTATCTGTTGTAAAGAGATGGATAAGCCCAAGAATGAATTTTCTTCTGTTTTGACAAGTCTGGCAAGTTCAAGTCCTAGTACTTTGACAGCGACTAGTCACATACCAGTTCCTCTGTATGCTTGGAATTTCAAGTCTGATTCTAGATTTGTGAAGAAAGAACCCCCAGGACATGAACACCCACTTTGATTTAGCTCAGAACTAGGAGGAAGCAGCACAGAAATCTGATACAAAACATGCGTATGTATACCCTATGGTCACTTGTGCCAACTGCATAAACAGTCATGGAGTCCAGCAGACATATTACTTATTAGTATTTGATTCATTTTACCTGGCTCATGTGGAAGGTAAAGAGGTGCAACCAGGGTTCAAGACTGCCTTTTCCTCTTTATTTTCTTTGCTTGCTTTTTTTTTTTTGGTGGCATCTGTGAAGCATTTCACTTTCTAATTATGGATCACACTGTGCTTTCATGGCTCATGTTACTGTCTTTCAGCTTCCAGCCCCTCTTTCTACCCCCACTGTTAAATAAGAACTAAAACAAATGAAAAAGGAGGCCAGTTGGAATTTATTTTCCTCTCTCTGTAGCAGATGTTAAATTCAACCCTTTAAAATGAGGGAATATTAAAAGAGGCTTCTTTGTATCCCAGAACAACTGACCCTGCATCTTAAGTCCAGCCTCAGGAGGAAACCCCACTGACTGTTTTATCCAGGGTGTGGACAGAGGACTCTGGAGCTCGGTGCTGGCTCAGCCCCTTTCCCATCACAGGCCTTAAGCAAGACTTTGAATTTCTCTGGGTCTCAATTTACTCATCTGAGGGGGGTTGGATGAAAGAATCTTTGAAGTTTTCTAGCTCCAGAGAGTCAATGAATTGCCTCAAAAATTCGAGTGTCACACAACTGACCGTTTTTATAAGCAAAGTTACTTTCCTTTTTTTTCCAGTTCCTTTTCTCAATAATCAGGGATCATCTCATTAAGTTGGTTTTATGAGGTGTTTGTTGCTAATTTCAATCACCTGGGTTGAAAGCGCTCTGTTA
This sequence comes from Smutsia gigantea, assembly GCA_032199065.1. Lineage (NCBI taxonomy): Eukaryota > Metazoa > Chordata > Mammalia > Pholidota > Manidae > Smutsia > Smutsia gigantea. Next base: position 83,186 of record JAVSCE010003432.1, on the reverse strand, counting down.
AAGTGGATGTTTGAGAAGGTGTGCCTGTAATTCCAGTATGTGGTTATCATCTGTTTAGAGAGCTTCACATGACAAACATCAGTACTTCTCTGCTCTGCTTCAATACTTTTGATGTGAGAGGTGTTTATTGTTCATGCCTGGACAGAGTACCTCTATGATATTAAACTCTCTCTCTCTTTCCCATATGCACTCACACATTTGTTAATGACACTTCTAGTTAATTCAGTTTTCCAAACTGAAGTCAAGAATCTTTTGACTTCCCTCCTGCTCAGTAGCTCTGCCTGATTCCTAAGTGACTGCTGTCTTCATTCATGCTCTCTGATAAATGCCATTGCCTCACAACCCCCGGAACACAGACCCTTACGGATGGAACTTCTCAAGTGTGCCTTCCTAGACACCCAAGCTGGATCCTTCCTGCAATGGTGAGTTGCAAGGTAATGAAAGGTTAAAGAAGTTTCTTTACTTTTTCTCCTTAAAGACTAGAGTTGTAATGTGAGCACTTTTGCAAAAAAACCTGCCCACCATAGTAGAGGACAGTAAGAAAAAGCAAGATGCAGTTCACACAATTCTTCTTTTTTAACTTTAGGAAATGCCTGAGGTCAAATTCACTTGAGACTTATTTAAATTTTATAGCTCACTTTTACTACAGCATCCTGGGCCTCTGATTCTGCCCAATTTTGCCATATTTCAACAAATGAAAGGTGATTTAGCTATTAAGTTGCCTAAAGGGCAGAAACATTTGCTTAAGAGAAATACAAGAAGCCAAGGAACATATGTTTGGTTCATATTTCTCACTGTTATCACCCAAGAACATCTATGCACACTTTTTTCTTCTTCCTGGTGGGGAAGCCTGAAGCTTCAAGGCCCGACTCAGAGGCACATGGTTTTCATTTCCTGGCCTCCTCCCTCAGCCCCTGCAACACCCAGCACACACAAAGGCCCCATCCTCTGGCTGCAGACTCAAGACACCATCACTTGTACATTTTTCACAGAAGTAAATGAGGCATACAAGGTCAATATTCTGCATACATATCAGCCCAAATAATAAATGGCTGCCTGCTGGCCCCATGCATTCCCTTGATTTGTACTAACCCTTAAAGTTGTTCAGACCTTCCAAGCCTACAAAGCACTTTCACATTCACTAATCTCCCTGAGCCCTCACCCTAAGCCTGAGAAAAGGGTACACCCTTCTTTTTACATTACAGGAAGGCAAATGGCTATGTGACAAGATGAGATGACTGGCCAAAGGCACACGAGTCAGAGCCAGGACTCAAGCCCCAGCCTCTGACTCTAAGTCCAGAGTTCATTTTTCTCCACGACAACTAGAACTTGTGCAGTGTTCTCTCTTGTTAGACTGAAAACATACGTGAATGGAGACCTGACTAGGTAATGTTGGGCTCCAGGAAAGGTTGTCGTGAAAGTGCAGTATGAAGGGGTGCTAAGAAACCAGGCTGTAGAGTCAAACAGACCACATATGAGTCTGGGCTCTGCCTCCAATGGCTGGTGTGATTTTGCATGATGTCAAGGGGTTCACTCACATGGCATTTCATGTGGTGTCCCTAGAGGTCTTCAGTACAGCTATCCTGGGAATCACTTGACCTCCCTGTGACTCTGAGAACTGGACATAATCATACCTATTTCCAAGGCTATTGTGGCAACTGAAAAAAATAAAGCATATAAAACTCGGTTCAGTAAAAGACAGCCCAAAATGTTGTCCCTCTTCAGGGCTATTTCCCTGGTCCTTTCCTCACTGGGTATGTCTGTGCATACATTTCTTTCTGTGGATATGTTTGCCTTTAATGAAAGTCTTCCCCTCATATCCTCCATACTCTCTACTGCTCCCATGGCCAGGACACAATCTGCCACGGAGTGAAGGCAGCACTAAGCCCCTCCCCTGCCCCATGGCCAGCCCAACCCCCACTGGTGAATAAGCATCATGGGCTGCTCCAGGGGAGTCTGAATAAGGGGACTATTATCCCAGTTCTGCCATTAACAATCTAGGTGATGAACAGGCCCAGGACATCCCCAACCTGAGTCTCATCTAAGTCATATGCTAGGAGAGGTTTCTTATTATCTGTCCTGAGCCTTAAGAGAATTGCTGTCTCTGCAAACAGGATGAATCACATAAACTTCTATACAAATAACAAAAAAAGGTGAAGTCTATGTAAGAAGCTCTGAGTTATTAAAAGACATGACCAGGCTCTTACTAACTGACAGCAACCAAGTTTTAAAATCTGTCTTTGGGAAGTACAAACAGAACCTGACAGACAGGGGTGGGAGACAGAGGTCTAACCACCAACACAATAAAAAGATGGAGAGCCCCATGTAAGCAGGTTCTATACCAATGCTGAAAAGAGGGATAGGAGGGAATTAGAGCTGCGCCACCCTAGGACTTGCAGACTAAGCAGGAGAAGAACATCAGAGAGCCTTAAGATACTCTGCCAACTTCTTCTGTATTCCTGGTTTCAAGCTGACCACGTGGGCTGAGAGCCAAATTCCTACCAACCAGACCCAACCCATCTGCATGTCTCTTCCCCATGCGCTCACTGGGCAGCAATGTGGACTCCTGCCCCTTTCCCCCCACTTCCCACTTGCATGATTTTAGAAGTGGAACATCAACACAGTTCCTGAGGTTAGACCCGAGATGGTATACGCCAAGGGTAATCATGTTTCTTAGAGCAAATCCCTCACCTGTATATGTTTATGGGAATACTAAATGTGATAGACAACTTGGGAACACCCCTGGAGAACTTGCATGTGATCAGGCCACAGGTGTTTGTTCAATTCCACACATTTGCAGAACACCTGCCTGCCACCTGCCAGGCCCAGCACTAGGCACTACACCAGGAAAGGTGCCCAAGACCAGCATGAGACCCACACCCAAGAACACCACAATGGGCAGGGGAAGGATGATTTAGGCTCTGGCTATTTGCTGTAGGTATTATCTCAATTGCTTTCATTGTTTATTTTTTCTTATTTACTTAATGTCTCTGTATCCCCCAAGGGGGATGAGGGGAGGGGAGCCCCAGCATCTGGTAATAATTTGCAAATCCTCACACTACCAAATACCAACTGGAATTATTTCATGCCTTAGCATCATCATTTTACAATTGCTGGCAAAAATACTCATCTTTTTTTAAGACTTTGTGCAATAATAGAAAAATATATATATATTGGCCTCTGTCCCTGGTTCCTGGCAGAGAGTTCCCAAAACTTGTAATTTCCTAAGTGAGAAGAGCAGTAGGAATATCTTTTGTTCTAATATTTGGTCTTTAACCCTGGCTCCTGACACAAAGTTCCTAAATTTCTTGGAATTTCCTGGGTGATAGGTGTGCCTTTTGTTCTAATGAGCAATGCTTGGTGGGCTCCTAGATAGGGGCTTGTCACCAGAAAGACAAGACATGGTTAGATGCTTCAAACTTTTGGCCCCAACCCCTATCCCTCAGAAAGGGAAGGAGGCCTATAGCATTAATGATCAGTTATGACTATGTAATGAAGTCTCCACAAAAATCCCAAAGGTGCAAGGTTTGAGGATCTTCCAGGTTGAAGACCTGGAGGCACTAGGAGAATGGTGGGCTTGGAGAGGTCATGGAAGCTCCTCACCCCTTCCCACATACCTTGCCCTATGCAACCCTTCCATCTGGAGGAATACCCTTTATCACATCCTTTTATAATAAACCTGTAAATGTGTTTCCCTTAATTCTGTAAGTCACTCTAGCAAAATATTGAAGCTCAGGAGGAATTTGTGGGAACCCTGATAAAGCCAATTGGTCAGAAGTGCAGGTGACAACCTGGGACTTGCAACTTGCAAAGGGAGGTGGGCAGTCTGGTGGGACTGAACTCTTAACCTGTGTGATCCAATGCTAACTCCAGGAAGGTGCCCACATGAAACTGAATTATAGGTTGCCCAGCTGCTATTGCAGAGAATTGCTTGGTAGGGAAACGCCACACACATTTGGTGACTGGAAGCGTCAGAAGTGAAGTGCTCTGTGTGAGTAGTAAGGGAGAGATACACAGGGGGTAAAGTAGGGTTTTCCTACCTAGAAATAAAATGAGGGAGATGGTTAACTGCATTTAAAAAAATTAATTATTTTTCCTTAAAAAAAAAAGAAGAAAACAGTAAATCATTTGCAGTAAATCAGAAGCCAGCCTTTACCTTAAAGCTTTTTGTCCCCAGTGAAGTTTGTTGGATATCATGGGCTGGTTTCTGCTGAAAATTGTTAAAGGTCTGATTCCTAATGTTTGGAAGCCACCAGTTAAGGGGTCAGCCTTTGTTTTTATGGGCTCTGCTGCCCCCTGTCAGGAGCTAAGTGTGTTACAGGAAACAGAATTTTTTGAACAAAGCTTTTCACAGAACAGTGGTTTGTATGATTTCCTCAACGACGTGATGAAATAGGATATTCTTATATCTTGTGAATTACTTGCCTAACTATGTGCCTGCTTGCTTTACTGCCTAGAAGTCCTTGCACAACAGTAATAATAATCACAGCAGCAATAACCTGTCTGAAATAATTTGGGGCAGCCCTCACCTGCTGAGTCCCAGAGCATCCATGCCCTGAGCAGGAGACAGGTGCTGGAGCCAGTGCACGGGTTCATGCCCTTCACAGAGCACTCGCAAAATACAGAAGCGAGCAGGCAACTTCAACACACAGCAAGGACAGCCATCGGGTCCCAGGTGCTGGGGAGCAGTGATGCAGCCCCTTAGCCAGTGGGTTCCAAATGAAATAAAAGTAGCCCATTCTCAGAGAAAGAGTAGGAGCTACCCAGGTGAAGGGAACAAAAGGCTTTTTCAGACAGCAGCAACTCTATGAGGCAGGGTGTGGAGGCCCAGAAGAGGGTGGCAAGTTCAGGCCACAGCAAGAAGGGAACTGAATTATGTGGTGGGCTTAACTCCCAACTACCCAGCTGCCACTCCTCTGCCTGACACCCTCTGATCTTAGGGTCACTTCATTTCTTTGTGTCTGAGTATGGCTGGGTCAGAGATCAGGGAATAAAGGAACTCCTGAAGTGGACAGTTAGGCAGAAAATCCCACTAAGGCGCCATCAGTTGCCCTTTGTTTTGCATGCATTCCATTTACATCCACAAGCGGCAAAGTATTTTACCAGCCAACTGAGGACAATATCTCAAGACCTGAATGAGGGAAGGGAGCCATTAAATGGCCAATAAAGATCTGCATGTAATCAGAGCTACTGCTCACAAGACAACAGAAAAAAAGAGCAAGGGAAAAAAAAGAAAACAGTGATCATGTATGGGATTTGAAAACAACCTATGGGGAAATACTTAAAATTTAACGTCCACTTCCCCTATTTCCCCTAGGGTGGGCATATTGCTTCACCTCATAAAAACAGTTTTGTCTTTGTCAGAATATACAGGCACCAAGGCATTAACCATTTACAGTTTTCCATTATTTATCTCATTTATCTGCATCATCGTTCAATGAGTCCTACGTTTTCCCTCTGAACAGCCTTTTGACAAATTCTTCCATGATTTTTTCTTTCTCTTTGGTTCATTCTCTAATAAACATTAAGTATGCATTTATTTCTATGCTCTATAATAAGGTTTTCCATTTTCCTGATCTTCTGAGGACTTCTTTGATTTTATTGGTCCTAAAGGATTTTGGTAAGAAAATGACACCCCTCCATAAAAAATATGTTTCTCATTGGTCCAGAACAGGATCAAAAACTAATTTCAGTATTCAAAATAGTTAACCGTAACGCTGAACACATACATCAGTGGAAAGGGTATCATTGTCACGTGCCCTGAGACTTAATTTTCTCTTCTGTAGAATGAGCGTAATAAATGTCTACTTCATAAAACTGTTGTGAGGAATAAATGAGCAAACAGATGCTAAAGCATTACGGAAATTATAAAGCACTAATCAAATATAAGGCATGTTGTTAAATTGTTTACTGTATGAATGTAAATTTCATAATTTGTTTTTGAACACTAAGGTTCTAATCACAATATTCTTTATCTGTCCGTATATCTGACTGTTTCAGGACCTTGCCAAAATCGGGAATGATTCTGTTCTCTATGATAGGCCCTGGTTAATTGATTCTTGCTAAAACTACTAAGACAAAAATTTCAGCATACAAGAAAGCAGCATTACTTTCAAAAGGGATTTCCCTTCACGGTCTTTTATTTTTAACCCAAGATAATATTAAGTAATAATCAGTAATCATCCATCCCTTTTCAGGCTACTACTTTTTATTTTTCCCAGAAGTCCAAATCATTTGGGACAGAGAGCTAACTCAGGCATGCCATGGTAAACCTCCATGGACGGGGCTCATCAAAGGGACTAGGTAGCTTGATCCCCTTTAATGATATTTCTTAGTCAGAGATGATTGATAACATTGACATCTAATAAAAACTCATTTTTCTTCTTCGAGCAGGAAGAGGCTTTTATCCTTGGCAGTTAATATTAAAAAGTAGGACCCATGTATAATTTTGAGTGAAGACAGAGAAATATCATTAAAATTTGCAGAGCATTAAGTGCTTGTTTCCTTACCTTGTTGTGAATGTATAGCAGTCTCGTGGGGGAGGGTTGCTGGCCGGAGTGCTGTAGTGTCACACTCCAGGAGCACCACTGACAGCTCATCCATCCCAGCTCCTCCTGTGGAAAATATCCAGGAAGGCCCTCAGTCTGCAAGTCAAATTAGCCATGGTCTTTAGGGAGGTTCATTATCAACCCATTCCTCCTAAAAAATACAGAATATTCTAGATCCCTTTGTAGTATAAACAAATCTTTTTCTAACACCCTCCAGATTCCATAAAGATTCGACTTTTTAGGGAAAAATGCAAACAAGAACTCATTTAAAGAACATTAAACCAGCTTGATATCAATTCCTTCCACAGTTGGCCCAGGTTCTTCTGCAGCAGTGGGCTAGCGCTGAGGCAGCGACCGACAGGGCCACAGCATGACGGACAAGGAGGTGGGAGAAAGGTGTTGAGTGGGGGCCAAGCAACACTGAGTCTGTCCAAGTCTCTTTGAACTTTGTCTTCTCTGAGAACACTTACTGGATAAACTCTGTATAAATCTATGCTCAAGGAAATGAACTGGGGATATTGATCTTCCTGCAGCACAGTTCAATCCATTCCATTTCCCCGCTTTAAATCCTTCAATAAATATTTGTTGAATAGATGAATGTTGAATAGTCGGGGGTTACTCGTTGCCTATAAAGTTTAAAGAATAGCCTTGGAGGAGCTCTGTAAACAGAAGCCAAAGTACATCTCATTATGCATTTGTTCAAAAAGTATGTATTGGGTACCTACGAAGGAAGAAACTACACTTGGAGCTGGAGATTCGGTGTATCAGATGCTGACCCTAACTTCTTGGGGCTACATCTGATATCCCACTATTGCTTATCACTAGGGCTGCCCACCAGCTCACACTTTCTTAGACACAACCCAAGCTTCCACTATATTGTCAAAGTTCTTTGTCCTTCCCTTGCAAGACCATAGGTGCCGTTCTAACTTTTCCTTTAAGATTACATTCAAGACCACCTCCTCAAGTTCCCTTCTAATCGCACTTGCTCTGTTCCCTCCACATATGAAGGAACTCCCTGAGAATGTGAGCTACAGCTGTGTTTGGCATTATCTCCTGTTTACTTTTACTTCAATATTTTCTCCACTATGTTTCAGGGAAGGACCTCTTCAACTATACTTACAGCAGATGGCCTTATAATAGTTGGCACTTAGCAAATTTTGTCAAATGAATGAATGAAGTCCTTCTGACTTAAGCTATAGATACTCTTTATATCCTGGGACTACATTTCTCAAATCCCTTTAAAGGTATGATTGCATAAACTCAAAAAGCCAAATAGGCAATTTGTTCAAAACCATGCAATGCAATGAAAATGTGAAAATGCCCATCGAAAATGAAAATGTGTTGGACTGCATAATCTCACTAGCTAAATAGTTGAGGCAGCATCATGTCACTATCTCCAGAGAAATAAAATTTGAGCACGCTTACTTCAAACCACTGAGTGACACCAGTTCCTTCTAAAATGATTTGAACAACAAACCTGTGCTTTCAAGTCTTCAACTGCCTTCATGCCAACCCCTAATCCTCTCGCTCCTTCCGCTGTACCTGCGGAGCGAGCCGACCAAACACCTTCTCCATCCACCTGGACTGTCAAGTAGTACTAGAGAATACCCTGCAATGCTCTGGGACTTCTGACGATCCTAAACGTCCTGGCCGAGGTCCTTCTCTTATTCCCTCAAGAGTTATTTCCAAAGGGTGAAGCCATCTACCAATGACAACAGGGGTCTCCTCCCTTATGGTAATAAAAATAATAAACTGTATCAACAGCAATGGCTGTGACATTTATCAAGCACTATGCTTAGGCATTTTACCTTATAGGCAGGCAGTATCTCTGTTATCTTCATAAGGATCATCACTTACCGAAGTAGGTACTATTGTTATCCCCATTCTACAAATTAGGAAACCGAAGCATAAAGAGGTCAGATAACCTGCAGAAGGTCACAAAGCCACTAAGTGCCATACTGAGGTTACAAAACCAGGATTTGGATTTAAAACCTGGATATTACAGACTCCAGACAACTTGGTAAGCCTGTTCTATGCTGACTCCCTGTTCCACTCTTCCCTTGCGCATGGTGAAGGCAGAGAAGATCCTCAATAGGCCGTACTCTAACTCCAGTCCAACTCATACTAGCCTTGAGAGAGTGAGCCTCTCTTTCTCTTCAAAGATTCTCATACAATGTCAGCTCGTAAGCAGGAGAAACAATGTGGATACACACCTGTCACTTTAACTACATTGACCTAAGCAGCCTTGGTTTTGGCTGCTAACAGAATACCATAGACTGGGGGACTTAAAAAAACAAACATTTATTCCTCACAGTTCCAGAAGCTGGGAAGTCCAAGATCAAGGCACAAGCTCCAGCATCTGGTGGGGGCCTGCCTGCTTCCTGGTTTGCAGATGGCTGTTTTTTCATCATATCCTGACAAGGAACAGAGCAGAGGGTGAGGGCTAGCTCTCATTTCTCTTCTTAAAAGGGCACTAATACCATTCATTAAAGTTTTACCCTCATGACCTAATTATCTCCCAAAGTCTCCATCTTCTAATCCCATCACATTATGGATTAGGGTTTCAGCATACGGATTTTGGGGAGCACAAATATTTAGTTCATAGCATAGCCTTCCTCGGAAAGCAATTGATTTTATATAAAAACTAAAATTTCTCCTTTCACTCCCTCCCTTTGGTTTCGCCCAGGTTTTTAGCAAAGTAGCATCCTAGGGGGTCTGACCACCTCTCAGCTATCTATAGGCTCACTTGCTTCCACACCTAAGTAGGCATTTTCTGTACCTTTTATTACCCTATCATTACCACATTGGGAATGAAGTGGTACCTTAGACTATCACTTCTCCAACTTTAATGTGCATATAAATCACCTGAGGACCTTACCAAAATGCAGATCTTCATTCGGTAGGTCTGAGGTGGAGCCTGGGAGTCTGCATTTCTAAAAAGCTCCTAGTGACACTGATGCTGATCTCCAGACCACACTTTGAGTAGAAATGACTAGATATTGGGCACATGAACAGCCCTTCTTGGTGATCACGTTGGTGCTAAGTGATTTTCTTCCCAAATGTGTAAATGACACTCTGCTCCAGTTGCATATAACGTATTACATGCTATATACTGTAGACAAAAGTTACTTTTTACATCGTCTTCCTTACAGGCTATAAACGTTTCTCTTCCTGTCCAAGACTTTCACCTCTACCTCATCAAAAACTTCAAGCAGTTACCTGCTTTCTTTTGCTCATTTTTATCTGGTCCCAAATTTCCCTATGGCAATACTGACAGAAAATAGTTTCACGAAATGACACTATTTAGAAACATATAAAGCGCAAATGTAGCAAAGTTTTAATTGTGGAATGCAGGTGGAGGATATACAGGGTGTTCATTGTACTGTCCTTTTAACTTTTCTCAATTATTGGAAAAATTTTGTAAGTTTGGGTTAGACATAAAATTATCAATTTATCCTATTTGCAAGTTTCTTCGAGATATTCCAGGAAAACACTTCAGACTAAATCCCCTCCAGAGCTTCTCCTTCCAAAATAATTAGGCCATAAAAAACTCTTTTGTCTAACATGACACACAAGCGTCTTATATTTTTAGATTATAAAATGAGGGGTTTTAAAACTTGTTTTTTCTTAACATGAAGACTAAAAATGTCACTGACCTATACTTGAGTTTAGGCTTACCCCCTCCCTCTTTTTGACTGCCTTGCAAATCTAAATTCTCTATCAAGACGCCTTGAATTTATGGCTTCCTATTCACATTTTTCAAGGGAGAAAAGGGCTCAGTGCCTGACCTGTCCTACCACACCTGCCTCTCACAGGGCCCTAAACGTTAAAAGCACGGCCCTAAGCCCCTGATGCTCCTGTCCTTGGGCCACATGACTGGCTCCAACCGCACCAGAGAGGCTGAGAACTAACGTCAGCATCTTAACACATTTTCAGCTCGCCTTCCCAGGATCGATGGGGTGTTTTACCAAAAGTTAAGTATTTCTAGTTACTTTCTAGGCAACTGCTACCTAAAATGAAATAATTTTATACATCATTAATTTTATCAAGACAAACATGCATCCTCCTTAAACAAGTTTAAATGATTTTCAACCTAGGGAGATTTTGCCAAGGGACATGGGATGGTATCTTAAGGTTATTTTTGGTTTTCACCCCTGAGATGGGGCTGCTACTGACAACTAGTGGGTAGAAGTCAGGGATGCTGCTCAGTATCCTAAATGCCCAGGACAGTACCCCTGTGATTATGTATCTGACCCAAAGTGTCAATAATGCCAAGGCTGAAAATTCCTGACTGCTGTCGTTTCTGCTTCTTTCAACCTTACCAGATTTAAGAGGCACTGGAAACCAAAGCTGCCAACAGCTAAACCTATATGGCTGCAATTGTCTTTTTCATTTTCTTAAAAGTTCTTTGGTTCTTCAACATCATGTTCCCCTGTTTGGAAAACAATCCAAAAAGCTCAGTATTGCTGAAATAGCAAATAGCACAACAACAGACTGTAGTGCGGGAACAGTACAGAGTCAACTAAAATTAAAAATTGGTCTAAGACTTTAGATACAGTAAGTTTTATTCATCTGGTAGTACTTGATGCTCACAGGGCACCGTACAACAAATTTTAAAAATACAGTATGAAAAAAGCTGAATAGCCAGAGAGATCAATTCCATTAGAGGGCCCACAGGAAAACCAACAAAAGCTCACAGAAAAACCCACCCACTGTCCCCTTAAGAACATTAATTTCTTCCTGCTTAAGTGTGGCTTTAAGAGAAGGCCTAAAGAAAGTAAGTGCAAAGGTCTTAAGAGTTATAACTTCACATAGCGTCTTTCACATTAAGTTTATCACAAAATGCTTATAAAATAATCCATTTGTGAGCCTCTATTTGGTCCCAACTTTTAAGGTCGTAGCCTTCAATATTTCCCTCGCTTCTCTGTCCTCAAATTATTTGCATTAGTAAAGTCACATAAGGTGTAGTAGTTTCCTTTGCGCCACAATGTCACAACAAAGTGTATTTTCCAAAAAACAGCAAAGGCCCAAGCAAATTGAAGTTATACCAAGTACTTGAAGTGAAAATATAAATATTCCCAAGACTAGTTTAAAAACAAATTTTGTCTTTGCAATCTAACTGTATTCTTCAATTTTCATGACTAGTAATTACTGAAGGTCAGTGGTTAACTATAGATAACAAGATTTAAAGTTGTAGGGGGGCTACTGTTAACAACAGCAAGACGATTTTGGAAATTGTTTTGGTACACACTGACCTGCTTTCACAAAGTTATGTCACACAAGGAATAAACAGAGTTACAAACTCTGCCTGAAGAGTTGGCTTAATGCTCAGCATCAGTTTCTCACGTAGGCCTCCAGAACAGGGAGCTGCGAGTGTTAACAAGCTGTGGAAGACACATGCTGGTCCCAGTACAGTGGTTTCACTTGTAGTGGCACTGCTGCACAATCTGAGTTCGCAGGACTCCTAGCGTTAAAGAGACAAAACAGCTAGGGGCAGTAAAAGGACTAAAACTAGGACATTTCTGGCCAGAAAATTGGGAAAGGCTGAAAACATACTTAAAATTGTTTGCCAAAAAATAGTATTTCCCCATTGCTTGGCTCCTTTAGAAGTAAATGGCATTTCAGTTTATGCTTGACACCTGTAGATGAATTATCTGATTACTAATGCAAAATTAAGCCAACCTAGACATTTTAGCTGCTGCCACTGTGTGGTATCACAGTACCTAAGTAACACATAATTAGATGTCTCCCCTTCACCATTAATCTGTATTTCTAAGGGCAAAGGCAGGTTGAAAGCACCTTGGCAACCCCTACAACACTAAGCATAGTGGCTCAACAGGTTATTTGCCAAATATATTGTTGAGTAGTGATTTATGACATGGGAAAGAGCCCAAAGGCTGCCTTTATTCTACTAGCATTACTTAGGGGGCCTCACTCCCAGTATGCAGAAAGCAGTTTTGATGTAAAGACACTTGCCCCGCTCTCTAAACTAAGCCTCATCAAGACTTGGACATGACTCGAATCACTTCCCCTGGATCAGGTTCATAAAGCATTTTGAGAAATCGAGAGATGAAAGGCGCTATGTAAGGGCAAAATAGTATTATTCAAGACAGTTCAGCAGAGGTGCTTTATTTTCTATGGTGATGGAACAGTTGTGCTAGTTTGAGGTGAACACCCCCAAAGCTACTCCTCTTGATGTCATTTCAACAGAACAATGGAATTTGACAAAGATGCCATCACTTTAGTTTCTATTCCACTACTTTCTATAAGCCAGGTGACAGAAAATGAAATCAAGCCACTTTATTATATACAAGTCAATACTTATCAAAGTTCCTCATTTTACATGTTCAAAAAACACACACAAGTTAGCATTTTGTACACAAATGTTTATTTCTCAATTAAACATTCCCTTTAAACACAAGGAATGAATTCTAAACTTTCATCAAGATGAATTAAAAATGAAATCCCTCCAGTATAGTGTGTGTAATCACTGTGTTCTTGGTCACTACTGGCGTTTACTGTTTAACATCAAAAACAAAGACAGGTTATTTAAAAATCATGCTACTGGATTTCTAGCTCTTCCTCTATGACCAGTTCTATGCTGATCTGCAATGTTTAAAAGTTTACATCACCAAATTGAAGCAAGTTTAAGTTGTGAAACAGCTGTGCATTAAACACAAAATAAACAAAGTTATAAGATATAGTCAAGTTCATAACGAATATAGGTGTTCTTATCATCATTGTAGATTCTTGGGTAATGTGCTATAAGAGCATCCTGTGAACCAATGTAGATGGAGTTGTAAATTTTCCAATACACATCTCTGACTTTCCGGGCTGGGTGAAACAAACCCTAGAATAATTAAAAGGTTACATTATTTCAGTTTTCAAGAACATGAATAACCTTAACACAACCAACAAACCATAAAGATATGATTCCAAACATATCCCTTTAAGAGGAAAAAAACCCTGACAACTGCACAAAACTCAATGGGCAAAGACAAAAATCTAACCCCCCTCCTCGCACAACTTTTTCCATATGGCAAAATACACCGTATTGATAACTGGCAATAGTGACAATCTGAGTAATCTCTGACCTACCTGTAAACAATACTGCAACATTCTACATGGTCCAATAGCAACTCGTAGGCCCTCTAAGGCTCCCATAACTGCCTGAATAACATGGGGCGATGTCTCAAACACATTGGGCCATACATAGTTCAACAAATGATTCAGCGAATCTTCACAACCAAATCCATAAACCCCAAGTGACATATGTTGCACCACTGCACTAGCCGTCTGCCTGTGTACAAGGTCCCTGTAATGAGAAAAAAATGCTCTTTGTTAAGATTTTGTCTTACTTTTACAGGAAACATTCTCCTGCCTATTAAAAACTAAATTACAAATCCAGTGTGTGGAACAGATAAAGAGTCATCCTCACTTTCTATGTATCTGATAAATGGCTTTAGGATGACTAATTCTACTTGAGAACTTTTGCTTCAATGACTCAAACCTCACTATGGCTCAAAAATAAGACACATTTCTTAATTAACTTTTGAAAGGAATATCAACAAGAGAGCCTTGTACAGTGTACATTTTAGTATGCTATAAGAGGAGTTACACGACTCTTCACACATTACTGATTAACGGTTAATACCTCATTTTAAATATTCTAAAGTAATTCAGTACTGGCATGTAATAGATTTCTAAATTAAATTTAAATCTCTTCCTTTGTAAATTTAAAGTTTCATTCAAGAACTCAATTTGGGGAAAGGAAGAGAAGGACCAATAATTTTTTCAAACCTACAGAAGTAAGAACTTTATCATCTCCCAGGTTAACTTATGTTTATGACAAATCATTGAGTTACTCATTCTACAATTATTCAACTGACTACAAACATCAGAAAATGTGTTTGTGGTAGCTATAAAAACTTGCTCACACTCTTTGGTAGTAAGGGTACCTTAAAGGTATGTTAGAAAAAATATGTGATGTTAACTAGCATTCCTTATTTATTTACTTTAACAATGTTTAATCTATTAGGCACCATAGTGAAGCAGTACTCCTCATTAATGAATTTCCCAACTAATGTTTTTCAATTAGTAATTTTCAACGGTTACTACCTCAACTTGTTAGAAAAAAGAACGTAATTTTTAACTGTGGGTCACACCCATCGATGACTCTGTTATGATGCTTAGGCACATCCGACTGAGAAATACTGAACAAATATGATTTACTCCTACTTTACAGGGTCTCAGATGATGAGACTTTTTATTTATAGAGCATGGAACTCAATTCTGTTTCCAAATCTTACATACACCTTGTGTTAACTTATGGGTCCTGTTAAGCCTTCCTTTGGGAAGGTGATTAATAAGTAACTTTAATCTGTACACAAAAGGAATTGGATGGATTCTACTTGGGTAACATTTTTCCTAGAAAATAAAGAACCAATGAAACAGTCCTCTCCCTTACTACTTAAGACTTTGAACTTTCCCTTCACGCTCTTCGGTTACTTTTGAGTTTAAAGCTATGTCAATCTAGATGGATTTAAAGGCTAACAGGAATCTGTCAAACAACTTAGGCAGTACTGTACTGGTGGTCAACTGAGTTAACTGGGGGGGCCTATAATAGCAATAGGGTAGCTCTGAAAGGCTATGTTCAGTACTTCAAGGCCTAATAGGAATTTCTGCTTCACCTACAGGAACAAAAAGCTAAAAAAGATCAGGTCTCTTTGCTACACCAATAAGTTCATGCTCACCATTTTCCTTTAATTATATGTGACTTTAATTAGTTCTTAAAACAAAAGTTGACCAATTACTGCTTTTCAAAATGTATTTCATCTAATAATAGATAGGAAAGGGGATGAAAAAGGAGAGGGGGCACTTGGGAGAGAGAATCTGGGGAACCACAGTAACATCTGAAGATAAGATAGTCATATTTACAGTTTCACAAATATCCAAGTTCCTCTTTCATAAATACCTAGTATTCCACTTCTTTAACTGCACCACAACAAACAGATCATGTGATTACTTCCTAAATTCTAAAATTAAGAATTTTAACTGTTTTCTTGCATTTAGTGCAAGTCACTTACCTATCCATTAAAGCATCTTCAAGTAATGGTGTTACAGCATAAATGTAGTCCTTTCCCATTTCACCAATATATTCAAACAAGAAAGAAAGTGATTTTAAAACTCCATTTTGGACATTTAGTTCAGGAACTCTGTATTCATTCATTAAGGCAGGTAGTACTGTGAAGGGTGAACATGTTTCCGCAACAATAGCTATTGCTACAGTGGTACAAACTCTGTTCTGCCTTTCCTGAACTTTGAGGTTGTTTAAAAGTGTAGCCAATACATCATGAGGCCTGAAAAAAATAAATGTGTCAGCAAACTGTTAGATTACAAGTCAAAATTTTCCCAGAAGGGAAAGAAAATAACACAAAGAATAAAACTTTAAGGTAAATAGTCACTGGAAGCTTAGTAATTTTAAGGCAAAATACAGTACTTCAAAGTCACTGGCATTTGTTTGTACTTAACAACTTCATTTAAAGTGCCCATTTTAAAATATTCAAATGGATTGATTCATTTTCAAGTATAATTTTCAGCCTTTAGCAAATTTCCTGAATATAAAGAAATTTAACCAAATGTTTAGATTTAGTAATTCTTTAAGGGGTCAAAACATGGCTACCACAGCTACTCAATCTTACAGTTGTATTCAGACTGTGGTCTCCCATGACACATAATCCAATCTATTTTCCTTTTCTCATCCTCCCTCCCTCACACCTTTACCACATCTATTTCCCCTTTCAGCATTTACTTTACCACAGATTTAGAGGGGCACAGGGACTAAAAAGTCCAACAGCTTTTTGTGGCAAATTTCTTGACTACATCGCCACTGAAATAAATATTACTGCTACCAAAAAGGTGGTGGGGAGGCTACATAATTAACCTTTTATTATGTTTTATCACTTGAAAATATTTTATTAAGCCACATGCACACAGTATCTTGTTTTCTGCAATGACTAATTCTTTTAGCTTGGTTTGACAGAGTGGAAGCAAATAACCACAGATAATCTAATACAGCTATAATTCAGTTGTCCATGGATTAATTATAGAAAAATACTTTAAAAACAAAGCACTAACATGAGATTTGAATGATGCTTGCTGTTTTATTAAAAACAGGCCTTAATATTTTAAACGTCTTAAAAAGGACCAACAAAAATTTGCAATTATTGTGAAGATGGTACTGTTTCATCCTCTGAAAATAAATGAAGTATGACTAAATGAAACTTAAAAACCTCCCATCTATTTTAATTCATTTTAAAATTTAAGAAAACATTTCAAAAATTGAAGGCCAACATAAATCAAGTGTTTTAACTGCATTACTCATGTAATGCCTTAAAGAGTTTCTACAGAAATATAAGAGTTTTTCACCATCACAATGGGTTTATTATGTTTTATACGCATACACACACAAGTAAATAATACTCACCCAATGGCCTTTGCAATATAACCAAATGTGTTGACTGTGGCTCTACGAATAGCTTTTTTGTGAGCTTTTAAGAGCTCTAAAAGCTCAAAGCAAATCCTCATCCATTCTCTTGCAGACACATATTCAGCTCCCCTAATTTTAAAAAAAAGTGAAAGTTTTTGCAAGGTAAATCTGTAAATTCAGTTCTCAAAACATGACTACCTACTCATTTTAAGCATTAAATAAAAATATTACTCTTCAGAAAAGATGGTTTGTCCTAGAACTATATTGCCACACCCTCATTACCATTCATATTAAAATTTCACTGAAAATAGTAATAACTGAATAACCTGGGGCCATATACATTCACATTAGCAACATTAAGTAAATTTGTAAAGTGAGTAAAAAGTGGCTACATGTGAAAACCAATCCTGCCTATAAAAATATTTAAGTAATCTGTTTACCTGTCCGCAATACGTCCAACAAGATCAATACAATTCTCTTGTACTTTTTCATGCCTGTTCTTTAAGATGGGAGTGAGTCTGGGCAGGAGATCTTTAATTGGTGGGGTCATCTTATGCATACCTATTTAACAGAAGTCAACACACTATCAATTAATATTTGAACTGCAACCTTCGCTCAATTTACCTTTTATTTAGCAATGTAATATACATGGCTAGGAATAAATATAAACTTACAGCTGCCTAAGCAAAGAAAAAGCCCCAGATTCTAACGAGACTCAGAACTGTTTTTAACTCATCGTTAACAACTTCTGATTATGCATAGAAATGAAAGAAATTAGTGAAGTGATTAATGATGGATACTCAACAACAAAAAAAGTTGTATTTGGTTCTGAAATGTATTTGTACACTGACATTTAAATATGGGGACAACTTATGTTCTGGCCATACACAACAATGTAAGCCAGAGGTAGACATGTAAATTAAAGCAAAATTTTCCAGAAAGGGCCCCCTTACCCTTTAACTGCAAAACAAACAGATCTCCAGTCTCCCTGCAATGCAGGGCATACTTGGATGGTATTTACACCTATGAAGAGAGAAAAAAGGAGGCAGCTGGCAGGGGCTCTTGCTCTAACTAGAACTGCTCGCTCTGATTCTCTCTCCATTGATTTTTCCCATGTTTCCCTGACCAACAATATGGTTTACAACTCCCTGCAAACCAGAGCCCCATAAGTGGCCACGTAACTGATTTTTCTTATTTTTGGCAAGTAGCTATCTTCAAATAGAGGACAGGGCTGAGTTGGGGGTTATATGTAAATTCAATCTATGATTCTCCTATATTACATATAAACCCCTTACTAAAATGAGAAAAACTAGCTTTTCAGCCAACTATTGTGACCTATTGATAGATTATTTTGGTCCCACTAAACTGCAAGTTAACTTTCACAGTTTATGTTCAATACAGTAAAGGATTAACAAGAGAGACCATTTGTTTGCTTCATCATAATGACTTTAAAGAATAAAAGCTTTGCTCTCCACACCCCAGACCATTTGTAATATATTTGTGTTTTTACTTTGGGTTAGAAAACTAAATGGATAAAGGATTGTATATGAACAAAAAAACAAGGTAACAACTTAAGCAATTCACTTTTCTCCCTGGTTATATTTTTGGAATTTGACAGCAAGCAGAAAAAACCTGCCATAATTATTTACTAACTCAAATTTGAATAAATATGAAGTATTCTGTCCTAAAACATTAAAGTTTCAGGGTTGTCTTCCCCCACCCCCACCCCCAAATGTATCTCAAATAAAACCTATTTTTATCAGAATCCTCAATTCCATAACTTCAAAGTTTTTTGAGTTGTGATTATTCCCATGTCTCTTGCAGGTCCTAAACTTGCCCTCTATTCTCTTTTAAAGTAAAATATAAATGGGTTTTTGTGAAAGATTTTTGTGACATATCAGAAATCAATATGATTCTATACTTCACTTTCAAAAAAGCCAAAGAAAGTTAAAAAAAAATTCTTACACAACCAGCAAATTTCATACCTATTACATTTACAATGGCCTTCAGTGCTCCAAGAATGCTGCCCAATACTTCAGGGTACTCTTCACCCAAATACTCATATAAAACAACACCCAAGTGTCCCATCAATTTTTCCTGTAATAAAGGAAATAATGTTAAAATGTTACTATTCACTTTAACCTATCTGGTGAAGAAATAAGAATCTGATATAAAAGTTTACCTCTTGACACGTCTTCATGACAACAGCAGTTCGAGAGATCAAGTCAGCTGCCTGTTGCCTAACTTTGGCTGATTTGTTATTTAAACGCCACAAAACTGTACCACAGATCTGAGGCAAATAAGGTTTGACTCGCTTGCCAAGAGCATTGACCACTGTGCCAAAGCCATTCAACATCACTGAGTCCTAAAGGAAAATAAAATAAAGTTAAATTAAAAAACAACGCTCATTGGAAACTAGAATTCAGTTTGTTTTGACAAGAGTTGAAATATACCCACACTTTTTTTTAACAAAATTAAACCTATAAATTTCAGGGAGAACAATTATTCATCATAGCCAACTGAATGAGAAGGTGAACATTTAAAAAATTATTTCAAATTCAATTACTTTTTAACAGTATTTGTTTGAAAAGTAGTATGCTTTTTTTTACAAACATGAAAGTCTGGCAACTTGCCATAACAGTTAGTGTCATTACCTCTGTAGTCTGTTCTTGGAAAGCATAAAGAATACCATCAATCAGTTGTTCTTCAAGTTTATGATCAATATCTGCAGCTCCCAAGTTGCCCATAATTTTCTCAATTGTCTCCATCACCATTTTTCTGTACTGTTCAGCTTCGTCTTTCAGGTCATCCACAATTCTGGATATAATTTCTGCTGCACCTACTTTGTTTGCCAACTCCACAGTAGTATCAACTAACTAAAAAGTGGTAGAAAAAACATCTATTGCTCTTTCAAATAAAGAGAGAGACATGAAAACCAAACATTTTAAAGATACTGTATAGCTAACCAAGCAAGCTGAGATGAGCTAACTCCTATTTCAAAAACTTTGAGAAAGGTAACCTCACCAAAAAATTTAAATGTGAGTCTAAGTCACAGTGATTTAAAGTAAGACTGTATTCATGTTTCACCTACCCAGGTCAATCATTTCATTTACTAGACAGACAGGAATTCATGGTTGTTTATCTCAGAATGCAAAATCAAAATGGAAGTTAACTGGCTGACAAAAACCATCTCCTTTTAAAATCAAGCACAAACTCTTGAGGACCTTCAGGGCAAAAAAACAATAAGCAACATTACCTGTCGATAATTTCTTCTGTCCAAAGCCATTCTGTGTTGCCAGAAGTGTTTAAAAAAAGGAGGAAGAATCTCTGTTTTAATGTAGTTTGCTTCTACACCATCTGTTCCACAACACTGCTTTACCACCTAGAAGGTTAAAAAGTCATGGTAGTAAACACAGTCCTGGTTTTCTACAGCATGCTTTACAATTCTCCTTGAACCATGAAACACACCAAATTAACAAAATTAATAAATCTGGAACGACAATTTGGAACAATTACCTTCAGCACAATCTTCTTCATTTCTTCATCAGGAGACTGAAATTCTCGAATTAGGATTAACATCACTTCTCTAGTATAGTAGTTGGCATATTCTGCATCCATGAGAGGAATAAGATACCCGATAGCCTTTAAGAAAGCGGCCAGACCCTATTTTAAAATAAAAAATATATAAATAATTAGCAAATAAGAATTAAGTTGCCTTGAGTAGAAATAAAAAAAATAAAATCTAACTGGTGAACCTACCTTTCCTCTGTGCTGGCGGATACCCTTCCACAATGGCTTTAACACAGAATCGAAAGACTCAATACCATAAGGAGTCGCTGCTTCAGCCAAGGCAGCAATGGCCAAAGCACTGATGGTCCGAACTTTCTGTTGCTCATCCACAAGACCTAAAAAACCAAACACAGGTTCTAACTAAGAAACATTACTTAATTTCCACACCATCCAGATTCTAACCACTTAGTCATATTGCAGAATCTGTTCACATTAGACAAAATTAGGTGAAAGCCAATATGAACCACACCTATTAGCAGATAGTGTTACAAAGCCTATCAAAATCTATATGGTATTTATGTAGTTAAAGCCCTCCCATTTCTCCAGATTGGTAGCCCAAATTTCAGGACATCTATCTTATAATAGATACACAAAGTTATAGTTACAACTTACCATGTTCAATGATTTCAACTAAACTTCTGAGATGTGGCAAGATGGCACAGCCCATAAGAATAGCTATCTGCTGTACGATCTTAATACCAGTGTGTCTTGCTTGCCAAGACTTCTTGCTTTTGCATACAGCTTTTAAAAAGGGCAATAATGAAGGAATGCCCAGGGCAGAGGCGACAACAGCAAAAGCTCTAGCTGTTGTGTTACGGACATATTCATCCATGTTATCTATATCAGGTCTCATGGTAGAGATCATAGTAGCCAAACCAGCAGCCTGAAAGGTAAAGAAAAAAGGACTGTCATGAGCAATATTAACCCTCAATAATCTCCTCCTGTATCAAATAATCCCATCAACAGAGAACTTTCTTCTCTAAGAAACATAAGTACCTTTGCCAAATTAGAAATAATCTCTCGGCCTTCCACTCTAGCATAGTAATCTTCATCAATCAACAAAGGTTCAATGACCACAAGGATCTGAAAAGAGAAGGAGCTACATTTTTACACCAATTACTGATGCCATACGCATGCAACAGATTTAAATACATACTATTCTTTATTATAGATGGTTTACATAATTTAAAAACACAAGCATACAAAAGACTCACTTTACTACTAGGTAACTTATAATTACTGGGACGTTTGTTATTCAAGGGACAAATTAAGCACTTCAATGAGACAATTTCAATCCCCATATAAAGATAAAAATTTGGGAGAACTGTTAACCACACACACTAGCATTTGGTATTTAAAAAAAATGTTACACATCTATCTGTATTTCACAATTTGAAACCATCATTAACACCAATAAAAAGATGGTTCTTAATACTAAATGGCATGCTACAGAACCATACATATTTTCATCCTTCTCTCTCATCAATAAAGACAAATGAAAAAAATGTAACATGAAACCGTAATGGTAAAGATGACAAA
Source organism: Smutsia gigantea (assembly GCA_032199065.1). Lineage (NCBI taxonomy): Eukaryota > Metazoa > Chordata > Mammalia > Pholidota > Manidae > Smutsia > Smutsia gigantea. The sequence continues at coordinate 61,040 of JAVSCE010003432.1, read as the reverse complement.
AAGTTAAAGCCTAGTACATGTAAATTAAACATTGTTAGCTGTCTTGCAACAGGATGAAATACCCTTTTATTGTGAATGTATAGCTTCAGCTATTAATTTTTAGAATTTTAATTTTCACAAATACATGTAATAATAAATTAGTAAAAAATATCTGTGATTTCCTTTTATACTACAAACTACTGAACCATTAGAAACACTACTTGAGTGGAACAAACCTTGTGCACATAGGGTCGAACTAAGTCATCAAGTTTGTATAATATTCTATCAATAACTTTCACAAGTAAATGACGTTCTTGATCCTCAAGTGTAGGTGACATCAGTAGAGGGAGAATCTGGTTAAACAAAGGACCAGCTCCAAATTCTCGAGCTTTATCAGTAATCTGGCGCAATGCAGCCTGGGGGGAAAAAGGAAAAGGTGTGTTTCTTTATAATTAAGCATTCTGAACAAGCAAACTACTCCGTAATTTTCTGTAACTTAGTACTTTAGTGTTAATTTCAGACATTTAGCATGAAGTAGCATGAGTTTCATTCTCATCAAAGCAGTCAGAAGTTTCAATTACTGTGACAGAAGTTCAGTGTTTTCAGTTAATTCAAATGGGCAATTCAATAGAACAGTGGAGCCACGGGGACATGATAATAACTCCTGAACTTTCCCTAAAAGATCACCCACCTTTAAGCCGCATATGATCCTAATGTAATTCCACTAGTCATCTTAGAATTTTCACCATGTTTTAAAGGTCTTGAAGACAAAGAAGAATCTCATTTTCAACATACTTACTAGCACAAAATACTTTTTTTACTAAAAAGATAAAATCCTTCATACTACACATCTTCTTTCCCTCACACTATGTCCTTGATAAGATATAAGGTTAATTATAAATGTCTAAGCATAAAATTATAATGAACATGATGACTCAATGGACTGATACTTACTTTTCTCATTGGAGGTGTTCCATTCTTAATTTTTAAAAGCAACTTCATTATTTTTCTCTCTTTCTGCTCTTCTGGACTAAGTGTTGACTCATCAACATCAACCTAATAGTAAAAAGAAAAAAATTTTAAGGTAGGTTGAGATACTATAATTTGTAGCTTCTTAATAAAAAGTAGTATTTTATCTCTATCACTCACCAAAAGTTTATCAAAGTACTGAATATCATCAGGTTTTAAAAATGGAAGATTTCCAGATGGTTGGTCATTAACACTTTTCATAGTTCTGTCTTCAGTTTGCATGTGGAAACCAGTCATGCCACCTAAAGGTGTTGGAGTTGCTGTCAGTTTTCGAGCTGGAGTTCGAATAGGAACATAACCAGCTGGAGGGGGAAGTACCTAATAGGGTTCAAAGACAGTTTAGGATTTTCTTGACTTCATAAAATAAGAAATAACATGAACAACATTTACACTTATTTACAATTTATTAGCTAGGAAGCTTTTTGCCTGGAGACAAGAATTAGCATCAACCTTAAATGTAACTAAAATATGTATGACAGATATTCATATTTCTCATCTAAAAATTTAAATTTAGATTATGTTTATTAGGAGCGTGAGCAAGTGAGATACATGAAGGCTTACATAATTCTGAACACTGATCTACAAAAATAGGTTGGTAAGCCAACCTGTCATATAAATTGAACTAAGTTCACAAAGTGCACATAAAGTGAAAAAAGATTATATTTTAGTAAGATGAAAAGTCATTCACATAAATCTCTGCACCATAAAAACAACTCTTAATACTTAAGTCGCGCAACAAAAATGCACTAAATGCATAAAAACTAAAACCAAATTATTTACAAAAGCTCTATGAAATATACACTTTGATTAAACCAAAAAAATTCACTGAAGATTCACAACAGGAGAGGATTTTCCCCTTCTACTGCTATTAAGGAAATCAACGACTGCAAATGAGAAGACACTGAAGTGGTCAATAGTAGGTTGTAGAGTATCCATACCCACAGAATTATGTGGAGGATGCAAGAAATTACAAAGCAGAAATTCATAGATACTTGAAACAAATACTCTAATACAAACTTAAGAGGGAAAAACACACATACACACTATTAAAAAGCAATAGGAATTGACAGAAAAGGCCCTACAAAAGCCATCAAATGACTAGGGTCCAGCCCTGGTTATGACACCAGCTATACAACCACACTACTTTTAGACCAGGTAAATGGACCCTGAGTCCCAGGTACCTAGAAAATTTTATAATTTAAAATAAACTTCAAGTTGCTAAGGTAAAAAGAGAATATTCTGAGTTCACTGGCAACCCACGAACTTAAAATCTTATAAAGAATCAAGTAAAATAAACATGATCTAATGTGAGCTTAATCTTGGGACTTCTGATAAATTGAAGCAACAAGCTACTGAGGGCAGCAGTTTTCAGAGTATGGTTCTAGAAGTCTCACCTTTGAAGAGTAATAAAAGCTTATCATTCATTTCTTTTCATCTCTATTAATACTTTCTGGAATAAAAATATACTTGGAAACAGCTAGAAGAATGGTAGTAATAAATTTGGGAAAGGCCACTGCAAACTTGACCAATTTTTTCAAAGAATATTAAAATAAAACTCATATCCTACATAACAGCAAATTCATATTCACTGTTGTTACCTTATATCCTTCTGGGAACATAGCATCTAATTCTTCATCAGATAGTGGGCGATTTCTCTCATCAATTTCTCTCTCCCACCGCCAAGCCTGAAGCTGTTCAGGAGTCATACTCATTATGTGACCTACCAAAAAAGCAAAAATTTTAAACAATTTTATAGCCCAAGATTTCACCATTACATATGTCCTTAGGATTCAAGAAGTTAAGATCAATTCTAATACTTAATTGTTTTTATATTATAAACTCATACCAGGACTTTTTATATCCTATTATTCTTGCTAAAAATAAGAGTTAATAGCAGCACACAGGAAACCACAAAGAAAAATTCAAGATACTTCCAAGAAAGAAAATTATTTCTAATGAAAGAATTTCTACCTGGAGTAGGGGTAGCCATATTCATGGCTGGGGTGCCAATTGGTGTTTTTCCAGGGGTCAGAACAGGAGTGCTTCCCCCCATCTGGCTAGCTGGTGTTTCATCCCAACGTGACTTTCTTTTACTGGCTCCAGGAGTTGGTGTTTCACCAATCGAATCTCCACCTCGATCTGTTCGAGGAGTCTCAGCCCATCCACTTCCATGCCCAGGAGTATCTTTAAAGAAAAAGAGAAAATGAGTCCAAAACTTTAACCACTGTCAAAAAATTACTGTTTACTCTCAAAAGAGCCAACACACTCAAAAAATGATCAAGTTCAAAAATAAGGGATTCCTAAAATGGAGACCCATTTAAAGTTTTGTTTCAGTTCGTATTTTCCTCCTTCACTATTATTTTTTTTCCACTGATTGTAAACACAATACATGGTAACCACTGAGAAATAGGAAAACAAAGCAAATTATTTTTTAATCACCCATATAACAACCCAGAGACAGCCACTTTATGTATCTTGAGCCACTTTTGCTTATCCATACAGTTGAGACTACTCTTCATACACAATTCTATACTGCCTCTAGTGCCCATTATGCACTCTCCTACTATCATTAAAAACTGTTTACGGAATTTTAATATAACAGATGTACTATTAAATCTTAACTTGCCACGGCCAATCTCACAGTTAATGAAATGTACCTTCAGATATTTACACAAAAAACAAGACATTTAGGCAAATTCATACGGACAGAAAGTAGAGTAGAGGTTACGAGGGCTGGAAGGAGGGAATATGGAGTCATTGTTTAACAGGTACAGAGTTTGCTTGGGAAGATGAGAAAGTTCTAGAAACCATCAGTGGCAATGGTTGCACAACACTGTGAATGTACTTAATGTCCCTGAACTGTACACTGAAAATGGTTTAAATGGTAAATTTTATGTTATATATATTTTTTAGCAAAATAAAAAATAAGAGTTACGATCTACAAATTTTACTTTCTCCTTATATTCTTCCTAAAATAAATCTTAAACCTCTTCAAAAAATTAGGCATATGGCCTTGCTCAGACCTTTTATCTCTCCCCAGAGTAGCTGATTATTTACCTATCTAACTCAGGATTACAGAGAAAAAATTCTGACCTATAAACATACCATTCATAGTCAACATTTCACCCACACCCACACTAGATTCCACTAGAAGTACCTCTTTCTGTTTTGGGGGTCTCATCCCATCTGTTTTTACGAGCACTGGAAGTTGCACCTCCATGGCCTGGTGTGGCGTGGCCTGGTGTATCACCTCGTCCAGGAGTAGCAGCTCCCGCTGGTGTGTGGCTAGGCGTAGGATCCCATATTTTTGAGCCTGGGGTTGCTCCAGGAGTCTCACTTCCCTTTGCACGACCTGGTGTCTCATCCCATCTTAAGGAAGGGGTGTGTCCGGGGGTCTTAACAGAGCAAAAACATTTTATTTCACACACCTATACACCCATATAAAAATAACTAGAAAATCTTTGTTCTATGCTCTGTAGATTATTCTGCTTAAAAGATACCTACTTTCCAGCAAATACTTTTATGACTAAAATAAAGTTTTAATTTGGAGCAGTGAAAAAAAGCCCTAGCTTAAACAACAATCCATTTTGGATATGCTAATAGCCCAAAGCTTTGGGGGAAATCACTGAGGTTTCTTTGTCTACATCTGCAGCTCTAATTCTATCAGTACTTTTCAAACTGGGGCTTGGATATATACATATGAGTTCTTACTATGAATTACTATTTTTGTGTGTTTAAATTAATAGAAGGATGTCTTGATCACCTTGATAATTATAACTAGATAATGCCACATGATTTCAGTCCTTGAGTTTACACTTACAATCACACTCGAAATGATATTACTCTAACTGATGCTGGCAAGATTAGTGAAAAAAGATGAGAAGTGGATCTGGGTAATCAAAGGATCCATGGTAGTTCAGAGACAAGTAGTAGGTGATGTACACAGACCATCAGAGAGCACATGACAGCAAAACAACCTGCACAGCGCAGAAAATATATCAGAGCAACAGATGATTTAGTTAAGCAAAATAAAATCTGTATTTAAATAATGACTTGTGAATATTATACTGGTTTTATATTTCTATGTATTTGTTTTAAAGTTGGATGTGCTATGCAATATGAGTTCTACTTAGCTTTATGTTTGTAAATTTGCATTAATACCATAACAGATTTAAGACTCATCTTTTCTTTTAAAAAGATTCTATGCATTACTCAGGGTAAGAATTCTTAATCAGGTAAATGACGTACATGAATTGTTCAAAATCTCATTTTTGGCAACTGCCCCTCCTGCTAAATCAGGTAGAAAATAAAATTTTTTATTATCCACTGTTATTTCTACAGTCGTGATTAGGATGGAATTATGTTAAACAAAGAGAGTCGAAGAAAAACACCATGTGAATCTCTGCGTTTTTTGTAAGACAGACACCAACTCTTCTGTCTAGTATCATGAGCATACAAAGCACACAGTTAAAACAGATACCAGGAGACATTTCTCTTTCCCAGTTTTTAAAGTTGGCACTGAATGTAAACCAAAGAATTAAAGTCAGTAATAATTTATGTTCTGCAGAACCAAATTCTCTTATGTATCAGCAAGCAAACGAAAAGTCCCATGATCTCTCTAAAGAAACTGAACTGTTTAGAAATTACGTATTAGGTTTAGTATATCCCGATTCTGGGTTTGGGAACTGCCGTGGTCTGACAGCTTTTGCCTGATTTGTAAATTAATCTGCAGTAGTCTAAGCCAGAGTCAATGGTGACTTAGCCTAGGGTAGTGGAGACAGACTGAATGAAAGTGGCTATATCCTGAGTATATTTAAAAGTGGGATCAATAAAATTTATTTATGGACAGGACATGGGTAAGAGATAATAAAAAAGAAGTAAAGGATGACCCTGAAATAACTCCTAAGTTTTGAGTCAATAGACATGGGGGCAGACTGAAGGGGGTGAATGAGTAGATAAAATCACTTTTATTCTAGAAATACTGATTTTGAAATGCCTATTGAACATCCAAGTAAACATTCCAGGTCCAAGGAACAGAGAAGTAGGGGACAGATTCATAAACTGAGAATTGTCTTACAGAGATGGTATGTAAAGACAGGAATGAGAGCCTAAGGAGTGACTTTAGATGGAAAAGAGGTCAAAAGACTGAGGATCAGAACACCCTAAATTTAAGGAAACTGAGGAAGATCCAACAGACAAGATTGAGGAGCAGCAACCAGTGAGGAAAGTATTAGGAAAATCAAGAGAGAATGAAGTCCAGAGGCTAAGAAAGAAAAGGATATCAAAGAATGTCAAATACTACTGATAGTACACTGAGTAATATAAGGATTGAGACTTGACCTTTGCATTTAGCAATGAGGCAATCTTACTGGAGAGGTGCAGGCAAAAGAGACTAGATAAGCAGAGAGCACAAGTGTACACAACTCACTCAAAGCATTTTGTAGCAAAAAGAGACAGAAAAGGGATGGTAGCTGGAAGGGGATGTAAGCACCAAAGGATGGTTTCCTGCATTTTTTTTTTACAATGACAATGGGTAAAATGTGTTTGCTGATGATAACCTAGAACATGGAAGAAAAAACACGTTATACGAGAGTCCTTGGGTAATAAGGAGATGGGAAGTGGTACATAAAAGGCAAAGTTAAGCTTTAGACAGTCAACCTGCACTAACAGTTCGTATTTTAATGAGAAAAAGCAAAGCAGATGAGAAAAAATATAGATTCAAGATTCTATCAGGCATACTGGTAGACTTCATAGTTAGAACATACCTAAGTTTTCATTTTTTATTGTTTCAATTTGGGGAGAAAATAGGAAGCAAAGTCAACTAAAAAGGAAGCAGCTAGGGAGGTATTACAGGTTTGACATACAAAGAAGTTTTCTGCAGCAGGAGGAGGGGCAGTTATTACTCAATGACTACAGTTTGCTTGAGGTGATGAAAAGGTTTTGTAAGTAAATGGTGGTGATGGTTGTATAGCACTATAAGTGTAACTAATGCTGCTGGACACTTAAAAATTGTTAAAATGGCTAAGTTTGTGTTATATATTTTTACAATAAAAATTCCAAAAAACAAAAATACCCAAAGAAGTTCTCTAGGAAGTTAATTGACCAAGGAAACCCATTGACACTGTGGTCATAGGTTTAAATTATCTACCTAGAAAACAAGGAAGATTGTATTCAATCTCTACAATGTGACAAAAAGATCTCTAATATTCCAAAGGAACATCCTTTTACTCCATTTATGGACTGAATTGTGTCTCCCCAAGTCTTATGTTAAAGTCCTAACACCCAATGTGACTATATTTGGAGGTGATTAGGTTAAATGAGATCCTATGGTTAGGGCCCTAATATGATAGGACTGGTGTGCTTATAAGACACCAAAGAGCATACGCTCTCTCTCCATGCTCACATAGAGAAAAGGTCATGCTGAGGACATGGCAAGAAGGGGCCATCTACAAGCCAAAAACAGAGCTCTCACTAGACACCAACCCTGCTGGCATCTTATCTTAGACTTCAAGCCTCCAGAACTTTGAGAAAATAAATGTCTGTTAAGCCACCCAGTCTGTGGTATCTTGTTATGTCAATGAAAACAGACGAACACACTCCATATGAGAGAAGAAAATTAAAATAGCAGCAATAAAAAACAAAAAGAAATTACCTCTGCTTGATCCCAACTTGATAGCTTTTTGGGAGTTGCACCAGGTGTCTGATCAGCTGTTTGATCCCAACGTCGTTTTCGTTTTGAGGGAGGCTGGGATGCTGCTGCTCCATTGACGACTTTTAGTTCTCCAGCTTTAGCTTTTTCTGCTAGTTGTTGCCTAATTTCTCTCTAAAAATACATGAATACGCAGTGAGTATCTTTAAAACATTTTCAGTACATTTTTATGTAATTTGTACAGTCACGTCTATTTAATGTCATTTTATTCTTCTCTCATTCTCCTTCCATTGCTACCTGGAGTCCCATTCCTTAGTTTCCCTCTCTTTACTGTACTTTCAGTTTTATACAATGTCTTTTTGCACAACAGATGAGCAAACAAGCACAGACTTTACAACAGAGCACCCTACTGTATATATAGTGAGGTCAAGTCTTCAGTCCAAAATGCTTACACAGAACATAATTTTTATTTACAACTTGCATAAATAGCAATTAAGACTATGTAACAAGATAGAAAAGTGGAAGTGAAAAAATTTTAATTATGCTACGATTGTAACTATAAAATCATATACAATATAGTCATTAATAAATGCACAATTTACCCTATAATTTTAAACTGGGGTTACATACCCCATTTAATCCATCTATTATAAATTCATAATAAATTATAGAGGCTTACTATTCAAACAAAACAGAACCAAATCTGTAGACCAGCAGGAATTCTTCAGTAATGTCTGCCCATACTCAAGCTGAATCTTACAGGAGAATTTACAATTTTTTCAAAGAGTGATTTATCTATTCAACTTTTCCCTTACCTACTGGCTTCGGACACACAGCATCTATCCCCTCCACAGATATATCCACTATAAGAGATGTATGTATAAAGATGGCCAAAGGGTCAGGGACTAGAAACCCATACAGAAATAGGGAAAGTTTAATTTGGAATTTTGTGTAAGGTTCTTTCTCATCTTAATTTTTATTAATACTATTAAAACATTTGTGCAGCAAATAAAAATACAAAAATCTCTCAATCTCAACTTTCTTTACATTCTTTCACACCATCAAAATTAAAAGCAAGGTTACATACTTCTTCTTTAGTCAAATGCTGTTCTCGCATTACATCCATGTAAGTCCTAGCATTCATTTTAGGATCAGGGGTCTTCCCTCCTGCAGAAAAGAACAGCAACAGGACAAGGGTACAATAAATAAAAGATAATTAGGTTTAACTGATTTATCTGCCCTGCTCTAATATTATGTTATTCCATAATCATTTAATTTATTTTTTGATGGAAAACTTTAATAATTATATCTTACTTTTTATTGAGTTTGCTGATCAATTTAACCTGTTTGAACACAAACATATCTACAGCAGTTTAAAACAAATACTTTAATGCATATAAAAACAAAATGACAGCATAGTTTAGTCTTCAGAAGTGATGGGTTCCTGGGTTGCTAATCCGGAATACGTACACTTTCGTGCCTTTGTCTCCATCAGCAGTTCTGACTTCAAGCAGCAGAATAGAAGCCTAGAAAATTATCTCTTTACCATTAGTAACACTTTGGAAAGATATTTATATTCAAAACATTACCTGTTGCAAGCTGTTAAAATCCTTACTATAAATAACTATGACTAGTAAGTTCTTCATACAATGTTCTAAAACAGTTATAGTTTAGAAAATCTGATTTTTAAAAAATACACCCAGAATCTTATTCTGATGTCGTTACTAAAAAGGGCTTCATACTTTTTAAATTTTGCTCACACAGAAACATCTTTATTTTCTTAGAAAGTATAAAATACAACTGGAAACATTACTTAAAATATATTACTTCTACCAGTTATTATGATGCACACAGAAGAAAAGTGGTATACAAAGAGATGTGTTAGTCTCTTGTTTCAAGTTTCAGTATTTGCTTTTCAAACTTCAAAATATCTTAAAGAAGCCCAAACAGTATATAACAAGACTCACAGAGGAACACTATGTTTTAGAAATGTGGTAATTAGCTATACAAGTAGTATAGCATCACAATTTAGGAAAAAATAGTAAAATTCTAAGACATTTCCTATGCTGACGATCATGCCCAATTGGTAGTGTCATTCTTTCTGACACTAGCTCTGATAAGACTTCCTTTGGAATACTTTTTCACCATAATCTAGAGAGGATGTGTTGAACTGCACCCTTAAGAATGCAGACAGGACTGGCATATAGCAGTACTGCTGTAGGAAAGAAATTAAGGACAGTTAGTATGGGCCTGTGAATTCTGACATACATGTTTAAATCAATTACAATTATGCAAGTAAAAAAAGAATATCCCTACTAATTCATGCAGGCTGAAAGTCTATTTGTAAACCTGCAGCAGTATCTAATTTTAAGAAACAGGCACCTAATTTTGATTTTGAAACTCACTCACCTGAGGAAAGCTTCCATCAGGCTCACTATGTCCCTTGTGCTGACCTGCACACTAAAATTAGCAAAACAGACTCCAACTATTAAAAATATCAAAGTCTTTGTATACATACTTTTGTTTTTACTTTAAGTATGCTTAGAGCAAAGTAGGTGCATTTACTAAACTATATTTAGAGCAGTATGGGGGGAGCTTTAATGTGAGAAACAGTTTCTCAAAGTAACAATCCTGAAAATCTAGGATTTGGAATGGGATTTTTCAATAATTTGAAAAGTATTTTGAGCAGAAAAACACATTCGTTCCAAGTATAGAAAGCGTACCCAAAACAAAAGTAAAAGAAAAACCTTTAACCCTTTGCGTTTCTATGGCATTGGCTCATTATTTTCTTGTCCTTCTACCTGGAAAGAAAACTTGCATTACAAAGATGAAGAATATGGCATCTGTGACTTCAACCAAATCTATACAAATCTATAATAAGGGGGATTTTAAAAAAGAAAAGCAAATTCATAAGCATGCCAAAAAAAATCAAAGGGCTAAAGACAACTTAATACAAATAAATTTCTTAATACTTATAGAAAAGTGGGAAAGAATTACCATCTGCAAAAGGATCAAGACGCTCTGGGGAAATTATCATGGTCCGCCTGTGCTTTTTGTATTCATCTTCCCGGTCTGCAATCTTCGGAGGTCGGTGCTCGGCAAATGGATCATACTGAAAAGAGGTATCTAATTTACTACCCCCTTATGAAATAACCAAACAGCACATCACAAGCAAAAATTTTAAGACATGGAAAACTGTTTAATAAATGCCTACTAGTAAAAGAAATATTCTGTAACACTTTATGGATAAGTATTAATATGAAAAAATAAGGCATACAGAAATGAGACAATATACATATACATATTTCTACCATTCAGTTCTTCATAAAATAATTGCCATTATAAAATAAACTAAGTATCATTTTTAATTCTCCCAAATCCACTCTCCTCAAAACATTCTAATACCTTGATTCCTAAAACATGAGGGCTTCCAAGGGAATTGAGACATTGTTTTCTTTAGCTGAATAAACTCTGATTTTAACTGGAAAAAAAAAAAATCACCTGTTCTGTTGACTGTGGTATATCATTAAGCAATGCCACAGGGGCATGATATCCTGGCTTCTTCTGACCAAGCAAACTTGTAGATGATGAGTAGTCATCGTCATCCTGCAATGAAATACCCCCAAAAAGCCATAAACAAAATGTCCAAACTTAAAAGTTAGAAGAATATGTAACACTGAATATGAAAATCAAATCTAGTGTGATTAGTAACAGTGTGATGTCCAAACTACTGTCCATGAAACTACAAATGCTTAGGTTTTCCTTTCAACTCAAAAAGCTATTAAAGAAATTAAATGTAATTATCTTTACTCTTTGAAAAATATTAAACAAGGAAAGGATTGCTTCTGGGAAAGTCAATTAAAATAGGTATGGCCTAGAAAAATCTGCCCATTTCAAATTTCTCACAGTAATTTCATCAACTACAAATTACTTTTACCTTAAGAAGGCTAATGAAACTACAAGCAGCTTTTTTAGAACGCTGCAGTTTTCTTGTTTTTTGCACTCGTGTTTTTTAAACATAATTTAACCACAGAAACAAATAAAATTCAATTAACCTTAAATGTATGTTCCCCTAACAGTATGTTTAAACAGAACAGTATTATATTACTTTAACAGTATAAAAAGTGCAATAATGAATATCTCAAGATCTTAAACACCTCATTTATTTTATTGAAAAAGGAAACAACTTTCCCCCTCCATTTCTGGAACATATCACTACCTCTTAAGGTATGATAATGCAAATAGAAGTCTGATTGGCTTCTAGAAATTTTGAGACTTTTAAATTCTTCTGAAAAGAAAACAGTGCCAACTATAAAATAAAATGTGACTTAACTGTCACAAAAATAGGTTTGATAATTTTTACACATAAAATTTTTGTTACTCTATCACACAAAAAACAGATAGTTACTTCACCAAATTTGGACGTTGGGATGGTCTGACAAAATACAAATTATGTGATACATATTAAAACATTTTGAGAGATGTATTTAAAAACGAAAAGTGGTCATCTCCAGAGTAACTGAAACAGGCATGGAAAACCCCTTAGCATCAGTAAGAAGTAACATCTTTATATTAAGTAACATTCTTCATATTAAGATGCCAAGGGAAAAACAGCATCAAGCTGAAGCCAGAAATCAAAAATCACAAGGACATATGGCTTTTTTACAATGAAGTCACTTCTTTTCTGGGCTCTCAAGATAGAGCTCAGTAGGTACAACAGAGATTTACTTTGCAATGGTTAATGATATGCAGGTCCTCTGCTGGAGAAACTAGTTTTAATATAAAGATTCAGAACTGAGCACTTCCAGATGTTTCTGAACCTTCAACAGTTTTAATCCTCTAAAGCAAAGATCTCCCAATCTCCAAAATGTCTCCCCAGATTAAACCAGACGACTAAAACAGAAAAGTTCCTTATTATGTCTGGCTCTCCATCAAAAGAAAAGGTTGAGTCTTGCATACTAAGTAACTTACATCTTCAAGTTCAGTTGCAGCAATTGATGTCACGTATCCAGCAAATCTGCTGTCACTCCCACCATAAATTTCCTGGTCATAATAACCTGTAGAATCAAGGCCCACACCTTGAGCTTCATCAAGAGCTGCCTTCTTGCCTTGAATTTCTCGGATCTGTGCTTCAATATCTGTAACAAAGTTAACACAGACTTCTTTAATTTCATTTTCTAAAAAACACTCAATACATTTCCTTATGAGGTATATACCTATAAGACTCTCCTAAATACAGAAACTTTAAAATAATTATACCATGTAAGGGGTTAGCAGAACTATACCAAGTACAGATTTTTAATACATTTCTCCCATCTCCACAGACAATACTCATGCACAGAAGAGATGCTTACTATTTCATCAACTACAAATTACTTTTATCTTAAGAATGAGTTACCAAAGTTTATTAAATTACTGTTGAATTCTAAGTCTTTCCCCACATGAAAAAAATTATGTCAACACTACCAGAACTGCAAAATCAATAGTACTACGGAGAGTGGCTCTCAAACTTGGAAGTCCAACAAACTGTCTATGGATTTTGTAAAAATGCAGTAGGCCTGGATCAGCCCCAAGTTTCTGCACACCTAACAAGCTCCCAGGTGATGTTCTAAACATGTAGGACTCAACTCTGAAGAGTAAAATAATAAAGTCTAAATTTTTTAGCATGGAATTCAGAGCCCTACAAAATTTGGCTGCAACCATCATCACATTATGATTAAAAGCTGGAGATCTAGAATCAAAATGTCCATCTTCAAATAAAGGCTCTTTCTCTACTAATTAATATGTTATTTAATCTAACCTATGTCCTATGTGTTTCAGTTTCCTACGACATAAACATTTTTTAAGGATTAAATGAAATAACATGCAACACTTAAGCATTCAATGAATGAATTAAGTCTTGCCATATCTCATCCCCCCAAGCACTATATTCTATTCATAGGTCTAACATTCAGAAGATGTACATTGGTGGATGAAGTAGCAACTCTTCTCAACTGTTTCCCCAATTTTGAATTTTGAATTTTCTCAAGACTAAAAAAATGACACACTACAATGAACACTCACACTCTTCACCTATATTCATCAACTGTTTATGTATATAAAAAAACAAATATATGTGTATACATGTAACTTTTCTAAGCCATTTAAAGCCCCTAATATTTCAACATGTACTTTCAGATGTAGGACATTCTCCAATATAACCATACAGTACTAACATGCTTAAGAAATTAAACCTTGACTTAATATCATTTAATACATCATCCAGCATCAAATTTCCCCAATCATCCCTGTAACATCCTTTTTAGGTGGTTCTCTTCTTTGACTCATGATCCCATCAAGAACCAGGCACTCCATTTATTTAGCTGTCATATTCCTTAAGTCTCCTCTATGTACTTTTGGTCTTTTCTGACATCAGAAAACTCTAAATCACTATGTTTCATTTTAGTAATTTGAATAGTAAATAAAACAAGTTTCCACCACCAGTGAGTTCTGTGACCTAACAGATGTTTCAGTTCTTGCTAGCTCATTACCTTCAGCTGAATTAAACCCTTTACCACTAGGCACTTAAAAATTTTTACTAGTTTGCTAGGACCAAAAGGAAAAGACCTCAAGACAAAATACAAATGCCCAACCTCTACCCCCAGGCTAAGGGAGAAAAGCCTCTGCAGTTCCTCATGATAGGTGTGGTTTTAAGCAGAAAACGTAGTAACAATACCAGATGCAAGGCACAGCAGGGCCGTATTTCCCCAGAAGAGTGGACAGTCTAAGAAACTCAAAATAAAAGGTTTACTACTGAACTTAGCAGCCAGTTGGTAACCAGGTCTCGAAATTCTTAATAGTGTCACACCACCACCACCATCTCCACAGTTTTTATTACTGCAACTCTTCCCTCAAAACTGTTACCGCAGCCCACGCAGCCAGAGACCTCTGCCATGATTAAAGACAAACAAAAACCCCCTTTTGAGATTGGTGGTTCATTTTACTACTTTGTTTCTGTTTGAAATATCATATATGTATTTTTAAAGTTTTAAATCCTTATTTGCTTCCCGCCCCTAGTGTCCCATCTCCCAGCCTCATACACTTTTCTCCCAGAATACAGAGAAACCCCAGTGTTTAGCTAAGGTTGGCTAAGGGTCAAGAGAGATTTACTCTTTTCTTCCTTTCTGAACATTACCATTTCTGAAATGTTTGACGCTATTTTTAACCCCTAGATGCATGTCCTTATCACTTGGTTCTTTTAAAGGACAACAAATGCTACTCGCCACAAGATCTAGGCAGTTAACACAATGTGGGTGAATCAGGCTGGCCAAACAGTCTGCAATCTCTCCTCTATACCATTAGTGTCCTGTACTGACCACCCACAGTGAAATTACATGGGACACCTGTTTCAAGGACAGACTCTTAGAACTCAGATACATTAAGTTGCCATCTCCATCTAACAGCCCAGGTTTTCCCATTAACACTCCCCCAGAAACTCATGAACTTCACCCCATTTCCAGTCCTAGCCCATGGTTACCATTAGAACATCATTTGACACTTCCTAGCTCAAATACAATTGAAAAATGAGAAAAGGGTATTGTTTCACAAAAACTGCATCACCCCCCCCCCCACACACACACCCTTCCACCTGGGGCCAATGTATCGCAAACACCTTTCTTTATTTTCCTTCTGAAGACTTTCTCCATTCTAAGTTTTTAGCTAGTCCTTTATTTGGACAATACACTTAATCAGGAACTACTTTCATCCACTGAATTTTACCTACTAATTTTATGTGCTTACTGATTAGCAACAGAGTTTTCTAATTACAAAGGCACACAAAATACTGAATTAGTGTATATCAAGACTGGATTGCTATTAAATCAAAATTCAGCACAAAACTACTTAGCTCAAGGTCTTCTGGGGCCAGGCAGCTTTGTACTTAATTCTGAGGGGAATTCATTACTAAAGTTCTACAGGTTGTGTAGTTCAATGATTATATGCAAACCAGATACTGTTTCTGAATCTGCTTACAAAAAGCTAGTGGATCTTGTTTACCCACTGTAAACTGCAGCACATTTACACAAACATCATGTTATTTACAAAATTAACAGATCCCGCAAAACTCTGCAGTTTCACTCAGCAAGTGAAATAAAAACTAGAAAATTCAATTATTTAACAGACTGTGAAAATACCAGTTTTTCTAAATATACACTCAAATATTTAGAATATATTATATTAAGTTGCAATCTCCAACTTAGCACTGTGATATTTCATTTTTAAAATAAATAAACTGTGGAATATGGCAAAGTATTAAGCACTGATAAAGCTGGGCAGTGGGTTACACCGTATTCATTATATTTTTTCCTACACTTTTCTCTGTTACACTACTTCATAATGAAAAGGTAACTTACTTTAATTAAAGTATCATACAAAAAACAGTGTAGTTACTACATTCACCCATTTTATCAAGACCCCCCCATACTCCATTGCAGTCACTGTTCATCAGTGTAGTAAGATGCCACAGGCACAACCTGTTTTCTCTGTTACACTGTCTTCCCCATGATCCCCCCAACACCATGTGTACTAATCATAATACCCCTCAATCCCCTTCTCCCTCCCTCCCCACCTTCCCCCACCCCTCCCCTTTGATAACTAGTCCCTTCCTGGAGTCTGTGAATCTGCTGCTGTTTTGTTCCTTCAGTTTTGCTTCGTTGTTATACTCCACAAATGAGGGAAATCATTTGGTATTTGTCTTTCTCTGCCTGCCTTACTTCACTGAGCATAATACCTTCTAGCTCTAGCCATGTTGTTGCAAATGGTAGGATTTGTTTTCTTTTTATGGCTCAATAGTATTCCACTGTGTCTGTGTACCACCTCTTCTTTATCCATTCATCTACTGATGAACACTTAGGTTGCTTCCACATCTTGGCTACTGTAAATAGTGTTGCAGTAAACATAGGAGTGCATATGTCTTTTTGAGTCTGAGAACTTGTTTTCTTTGGGTAAATTCCTAGGAATGGAATTCCCGGGTCAAATTTCTATTTTTAGTTTTCGAGGAACCTCCATATTGCTTTCCACAATGGTTGAACTAGTTTACATTCCCACCAGCAGTATAGGAGGGTCCCTGAAAAGGTAATTTTCAATCTGTACTAGTCATTAGAACTAATTTTCCAAATTTTTCTCTCTCCCAATTCATGGCAGCAAAGGTTTGTAAAATTCTACAACTTGAAATTTTATAAACATTTTACAGCTCTGGAAAAGACAAAACAAGTTGTGTCTAACTCCTTATTTTCAAAGCTATTGAACATGAAATTATAGCTACTGGTATGCAAGTATTCCCTGTACTTTCTTAAATATGAACTAAAGATGAGAAATAGAAAATTTCTGACAACAAATGATCAGTGAGTAAGATTTGCTGGAAATTATGAAAAAGAAATGAGAGGGAATATACAAAAAGAATAACAAGAGGTCCAAAATAAAAGACGTGAGTAGGCAGGGAAAGAAGGAAATGTTTGTTATGTTAATCTCTCCATACTTCAGTTATGATCAACATTAACAAACCCTCTGTTCCTGCCTAATCACTTTCCAATTTATACTCCCTGTAGTTCCAGACATTCAAATGTGAAGATAAAGAAGAATGGATATTGTCTGCTAGTGAATGGACAAGAAGAGACTAGGACCTCCTAGCAACTACACATACAACTGCCAAGAAACAACACTCTTTCATCCATCTAAACCCATAAATACTCCAGGCTTTCTGCTATCAACCGTTTGTGCCTTCTTATTAGCAAACAGTATTCCACCATTCTACCATGTTTATCCCATTCTCTATTTGAGCAGCATTCAGGTTATTTGCAGCCTGAAGAGATTAAATAAGCCTACTATAAACATTTGTGTACAGCCTTTTATGTGAATACAGGTTTTAAAATAACTTGGGTAAATACCTAGGAATCGGATTGCTGGGTCTATTAAGTATATGTTTAATTCTGTAAGAAACTCAGAAAGCCCTTTTGGTGGGTTTATGTAAGTTTTAGTTGAGTTACTCTGTAGTAGAGGAAGAAGGATTTTGAGAGAGGCATTGAAGAGAGATTACAGGAACAAGTAAAATGAAGAAAAACTGGGATAAATGAGATAAGTAAAATTCTAGTCTTATAGTGTTAAAGGGGTATTGGGAGGTAGAAATATCTAATGTGGATTTCTAAATTACCTGATTTTCTGGATGAAATGCTCACCTATCCAAACCTCCCTTCCCTTCAGTAAAACCTGTAGTGGGGGAGAGAGGTAATATATGGTAGGACTCTTGGTTACTGACGATGACCACTTAAAAAAGAAAACAGGGACTCCTTATCTTGACAGATTAAGAATCCTAAAATTGAAGTTGTGGGTAATCCTTCAAATCCCAGAGTTGGCATAGTGGAACTAGATGAGGTTAAAAAGTCATAGGCCAAGAAATTAAACTATTACTTAAATTTGAGACTCTTATTTCCCAAAGAGCCTACAAAAGGCTCACTAAAGAGGAGCCTTGAGAGTAAATGATCAAGAAAAAGGCTTTTCTTAAATTGGTATTCCTATATTAAGGTAGATGTATCACCAGGACTCATCAAAACAATTTCAGGTAGCAGTTAAATCTCCTAGAAAACTGTGAGAGTATATTCATTGCTATCAAAATTATAGTGGGAAAGGCACTTGAATTGGTATATCCTTTTTTAGATTTATTTGCTATGGCTACTCTAAGTTAAAACTGAAGTCTGATTTCACAACGGTGCTCAAACCTAAAGCCAGTCATTTTCTTAGAGCTTCCTTTGCATGTAGGCCTCCTGACATCTTGACTGCAGCAGTAGTGGTGGGAAAGTCTAGGAGGGAGTCGTGGGTGTTTCTATTGCCTTCTTTCCCTTTCCCTCCAAACTGCTGCAAACTCTACAGAACAAAAGTGCTGCAACAAATGAATGGCAAGGGAAAAGAAAATGAGATGGAGGAACAAAGATATAAAATGAATCACAATGTACAGATATTTGGAACTTGCTTCAAACAAACTGGAAAAAAATGTTTATTAAGGCAGTTGGCAAAATTAAACACTAACTGGATCTTTTATTAACTTTAGGTGCACTAATGGTATTTTTCATAAGTCCTTACATTTTAGAGATACAAGTTGAAAAATGTATGGATAAAATGATACATCTGGGATTTGCTTCAAAATAATGAGAAGGGTGGAGGAAGAAACCGGTGCACAGATTAAACAAAAGCGGCTCTATATAATTTGTAAGCTAGGTGATACGTACAACATAGGGTTTCATTTCATTATTCTATTTTTGTCTGTGTTTGCAGTTTTTCAATAAAAAAAAATTTAAGCATGGTTTTAAGTTTCTTTTTTTCTCATTCTTGGGTCTGTGTTCTAGCCCCTTGAAAGCAAAACCTCCAACCATATGCAACAAAAAATAAAAAGCTCTCTCTTCTCTGAAATGCAGTCCCTGCTATGCATAAACAGAATTTTTTATTAACTCTATTATGTAATATTTATTCTTATAAGTTCCACTCTTCTGAATCTTTATTTTCCCCCCTGGCTTTACTTATCTTGCTGACTGATGTTAATGTAAAATCTTCTAAAAATTAAGATGTAAACATTTTAAAAACTAAATTTGCTCCAATGATCTGCAAAAAAGTCATTATTCAACTGAAATTCTGATCCTAGGAATGCTTTCAACTGTCAGAACAAATCATCTCTATTAGACAGACATCAATTAACTGTATGAAATAATGAATAAATTTGTGAGGTATCCTATTTGAAATCTTAATTTATTCAAAAATGATTTCCAATTTTCACTTACTTAAAAGTCACTATCTTAACTTTTATAATCAGAAAATGTGATGTTAAAGTTACAAACATTTTCTGACATAATATATCAAATGTTTTATCTGGAATTGAGTTTGACACCACAATATAGCACTGTAGAACTGGGGGTCTTTTAAAAGATGGGCAACATCTAACATACCATTTATATTTTAAACTAAGACCTAAATATCAAACTATGAGATAAACCACCACTGATCACGAATCTGATAAAACTGCTGAACTGCTCCCCACCAATTCTTCCCTCTACCCGTTTCCCTTTCTGTGCCTTTTCTTTTTTCTATGCCACACATACTGTTAACCCGAACTTGTAGCACTTCCTCCCCCTTCATGCACCTTTATTCCTCATTTTCAATTTGGATAATTTGCAGTGCTCAAATCACTACTGTTTATTATGTGTTGCACAGAAATAGCCTTCAGGTATTAATCACTCACTGACACCTGTTAGTTTGGTCCATCTGTAAGTGACACCTATTCCCCACTGGCCAGAAGCAAGTGGTGAGCAAGGATTTTCCAAATATGAGACTTCTAAAAGATACCCGTAAAAACAGAAAATGTGTTTTGTATACCAACTCTCAGCCTGTTCCCTAAACATAACCCAACAGGACAATTAACTATAGTGGTAAATTATTTTACTGAACACTACATATATCAATTCCTAAGTGATTAATTCCTCATTAGTATTCATTAATATCAATTCCTAAATAATTCCAAAAATCAATTCCTAAATAATTCTAATCTCAGCAGATGCAGAATGATAAAATGACTATTCAAGAAATTCTGCAAGCAAAAAATTAGAGAAAAATCGTTTTCAGCTTTGTGATGCCCCAAAAAAACGTACTCAGGAGATAGTGGCAAAACAAACCAATAATATGGGGTTTGGGGATGATCCATTTTCCCTTGTCCAAAACAGAGTACATTCCCCTGCTTGTCAAAAGTTTGCAATATCTGAAGAACAGCTGGATGGCGAAATTATGCACACTAATAATTTCATAACAGTTGACACAATTTAACATGAAGAAAGATCAAGAAGATATTTGATTAAGTCCAGCTTTTTAATATTTTGATACTGGAAAGCATAAACCACAATTGACCAGAGTAAAAATCGTGTTGGTTCAAGAGGATGTTAAGGGCTCATCCTAAAAGAAATATTTGAAAGGGACATGACAGCAAGAAAAGAAAAAGTTATCAGTTTTGCTCAATGACACAGTAAGTAACACCCTGTGAAAAGAACTATATAGGAAGGTGCAACGATAAACCTATTTCGGTCTGAATACAGTATTATTTGTAAGACTCAAGTACAAACTACTGATGCAGCCATTTAAAAATAAGTGATGAAGTACAACAGGAAATATCTTTATCAGCAATATTAATTTGGATAAAAATATTATATAATCTTAAAAAAGCAACATGATGATGGACAACTCAAACAAAAACTAAGTATTACACCTTTAGAAGCTGCTCCAGTGAGGTTAAAATTCAGTATCTCCTCTCAACTACTTCAAATGGCCTAAGAATGGTTGCTCTTACTCCTTTCAAAGTGCATCCTTTGCATTTCATAGTGCAACCAATGCCTTTCCTAAATTACAGAAGTAGCTTTTTACCTGGAAGGAGGGAACTTTATTCTGTAGTCAGTGAAAAGCCAGTCAAACCTAGCTCATCATTAAAAGCCTTTTCTAATTTGACACTAACCTTTCTTACTGCCAGCTCAGGAGGTTCCCCAAAATTGAGTAAGTCCTACTTCCTACCTATCACAGCCAAACAGACGTATCCAAACCTACTCAATCGTTCAAAGATCAGTTTAAGTGATCTTTGAAATAATTTTTTGTATTTTGAAAATAATTTTTTGAAATTATTTCAATACTTCCAGCATAAATCAATCTCTCAATAAATGTTGATAAACTATTCAGAACCCATTACACACCAGGTATTGGGAATACCAAGGTACAGTTCCTGTACACAACAATCTCCTGGTGGAAGAAAAAACCTTACATAACAGAATAGTCTACGTATAACTAAGATGTATCGAATACTACAGTAGCACAAAAAAACAAAAACAAACCCCCACAAAACTAATTCTGCTCCAGGTTATCAGAGATTGCTCAACAAGCAAAAACAAGAGATGGACCATGAAGGACTAGAGCTCCCCAGGAAAATGAAATGAGGAAGGGAGCAGGAAACTCTGTACAAACATGGGTATTTTTCCACAAAAACACTTACCACTCTTATACTCCAGTAATCAACAAGGTCTTGTACAAAGACAGTGCTCTGATGTTAAACCGAATGACCAATACTTTACAGCATCAATTAATCCATATTGACAGAGAGCTTAATCCCAAATAAAATAGTAATTTGGTCAATAAATTGCAATCGTCTATAGACTAAACTTTTAACTGGGCTCCCAAAACGCAGGAAAACTGACTTGAACTCTGATTTTCTTGTCCAAAGTATCTTAAAATGACGATACCAATAAATAATTAAAGCTACAAAACGTCCCAAATGAATAGTCTACTCCTGAATGAATAGTAACATCTTTACATTTTCTAAATGTTTTGCAAAAGGTATGTTGAGATAGTCTAAAAACAAAAGGACAAGTGTCTAAAAACACTTTGGGGTTAACACAAGAATAAGAGTAATATTAATATTGGTCATTGCCAATTCGTTAGTATGTTTCAGAAATTGCAGAAAGACGGACTTCAGTTCCTGTGGGTGACACAATTATTCAATTCTGGGCCCAAACAACGTTTCCCGATTCATCTGCTTTTTTCCCTCCTTGCACCCCCGTTTCCTGTCACAGCCGACTACACAAACACACCTCTCAAAACTGCCTTGTTACAAGATGTTCTCTCAGGCTCAAATATCCTCCCTTAAATTTAAACGGATTGATCTTTAATACCAGGAACACGTCACCTCCTCTATGAAAATGCCTTAAGCATAAATTACTCCGCTACCCAGGTTCCCAGAACATGGTGCTTGTAGTTTTACTTAAGCGTTCGATTGTCTCATAAAAGAAAGATGTATATACACTTTCCCCATTAGACTGTAAAAATTTTTGATGGCCTTAGTCTGTTACCTCTCACAAGCTAACACCGAGCCAGGCACCGAGAAACGACGTGTTAAGTAAAACTTCCTGTAGCCTAGCGTTTGATGAAAATTTCAAATCCCAAATCAGAAATCAAGCAATGGGTACTCCAACTTCCCACGCCTTATCTTCCCTGAAAAGTGACCCTATCATTTCTGGATACTCCCTAATGGACTCCAGTATTATTTCCAACATTCTCTTATTTTTGTGTAATCCGTATTCAATAAAATGACCAACTAGCTCGAAAGCTTTGGCCATTAAAACTAATGCGCCTTTCCCTCTTCCACCAATATTCGGTCCCCCAAAAAGACAAATATTATGCTAAAGATCATCGAGAGAGGAAAACACTGGATTTTATTCCCCAATCATTTCGCGCCCACAAAGAAACAAAAGTACTGTAGACGCCCGATACACAAATTAGCCAAGGTTAAGAGAAATGGGCCTCGATTTGACTATATTCGATAGAGGGCTGCCCGAAAGAAAAGCGGCCACCGTATTTCAGGGCTCGTCTTACTCTTCTATGCACGAACTATGCCGACGACAGTTCCGAGAAGCAAGTGAGACTTTCTCCCACTCCAGCTTCTCAGCTCCCTTGTCCTGGAATCCTTCTTAGCGAGCAGTTTAAACGAGGCCCTCTGGTCTGAGAACAGAAGCAACTCGGAAGTTGCAGCACCCAAACACGAACAAAGCGCCTGTCGGGGGTGCTGGAGTAGGACGCCATTACGTGGGGCAGTGGCCTGCCGCCGCTGGCGCCGAAGAGACGACCAGGGCCCCGAAGCGCGGGCTCGTGTCCCCACAAAAGAAACCATACAAGGAAACAGAAATCTAGGAAAATGGAGTCTTAGCAGGCAGGGCCGCGGAGAAGACACGCAACTGGGAGAAGACAGCTTACCTTCGTGAGTCTTGGCGATCTTCGCCATTTTGTCCACTCGAACACACAGACGGAACTGGCGCTCCCAAGAACTTCCGCTCGTCGCTGCTGCCACGGAGAAAAATAGCTAGGGCTGCTCTCTGCGCATGCGCCAACCGGGAGCGCGCTCCGTTGGATGGCACGTGACAGCAGCCACCTAGATGGAACAGAGAGGTGCATTGTGGGTGTGGGGGGCAGGCCCAGCTTTGGGCCCGGAAGCGGTTTTCGCGGTGATCTCGAAAAGAACTAGCTGAGCCTAGGCGCGCGAGCAGATAACCGTCTCGGTGAGAAACACTACGGTTTTAGGGCTAGAAGAAACCTCAAACCTTGAATCCCTTTTCCTCTTAATTCACAGGAAGGCGTCTTGGTGCCAGACAAAAGCTTTCCTTAGCATCAGTTCTCAGCTTACCGTGCTCAGTTTCGGAAACAGTCATAACAGCCTCAACCTTAGTGCTGTAAGTCAGGGTCGTTTTTCTTCCTTTTTAACAATTATTTACCATTTGGGTAGGAGTTTCGTTTACAATGTATACTCCCAACACTACTGAACCTCACAAACCACCCAGTAAAGTGGGCAAGTTGTTGCCAATCCCGTTTAAGAAATGAGAAGAAAACTGGAGGGCGGGCGTGTAAATGCGCAAGGTCGTGTGTGTGTGTGTGTGTGTGTTAAACATGAGCCAAGAAGTGAAATATTTCATTCTTTTTGTCAACATGAATCTCTTTAGTTTGCTGATTATTGATGGATAATAACACCCTTCTGAATCCTTATTTCTCATTCTTTTTCCTTAACATGCTATTCTGTGTATATAAAAGATAATATGTAATCTATGTGTAGTTTATAAACCATGTAAGGAATATCTGTGGATGGGGGTGGGTGAAATAGGTGAAGGGGACAAAGAGACATAAAATTCCAATTATAAATTAGTCAAGGGGATGACAACAGCATAGGGAATATACTAACTATTGTTAATATCTTTGTATATTGACAGATGGTAACTACTTATCGTGGTGCACATTTAATAATGTAGATCATTATGGACCCTCTACCAATCCAAGAACTAGAATTTATCAATAATTTGCATAATAATTTACATGTTTTCTTATACCCCATCTATTTAACCTAAATTAAAAGAAATAAAACAATTGAGACTTTTAACCCATAAAATTGATTTTTTCACTGATGCTAATACAAATCTCACTTTTTTAAAAGTGAAATTTCTTCTAAGTATTTGTGTTGTGAATCTGTCACACAGCGAGGTAAACTGTTTTCTCTGTGGTGGCTCCATGATCCATGTTTTCCTAGGCTGCTCCCTGTGCCAACAACTTCCCTCCTAAGTTCTCTTTTTTCAATTTCAAAGCCGAAGGCTAGTGTGACAATATAAGTTTATGCTAGTATAATTGCACAGAAAAAAAAGGACCACGGTATTCTATCTTTTTAATAAAAATTCATGAGTTAGGAATGATGTTCAGGATTAAGAAAGGCATTTCATCAATGTTAATACTGGCTTATCAGTGCTTTTCTAAAAATGCACAAAGTTAAAGGGCTCTGGAAGGGTGGCAAAGTTCCTGCTGTGTAATTAATAACTGTGCACACACATACAAGGTGATCACAGTCATGTACAAATACCTGTGAAGGAAAAGATACCTTTTCCTAGTGGATGTTTATGAATGCTGGAATTATGAGTTGTTTTTTCTTTATAATTTTGAGTATTTTCCAGGTACTCTGCTACAAGCATGTATTATTTTTATAAATGAAAAAAAAGAAATGCATTAAGGAAATAAAAAACTTCTGCAAAGTAGGTATCGCATATCCCTTGTCTTTCCAAGGTAAAAATTGTGCCTGCTGGCCACTTGGTATTACGAGCATATTTCCCTAGGTTAAGGCATGGGCATGTGTGGGATAGTGAGATATGATAGACTTTACCAAAGACCAAGGGAGATTTCCTTCTCTTAGTCTTCTTCTAAAGACTAATTTGTCTTTAATGAAACAGTGGCTCTGGACATTCAGACAGAAACAAGCTTTTCAATAAATACCATTTACTTTCCATTTTCAATATTAATAAGTAATAATAAGATACTTAAAATGGGTTTCCCCCCTTTTCCAGTGAGTTTTTTTGTTTCAGAAGTCAGAGGGGTGATTTGTGCTTTAAAACCTAGACAATTGACAGTGATGACAGCCAGTTAAAAGGAAAATCCATTTGTTTTCTTATCAGGGGCAGTTGGAGGCTAGCTTTTCCTAGTCTCAAATACAAAAACAAAAAATATTGCAAAGTAGTAAGCATACATAATTTTTCTAGACAGAAAACAAGATGATTTTCCAAAATGAATGTTAGCTCTAACTTGCACAAATTACATTTGGGGATGAAATTATAAAGGTCTTAAGTTCCATGCTGTAGGAAAACCAGTGACAGTGTATCAAGCCCATCTTTTCTGAGGTAAAAGATGGCCACAATCTTGATCTGTAGTGTTGAGTTTTACCAAATCTCCTGTATCAAAGGGATATCAGACTCTAACTATCCCAGGCCACAAACCTATTTCCATCTGCCTTTCAATTATGCCTAAAATTCCAAAACTATAGAGTCTTATTTTTGAAAATTTAATACATTACTCAAATAAAAGATAACCTTGAGATGATGTTCTGAATATGTCAATGTATCCGTCATGCCTGAGTTTCCCTTATAGCTTCAACTTACCTAACCAAACTCTTTGCTCAGAGAAATAGCATTGGATTGTACTCCTGGAAGAGCTAGGCACCTGGCCAGCTACCTAGAAGCTGGCCTGGAATACAGGACACCCTGCCCTAGACAACAGAAGTTATTGGCTAAGCCAAGATTCTCTTGGAATCTGAATTGAGTAGGAACTTGACAGTTGCTATTGAAACACAATCAGAGGAATATGTCACTTTAATGACATAAGACAAGAATGAAGAATCATGAACTCCTGCTGCTCAACTCTCCACAGCTACCTTGAATCCAGAACTAAAGACCCATTCTTTAAATAAAGTATTATTTTCTTGAACTAACTTAGTTGGATTTCTCTTCCTTTCAGCTATATCAGACCTAACCAGAAGAGCAGTATATTAACATCTTAGTGTGAATTCATTAACTAGCTTATTTTTCTAGTTAAAAGTCAGCTGAAAGCTGTCTAATTCAGAATAGTGAAGTAGCTAGATTCAGAGGACATGTAAGTCAAGTCTGAGTAGGTGTCCCAGACAGCTAAGGGAACTATAGCACAGAAGCATTAGATGCCTAGAATGCTGTGATGATCTCCTAATGTGTCAACATAGCTAAGCTACAGTGCTCCAAATATATATAGAGAGTATACAGTCAAATGCTAATACAAGTGTTGCTATGAAGTCTTTTGTAGATTGCTTTAAGTCCATAATACTTGGCTTTAAGTCCATAATACTTGGCTTTAAGTAAAGGAGATTGTCCTAGATAATCTGGCTAAGTTTGATTCAATCCATTCAAGGCCAAAAGAGCAGACTTGAAGCCTCCCTGATGAAGAAGTCCACCAGTGGACAGCAACTTCAGTCTGTCCCCAAGAGTTCCAGCCTGTCATTACTGATGACCTACCCCACAGATTTGGGGCTTGCTTAGCCAGTGCCCACAATTGTTAAGCCCATTTCTTTGCAATAAATCTCTTAATATTTATCTCCTCTGGTCTGTTTCTCCAGTTGAACCCTGATTGCTATAAATGCCAAAGGTAAATTTCACCATTCATTCATTCAAAAAATATTTAATGAGGACCTATCATATACCAGACATTATTTTAGTTGTTGGGAATGTAATGTTGAACAAGACATTATCCTTATGGAGCTCAGATTCTTTAAGGCAGATTAAAAATCTGTGTGTGTGTGTGTGTGTGTGTGTGTGTGTAATTTCAGGTATTGTCAAATGCTATGAAAAAAAAAAAGCAGAGTATGGGCAGTATGGCCAAGAAAGGTGAGATCTCTGAGGGGATGACATTTGAGCAGATACCTAAATGAAGTAAAGAAATAAGAATTTGGGGGAAGAGTATTACAGAAATACCAGGTGTGAATGTATCAAGGTGGGAATGAACTTGGGTGTTCAAAGAATAGCAACACATTGGTGTGTCTAGGGTGGAGTAAGGGGGGAACCAATGGCATGAGATGGCCAGGTACCTGGGGTACCTGGCAATTCTACAGTGCTGAATAAATGAATGAATATTTAATGAAGGAATCTTCCAAACATTTCTGCTCTGTACTTCCTCTGTTAGCTAATAGAGAGAGACCTGACACATTTGCTGGATTCTCAATGATAGATGTACAACACAAGAGCAGGAAACACTGTCACTGATGATTCAGCTTGGGCTGGCTGTTGTCAATAGCTAAACTAAGAAACTGATAGGAGATATTGGAAGGTGGGATGTGAGGACCAGAAAAGTAGATTTGTGAAGGAGAGTAAGAGATGTTAGGCAGACTAGTGTCCTTGTGTCTGACAAGGGCTCTGTTGTAGGCAGGTACAAGAGTCATCCTAGATAAGTTGGCAATAATAACAATAGCTACAGTGCAAACCCAGCAGTTTTTGATGCCACTGAGAACTCAGAGACCTACTAGGCATAGTGTTTCCTTCTTAGTGGTGGGAGGTACAAGATACAGTAGTTTGTCTTTTACTTCGGAGAGGATATCCAGGCATGTTCCAGGCTACTATGTCCCTAAAACTGGTTCTCAGCTGGGAGTGACTTTGTTTCCCAGAGATACTTGGCAATGTCTAGAGACATTTTTTGGTTGTCACAACTCTACTTTTCCTAAAAGGCCCTCCTCCCTTAACCCCTTCTCATCCTGTACAACTGACCCAGTGTCACCCCACCCAGGAAATTTCACCCTAGGAGTAAGATATAGATAGCATGCTTTGATATTTCTGTCATGCTCCTAAATACCACAATCATCCCTGACTTCTCTAACCACTTTGTATTGTAATTGTTTCTGTATCTTTCTCCTGAACTGGACTATAATACCTCAAGCAACTTAAAGAGATTACTGGCATCTAGAGGCCAGGGATACTGCTCAAACTGCTCAACATCATGTGTTGTACAGGAAAGCTCCCCACAACAGAGAATTTTCTGGCGCAGAATGTACATAGTGCCACCATTGAGAAATCCTGCCCTAAAAATATCTAATGGAGCAGACCTTTAATTTTCATTAGGTTGATCTCCCACGCTCTGGAGTACATGTGTCTTTCCATCACATTACAATGGTAATGAACATCATTTCTTGGTCACCTGGTCTGATTAATTTGATTAACACAATGTCATCAATATGGTGGACTTAATATAATGTTTTGCTCTATGTTCAAATGCCCAGATAAGTTAAGACTATATGATGAATTACTGTGATAAACTTTATTATGGGAGAGTTAACCCACAGGTAAAACTTAAAATGTATACTGTTCTCCAGCCTGAGAACATACAGTTTTAAATCCTCATTAGTATTAGATGGAAAGCAACTCTTTCATCAGGTCAACACCTGCTCACCATGTACCCGAAGTCATGTTAATCTGCACCAGACACCACATCTGGCACAGCAACTGCAACTGGAGCTAGTACTTGGTTGAATTTGTCACAGTTCACTGTCAGCCTCCAGGATCTGCGTAACCTTTCTAAGAGCCAAACTTTAGTGTAGATATGATGGGAACCACCATCCTTTAATTAAGTCTCGCAGACACTAATCTCTGCCAAATTTCCCAGGATATGATAATGTTTTTCATTTACTATCTCAGCAGTGTGTGGGGGGAGCTATTCAGTAACCTTATCATTATATTCTTATATATAGGCCAAGGAACCAATATGGGAGTTTGGCCTACTTCTGAGTATGTTCTTTCCAATTATACATTTGGGAACTTAGGGAATCACACTAGGCACTATGAATCAGAACTGGACCAGGACTCCATTTATGACCCTATACACCCCCACTCTAACAGGAGCCATTATGACAATTTGGTTATCAATATCACCTTGAACAATGTATCCACAGCCTTTAAAATACCTGGTTATTCAACTTTTCCCAGTGGATAGTTACTAGAGCAAATGATAGGTGCTTTTGGAGAAGTACTAAGGGATTCATTAACACATACCTTACCATATTGTTATAGAGTCCACCTTCCTGAGGACCTAGCTTCTCGTTCAATCAAATGGTCTGAAATCAAATAGTTCTAGATCTGAAAACTAGTTCAGCTCTGGAAACTAGGCTTAATGCTAAGAGTAGTAGAGCTCCAAAAGTGGACAAAATATGCAACCTTAGCAAGTCTCTTACACAAAGTGAGGATTGCAATCCTAAGAAATAATAAGCCCTCCAGCTTTTACACTTAATCTTTAGTGATGAATCACTCTCAACCTTTCAGTGTCTTTCTATCAGTATCTTAATAGAAGTTATTAGTGTTTCACCTACCACCAGTAAGAGTGTCCTCATTGCCAGCCCAACCACACTGATCCAGATCTAAAAATCCCATTTTTGAGTCTGCTTTCTTGGCTCACAGGCTGAATTCTCTAAGAAGCGCACTCGAGATTTGCATGCAAGAGGTTTGTCATGGAATCCTCTCAGGATCAACACCTTTGGGTGACTGAAGGAATCAGAATTGGGTAGAAGTTGAATGGCCACTAAGTTGCAACAAAGGTCTCAACTGAATCTCTAGGAACTCTGGAGATGGGATGGCCCTTCAGAGTCATTCTAAACTAGGACAAGGGAGCTGGGCCTTTATACTTCTACATCAAGACTGGATGTGAGCTTGCCCAGGAAGAGGACATGACCTTGGGAGAGGCATCTCTCTTTTTACTACAAAAAATACCCAGAGAGGAATGCATCAGAGGGCTGTCACCATCAGAACTCCCAACAGCTCTGGTTACAAGAAGAGAAAGGAAGGAGTCTAGGCAGCCCACCACAGCATCTATTACAAGTGTACAAATTGTCTTCCATGAGATAATAATGATGGAGCCAGAGGATTACACTATCCCTTCTGTCCCCTAAGAATATAAGCCTCCTCCACACCAGTTAGGATGGTCAACATCAAAAAGACAAGGAACAACAAATATTGGCAAGGATGCAGAGCAAGGGGAACCCTCCTACACTGTTAGTGGGAATGTAAATTAGTTCAACTGTTGAGGAAAGCAATATGGAGGTTCCTCAAAACACTGAAAATAGAAATACCATTTGACCCAGGAATTCTACTCCTAGGAATTTACCCAAAGAAAACAAGATCCCAGATCAAAAAAGACATATGCACCCCTATGTTTATCGCAGCACTGTTTACAACAGCCAAGATATGGAAGCAACCTAAGTGTCCATCAGTAGATGAATGGATAAAGAAGATGTGGTACATATACACAATGGAATATTATTCAGCCATAAGAAGAAAACAAATCCTACCATTTGCAACAACATGGATGGAGCTAGAGGGTATTATGCTCAGTGAAATGAGCCAGGCAAAGAAAGACAAGTACCATATGATTTCACTCATTTGTGGAGTAAAACAACAAAGCAAAACTGAAGGAACAAAACAGCAGCAGACTCACAGACTCCAAGAAGGTACTAGCTGTTAGCAAAGGGGAGTGGTTGGGGAGGGTGGGTGGGGAGGGAGGGAGAAGGGGATTAAGGGAATTATGATTAGCACACATAATGTAGGGGGGTTCACGGGGAAGACAGTATAGCACAGAGAAGACAAGTAGTGACTCTATAGCATCTTACTATGCTGATGGACAGTGACTGCAATGGGGTGTGTGGGGGGGACTCAATAATATGGGTGAATGTAGTAACCACAATGTTGCTCATGTGAAACCTTGTAAGATTGTACATCAATGATACCTTAATTAAAAATTAAAAAAAAAGAATATAAGCCTCAAGGAAGTTTGGGCTTTTACAAAAAGGTGTGTAAAAAATGGTCTGAAACTCACAGAACCCAAGAACGGACTAATAGTTACCAAAGGGAAAGGGACTGGGGAGGATGGGTGGGAAGGGAGGGGCAAGGGGGAAGAAGGGACATTACGATTAGCAGATGTAATGT
Source organism: Smutsia gigantea (assembly GCA_032199065.1). NCBI lineage: Eukaryota > Metazoa > Chordata > Mammalia > Pholidota > Manidae > Smutsia > Smutsia gigantea. Next base: position 29,549 of record JAVSCE010003432.1, on the reverse strand, counting down.
TGGGGGGGCATGGGGAGGGCTGTACAGCCCAGAGAGGACAAGTAGTGACTCTATGGCATCTCACTACGCTGATGGACAGTGACTGTAATGGGGTTGGGGGGGGACCTGATGAAGGGGGTAGTGTAATCACCATAATATTACTCATTTAATTGTAGATTAATGATATCAAAATAAACTTATTAAAAAAATGGTCTGAAAGCAGTAGTGATGAGTAAGGGACACCATGGTTCTGCTCTCTTGACCCTGAAGCACATGTGTTAAGTACAAAGGTAGTACACGGGTTGCCAAATGCCCTTTCACAAAATTCTCAAAGAATATTTTCTTTCTTGGAATGTGATTCATCGAAAATAATTTTAAAGTCTCTTTTCTTTCTCCATGGTAACTTATCAATGGCTATGCCTCTCCAGGAGTCTCTACTTCATGGAAGTTGGCAGGGGCAGGAGGCTGGACGGAGCACATGCATGCACTCAGTTCTGAATGCTTCTTTCTCTCCAACTAATGCAGTGATTCTCAAACTTTAAGAGTACTCAGATCCCCCAAGGAGCTGCTTAAAAGTATAGGTTGTGAACCCAAACTTCCTTAGGTTTGAAGTGGAGCCCAAGAGCTGATAATTCATTACAGGTGGCCTATTACCATGCACTAAGAAGCACTGCATATCAAAGCCTTTTCTCCTCTATATTTGCATCCTGGGAGAAGGCAGACAGATCTCCAGTGTCTCATGGTCAGAAGAAATAAATGTACCCGAGTGTTCAACAGTATTATATTTGGCCTGTCACCACCAACGCCCACTGTTAGATAAAATGTGCCTACAGGTGAGAAAGAATGAGTAGCCTCCAAGACAGAGAGAGAGCACAGGATAGCTTCACAGGGAGCCAGGATTCACCCAGGGCAATTGTTCTCAACCCTCTAAAAGGCAATGCCTCCTTTACTCTCCTGAAATAAAACTCATAAAGAATATGACTTGATCACACAGATAATTTAGAAAAACATCAATACCTAAACTGTAATGTAAAAGAAATTAAATGTAAAAATGGTTATAATAAAAGCTGTATTGAGTAGGGAAGTTTACGAATCATATATTAGATATTCCAGAAGGCACAAAGGAAAGGTTTAAGGAGAAAATCAGGGGAGAGGAAGCACTGCGCTGTATAATAATGAGTATAAGGAGAGAATAATTATTAGAAGAGCTTTTAACGTAGTGGCAAGGATAACAAGCAAGGGTATCTTGCTATAAGGTTGTCAACATAAATGTTCCCAGAACTCCTCAGGTGTTGATAAAGCAGGGTTAAGTGGGCACTCAGGCTATAATCTTCTATAGCAAGGGACAGCAAACTCTGGCCCATGGGCCATATATGACAGCCACACTTTTTGTTGGTAGCAAAAATATATATAACCGAAAATTCAAGATGGCAGTGTGAGAGGTGAGATGGAGAGCTCCTCCCAAAACCAGAAACAGTACAAAAATATAGTTAATTAATACAACTAACCTTAAAACACCAACAAGAAAGAAGGCTGAACCAGACTGCAAACAGACCTCACCAACAGAGCAGACCTCAAGAAATAGGATAACGTAGGAAAGCCTTAATCTTGCTGGACCCAACCCCTTCCCCAACCCCAGCTCACAGGCACAAGGAAGAGAAATGGAGCCTGGGAGGGGATGGAAGACTGGGACTACTGAACACCTGGCCCTGGATATCTGCTTTGTGAAGAGAATCCTATAGTGTGTGGTGCTCTGGACGTTGGGGAGCTCGGATAGGCGGAGTGCTTGAGAAATTGACATTCTGGACATTTGTGGAGAGGGGGGATCCACACCTGGCTGCTCTGTGTCAGAGGAAGGGCAGGCAGTCTGAGAGGCTTCCTGGCAGTGACAGGGCTGCTGAAGGGGCAGAGGTTGCATGGAGCTTGCTGTGTGGGAGAAGGGAGAGCTGGACAAGGTTGTCTAGGCATGCTCTGCCCAGCTGGTTGGGAACTTTGGGGACCTTCAGGTGCTCCATCCCCCTAGCTGCCTACTCACCTCTGAGGCCCCCCACTATGACACACGGCCTGCCCAGCCTTCCTACTGGCCTGCAGGCACCTGCTCGCAAACCCGCAGTCACTGTGCAGGCCACAGGCCAGCCAGAGAGAGGCCCCACCTACAACAGCAGAGATGAAAACAAAGCACAGAGGTTTACACGTCTGTGCTTGGCCCACCAGCTCTGACACTGGAGACAGGCACCACAGAGAGGAATCAGAAAACAGATCTTCCCTCCCTCCAGGCACCAGCTCTGCTCCCCTACGACCCCAAACCTCACTCTAGAGGCTGAGCAGCTCCAGAGCCTGTTGTTTCTGCACACTAGTGGGCACCACACAGAAATATGAAATGAAAAAAGAACATGGTTCAGACCAAAATCTTACAAACCCAGAAAGGGGGCCAAATGAAACTTAACTCACCAATGTTCCTGTAAGAGAGTTCAAAATAAAAATTATAAACATGCTTACGGAGGTAAAGAAAAATATTCAAGAACTCAGGAATGAATGTAAGTTGGAGATTCAATCATTAAGAAATCCCATATCTGAAATGAAACATGCAATGGAGGAATTTAAAAGCAGATTAGATGTAGTAGAAGAGATGGTAAACAGAATAGAAATTAGAGAACAGGAATACAAAGAAGCTGAGGCACAAAAAGAAAAAAGGATCTCTAAAAATGAAAGAACATTAAGAGAACCGTGTGACCAATCCAAAGGCAAAAATATTCGCATTATATGGGTAACATAAGAAGAAGAGAGAGAAAAAGGGATAGAAAGTGTCATTGAGGAGGTAATTGCTGAAAACTTCCCCAATCTAGGGAAGGAAATAGCCTCTCAAGCCATGGAGGTGTACAGATCTCCCAACACAAGGGAGCCAAGGAAGACAACATCAAGACATATAATAATTAAATGGCAAAGATCAAGGATAAAGACAGACTTTTAAAAGCAGCTAGAGAGAGAAAAAAGATCACATATAAAAGAAAACCCATCAGGCTGTCATAAGACTTCTCAACAGAAACCTTACAGGCCAGAAGGGAGTGGCATGATATATTTAATGCAATGAAGCAGAAGGTCCTTGAACCAAGAATACTCTTCCTGGCAAGGTTATCATTTAAATTTGAAGGAGGGATTAAACAATTTTCAGATGAGCAAAAGCTGAGAGAATTTAACTCCTACAAACCACCTCTACAGGGCATTTTGGAGGGACTCCTATAGATGGAATAGATGGAAGTATTCCTAAGGCTAAACAGATGTCACCCAACGGAAGACAAAGAGTAAAGAATATGATTCATAACATACAAAGAATGGACGTGGAAGAAAAGGAAGAAGAAAAAAGAACCTTTAGTTTGTGTTTGTAATAGTATACGAAGTAAGTTAAGTTAGACTTTGAGATAGTAAGGGAATTGCCCTTGAAGCTTTGGTAAACACGAATCTAAAGCCTGCAATGGCAATAAGTACATACCTATCGATACTCAACCAAAATGTAAATGGTCTGAATGCACCAATCAAAAGACACAGAGTTACTGAATGGATAAAAAATCAAGACCCACCTATATGCTGCCTACAAGAGACTCACTTTAAACCCAAAGACATACATAGACTGAAAGTAAAGGGAAGGAAAAAGATATTTCATGCAACTAATAGGGAGAAAAAAGCAGGAGTTGCAGTACTTGTATGAGACAAAATAGATTTGAAAACAAAGAAAGTCACAAGAGACAAAGAAGGACATTACATAATGATAAAAGGGTCAGTCCAACAACAGGATATAACTGTTATAAATATCTATGCACCCAACACAGGATCACCTACATATGTGAAACAAATACTAACAATTAAAGGGGGAAATAGAATGCAATGCATTCATTTTAGGAGACTTCAACACACCACTCACTTCAAAGGACAGATCAACCAGACAGAAAATAAGACAGAGGCACTGAACAACATATTAGAACAGATGTACCTAACAGACATCTACAGAACACTCCATCCAAAAGCAACAGGATACACATTCTTCTCAAGTGCACATAGAATATTTTCAAGAATAGATCATATACTAGGCCACAAAAAGAACCTCAGTAAATTCAACAAAATTGAAATTGTACCAACTAGCTTCTCAGATCACAAAGGTATGAAACTAGAAATAAATTACACAAAGAAAACAAAAATCCCACAAATACATGGAGGCTTAATAACATGCTCCTAAATAATTAATCGATCAATGACCAAATAAAAACAGAGATCAAGCAATATATGGAGACAAATAACAACAACAATTCAACACCACAAAATCTGTGGGATGCAGCGAAGGCCGTGCTAAGAGAGAAATATATTGCAACACAGACCTACCTCAGGAAAGAAGAACAATCCCAAATGAACAATCTAAACTCACAATTAATGAAACTAGAAAAAGAAGAACAAAAGAGGCCCAAAGTCAGAAGAAGGAGAGACATAATAAAGATTAAAGCAGAAATAAATAAAATCGAGAAAAATAAAACAATAGAAAGAATCAATGAAAGCAGGAGCTGGTTCTTTGAGAAAATAAAATAGATAAACCCCTAGCCGGACTTATCAAGAAAAAAAGAGAGTCTACACACAAAAACATAATCAGAAATGAGAAAGGAAAAATCACTACGGACACCACAGAAATACAAAAAATTATCAGGGAATACTATGAAAAACTATATTGTAACAAACTGGATAACCTAGAAGAAATGGACAACTTTCTAGGAAAATACAACCTTCCAAGGCTAACCCAGAAAGAAACCGAAAATCTGAATAGACCAATTACCAGCAAAGAAATTGAACCATAATCCAAAAACTACCTAAGAACAAAAGCCTGGACAGATGGTTTCACTGCTGAATTTTATCAAACATTTAGTGAAGACCTAATACCCATCCTCCTTAAAGTTTTCCAAAAAGTAGAAGAGGAGGAAATACTCCCAAACTCATTCTACGAGGCTAACATCACTCTAATACCAAAACCAGGCAAAGACACAAGAAAAGAAAATTACAGACCAATATCCCTGATGAACATAGATGCAAAAATACTCAACAAAATATTAGCAAACCAAATTCAAAAATACATCAAAAAGATCATCCATCATGATCAAGTGGGATTCATCCCAGGGATGCAAGGATGGTACAACATTCGAAAATCCATCAACATCATCCGCTACATCAACAAAAAGAAGGACAAAAACCACATCATCATCTCCATAGATGCTGAAAAAGCATTCAACAAATATTCAACATCCATTCATGATAAAAACTCTCAACAAAATAGGTATAGAGGGTAAGTACCTCAACATAATAAAGGCCATATATGACAAACCCACAGCCAACATTATACTTACCAGCAAGAAGCTGAAAGCTTTTCCTTTAAGATCGGGAACAAGACAAGGATGCCCACTCTCCCCACTTTTACTGAACATAGTTCTGGAGGTCCTAGACACCGCAATCAGACAACACAAAGAAATGAAAGGAATCCAGATTGGCAAGGAAGAAGTTAAACTGTCCCTGTTTGCAGATGATGTGACATTGTACATAAAAACCCCTAAAGAATCTACTCCAAAACTACTAGATCTAATATCTGAATTCAGCACAGTTACGGGATACAAAATTAATACACAGAAATCTGTTGCATTCCTATATACTAATGATGAACTAACGGAAAGAGAAATCAGGAAAACAATTCCATTCACAATCGCATCCAAATGAATAAAATACCTAGGAATAAGCCTAACAAAGGAAGTGAAAACTATACCCTGAAAATTAGAAGACACTCTTAAGAGATATTAAAGAGGACACTAATAAATGGAAATTCATCCCATGCTCTTGGCTACAAAGAATTAATATTGTCAACATGGCCATCATGCCTAAAGCAATCTACAGATTCAATGCAATCCCTATCAAAATACCTAGAGCATTCTTTAATGAACTAGAGCAAATAGTTCTAAAATTCATATGGAAGCACAAAATATCCCAAATATCCAAAGGAATCCTGAGAGGAAGAATAAAGCAGGGGGGATTACGCTCCCTGACTTCAAGCTCTACTACAAAGCCACAGTAATCAAGACAATTTGGTACTGGCACAAGAACAGACCCATAGACCCACTGGAACAGAATAGAGAGCCCAGATATAAACCCAAGCATATATGTTCAATTAATATATGATAAGGAGCCATGGATATACAATGGGAAAATGAAAGACTCCTCAACAGCTGGTGTTGGCAAATCTGTACAGCTACATGTAAGAGAATGAAACTGGATTGCTGTCTAACCCCATACACAAAAGCAAACTCAAAATGGATCAAAGACCTGAATGTAAGTCATGAAACCATAAAACTCTTAGAAAAAAATGTAGGCAAAAATCTCTTGGACATAAACATGAGCAACTTCTTCATGAACGTATCTCCCCAGGCAAGGGAAACAAAAGCAAAAATGAACAAGTGGGACTATATCAAGCTGAAAAGCTTCTGTACAGCAAAGGATACCATCAGTCAAACAAAAAGACATCCTACAGTATGGGAGAATATATTCATAAATGACATATCTGATAAGGAGTTGATAGCCAAATTATATAAAGAGCTCACGCACCTCAACAAACAAAATGCAAATAAGCTAATTAAAAAATGGGCAGAGGAGCTGAACAGACACCTCTCCAAAGAAGAAATTCAGATGGCCAACAGGCACATGAAAACATGCTCCACATCACTAGTCATCAGAGAATTGCTAATTAAAACCACAATGAGATATCACCTCACACCAGTTAGGATAGCCGCCATCCAAAAGACAAAGAACAATAAATGTTGGCGAAGATGTGGAGAAAGGGGAACCCTCCTACACTGCTGGTGGGAATGTAAATTAGTACAACTATTGTGGAAAGCAGTATGGACGTTCCTCAAAAAACTCAAAATAGAAATGCCATCTGACCCAGGAATTCCACTCCTAGGAATTTACCCTAAGAATGCAGCAGCCCAGTTTGAAAAAGACATATGCACCCCTAAGTTTATCACCGCAGTATTTACAATAGCCAAGAAATGGAAGCAACCTAAGTGTCCATCAGTAGATGAATGGATAAAGAAGAGGTGGTACATATACACAATGGAATATTATTCAGCCATAAGAAGAAAACAAATCCTTCCATTTGCAACAACATGGATGGAGCTAGAGGGTATTATGCTCAGTGAAATAAGCCAGGCAGAGAAAGACAAGTATCAAATGATTTCACTCTTCCGTGGAGTATAAGAACAAAGAAAAAACTGAAGGAACAAAACAGCAGCAGACTCACAGAACCCAAGAATGGACTAACAGTTACCAAAGGGAAAGGGACTGGGGAAGAGGGGTGGGAAGGGAGGGATAAGGGGGAAAAAGGGCTATTACAATTAGCACACATAATGTAGCTGTAGTGGGGGTGGGGTGGGGGAATATGGGGAAGGCAGTATAACACAGAGAAGACAAGTAATGATTGTACACCATCCTACTACACTGATGGACAGTGACTGCAGTGGGGTATGTGGTGGGGATTTCATAATAGTGGGAGTTTAGTAACCATAATATTCCTCATGTTAGTGTATATTAATAATAGCAAAATAAAAAAAAGGAAAAAAATTAATACACAGAAATGTTGCATTATTATATACTAACAATGAACAGAAAGAGAAATCAGGCAAACAATTCCATTTACAATTGTATCAAAAAGAATAAAATACCTAGGAATAAACTTATCCAAGGAGATGAAAGATCTACATTCTGAAAACTACAAGACACTCATGAGAGAAATTAAAGAAGACACCAAAAAATGGAAATCTATCCCATGCTCATGGGTAGGAAGAATTAATATTGCAAAAATGGCCATCCTGCCCAAATCAATTTACAGATTCTATGCAATCCCTATCAAAATACCAACAGCATTCTTCAATGAACTAGCAAAATTCATGTGGAACCACAAAAGACCCCAAATAGCCAAAGTAAGAATAAAGCTGGGGGGATTATGCTCCCTGCCTTCAAGCTCTACTACAAAGACATAGTAATCAAGACAATTTGGTACTGGCATAAGAACAGACCCATAGATCAATGGAACAGCATACAGAGCCCAGATATAAACACATACATATATGGTCAATTAATATACTATAAAGGAGTCATGAATATACAATGGAGAAAAGACAGCCTCTTCAACAACTGGTGTTGGCAAATCTGTACAGCTACATGTAAGAGAATGAAGATGGATTATTGTCTAACTCCGTACACAAATGTAAACTCCAAATGGATCAAACACCTGAAAATAAGTCATGAAACTCTTAGAAGAAAACATAGGCAAAAATCTCTTGAACATAAGCATGAGCAACTTTTTCCCAGACATATCTCCTCGGGCAAGGGAATCCAAAAAAAAAATGAACAAGTGAGACTACATCAAATAAAAATAGCTTCTGTACAGCAAAGGACACCATCAGCAGAACAAAAAGGCATCCTATAGTATCAGAGAATATATTTGTAAATGACTCATCTGACAAGGGATTAACCAAAATATATTAAGAACTCATACGCCTCAACACCCAAAAAACAAATAACCCAATTAAAAAATGGGTAGAGAACCTGAACAGACACTTCTCGAGCGAAGAAATACAAATGGCCAATAGGCACATGAAAAGATGCTCCACATCACTAATCATCAGGGAAATGCAATTTAAAACCACAGTGAGATATTACCTCAAACCAGTTAGAATGGCCACTATCCAAAAGACAAGAAACAAATGCTGGAAGGAATCAGAGAAACAGAAACCCTCCTACACTATTGGTGGGAATGTAAATTGGTGCATCTGCTGTGAAAAGCAGTATGGAGGTTCCTAAAAAAACTAAAAATAAAATACCATTCTTTCCAGTACTTCCACTCCTAGAAATTTACCCGAAGAAAACAAAATCCCTGATTTTAAGAAATATATGCATCCCTATGTTTATCGCCCCACTATTTGCAATAGCCAAGATATGGAAGCAACCTAAGTATCCCTCAACAGATGAATGGATAAAGAAGATGTGGTACATATATACAATGGAATAGTATTCAGCCATAAAAGGAAAATAAATCCTGCCATTTGCAACAACATGGATGGATCTAGAGGGTATTATGCTCCGTGAAATAAGCAGATGGAGAAAGACAAATACCATATTATTTTACTTATTTGTGGAATATAACAACAAAGAAAACAGAAGGAACAAAAATGCAGTAGACACATAGACACTGAGAAGTGACTAGTGGTTACCAAGGGGGAGGGGTTGGTGCGGGTGCAGGTTGGAGCAGTTGGGGGGAAGGGAGAAGGGGACAATAATTTGCAAGAATTCATAAGTTGATCACAGGGACTCTTGAACCACTGTGACGTATATTTGAAACCAACATAAGATTGTATATTAATGATACTTTAATAAAATATATATATTTATACATCTATGTATGTCATAGCAAAAAAAAAAAGCAAGCATACTCATCCAGAAATCTGATTTCTCTGAGATGAGTTAATACAGAAATGGATGCTCATACAGGAAAAAATATCCTGCTAAGAGACCACAATTACCACAGAACACAGTATATCAAATATGCATATAAAGGACACACTTTCAAAGAATTTTGAAAATTTTGCAAGCCCTTTATAGTTATCTACACAGGTAAAACTGAAAAAAAAACCAATTTGTATTCAGATGCTAAAGTTAACCAATTTAAAAGTTTATTTACTGTTGATTAAGTTCTCTAAAGCTGTATTTCGGTTTATGTTTTAGTTTGGGAGTTCTTTATTTTCTTCAACATGATGTTTCTGCATTCATCTCTTCTTAAATTAGAGACCATATAACTTACTTCTTAGAAAGTCAAGTCTTAAATGTAAGACCAAGAATTGTAATCAAGCAGTAAAACATTCTCTGAATGTAGACCATGATCTCAAGTTCTTCTCTTTCTTTCCCCAAGAGTGGAAAATGGACTTTCACATAAAACATGTTAATTTAATTTTAACTTAATTTTTAAATTAATGGTTTAGCAGTAACAGAATGCAATGCAAAGAATAGATCAAGTTATATAATTATATTTTAATTAATTAAATCTAGGGTTGTCTACCAAATTGTAATTTATTAAATATATTGTTTTCTCTTAAATAAAAATGTTAATCAGCAAGGAATCATCTTGCAACTATGCAACCTTTTTAAAAATGTGAATTACCAATTTAAGTACTGCCAGCTACAATAACTTTTTAACGGGTATTTTTGGTTTTTTTCATGTAATTATTTATTGTGCTTTGCATCTCCAGGCAGTTTTCCCACATTTGGGTAAAATGTTTATCAGCTTGTAAACTCAGTAACTTAAGAAAAGGGTAAAATAAAATATTCTTGAGTGGGGAAAAAAAAGCCAAAGAAATTAAAAAGTGGCAGAAATCTATAGGAATAAAGTAAGAAAGGCTAAACTCTCAATGACCTGAGGCTTACGATGAAATGCTAAGGGAAGTAAAAAGGTTTTTGTTTGGAGCAAAAATAATGAAACTACTTCTGTTACTTGAGGTAGATGGTTCAATTAACAGAAAATAAAATGCACTCCCCAATTCATTTGGTTCTTTTCTATTAAAAATAACCCAAAACAAAAATTAAATGAAAGGGGAAAAAATGAGTGAAAGGGAAATGGGCTTAGTTCAAATGAAGTGAGCTGACAGTAAGGGTAACAGCTTTAAGTGAGAGCAGGTATCCTTGCCTAAACCAACCATATTCCAGGTGCCAATGGAACTTGCTAAAAAGCAATGTAGATAACAAAAGCACTTTTAAGAGCAATCTAAACAAAATGTAGTACTTGTGAAAGACACAAGATCTGAAAGACCTGAAACCCATATTACATGCAAAAGGACTGAAGAAATAATGTTTCACACCAAAAAGAGAAGACAGGAAAATAGATACTATGTCTCAGATTTCAAAAATGGTAATCCTAGTATAAAATATTTTGCTTGTTGTCTTCATATATTATAGAAATATCACAAAAAACCCAGTATTTCAACTGCTTTATAGTCCAGTGCTGGGAGAAAGATATATAGAAACAATTACAACACAAATTGGCTAAAGTAGTTAGAGAGAGAGATGTTTGTGGTATTTTAAAACTGTACAGAAATACCAAACCATGCTATCTATAGCCATATTTAATTCCTAGGGTGAGACTTCCTGGGTGGAGTGACACGGGGTCAGGTCACAGAATGAGGAGTTATCCAGGTGAAAGGGAATAGAGGAGAAACAGGTGGGAATAGGATGGAGGAATCTCTAGGAAAAGAGGACATGCAGGCCACAATATATATATCTATAGACGATCTAGAGGCAGTTCTAGGTAGCTAGATGCCAGTGTGTGGCAGGGAGTAGCAAAAGGTAAATTCTAGGATTGGGTAAGGCTGAGCATATAGCCAGGAAGAGTAAATTTTCTTGATAAATTCTGAGCGCCCTTAACTAAAATGTGGAGAGCGGTTGGGACAGAAGGAGCAAGAGTACAGGACAGGACTGATTGTGTTTTTGTGCCTAGTCTCCATCTAAGGACTGAACCGGGCCTGACTCTGAAAGAAACCTTGAAAATTTTCTTAAATTCCAGGAACAAGTATCTCAGGAATGCAGGGAGGTCTTATCTCAAGGCCAGCCACCTGGACCAGATGTCCCCAGGTGTATGTGACTTAAGTATTGGATTAATGTCAGATTGAATTGATCTGTGGGCAATTCTTAAGTGATTGGATTGAGGTCCTTGAGAAGGGTGTGTGAATCTAATCTGTAGGCAATTCATGTGTATATAAGTCATGCCAGAATAAAGCTTCTTTGCACTCTGCACCAGACAGTTTGCCCTCCTGTCGTCTTGTATATACAGCCTGACGCCCCCACTCAGGAACTGTTCGACTCCTGCTGGCAGGCCCCGGCACTAAAACTTTGTGGATCTGGAAAGCTGAGAAGAGCCCCTAAACTATGCTGTCATCCTTTGTGACCCTTCCTAGGTAGTCAATTATCCTCTTTTCTCTTGCTCAAATTTCTAGTTTTAATCCACTCTAATTGAACTGTTTTTTTTTTAAGTTCCAGTAGTTAAGTATTACAAGGTTGCTACTACATTTTTCAAGTTGTCATATAGTACAAAAAAGCACTCTGACTGAAACAAAACAAGGGTGGCTGGCTGTGCTCGTTTTCAGTTCGTGCGAGCTTCTTAACATTCCTAAACCTGTTCTCAAAGGCCTCAGCAAGCATGTGCTGAAGGACTGAATCAAGGTCTCATTGTACCACCTCAGATGCACCAATATGAACCAGTGCTTCCACCTCAGAAATCTGAGTCCTCACTTTTTTCTGGGAATAGTGGGTATGTCTCCTCCACACTGCTTAAGCACTAGCACCAACCAAGCGGTGTCCTCTTCTCAGAGATCTAGGCATTTCAGGACCCCTCCACCAAGTTTCTAAGTTCCAATAACCCCAGCTTCTTCCTTGGTCCCCCAGCCTTAGAGGCATATGCAGAAGAGGTGTGCCCTGGTATCCTTTGAAAGACCTGCTTATAAAGTTGGCCCTTGGCTGGCATTTGGGGTTTCACATGAGCTCCCACAATTCTCAGAACTGATAAGACCATCTCACTGTGCCTAAACTGTGCAAGCAATGTTTTATGTTGAACATCAGCTTTCCCTGTGGAGCCTGGAATGTGGGTGCATGCCAAATAAAGGGTGCTTATGTGATCTGGCACTGATTCTCTAATGAGCTTATCTGGTTAGCAGCATTTCACATATGTTGTCAGAACTTGTCAGAAGAATTAAGTATGTCCTGTGTGACTCTACAACTTCACTGGGAAAGGACCCTTGGAAATTTGTACCTGGTTTCCCTTAGACATCCTACAATGCTCCTTTCCTTTTCTGAATTTGCTTTATATCCTTTTGCTGTAATAAATCATAACTGAGTACAACTATATTTCGAGTCCTGTGAGTCCTCTCGGCAAATCATCGAACCTACAGGTGGTCTTGGGGCTATGGGGGTGGAGCCTACTTCTTGCAGTTACTATTGGGTTTTTTTTTATCTGTGTCCCCTTTTTGTCACTGTAGTTATTCAATCCCTGTTTAACATCCTTATATCAAATTTGGTTTAAAATAACACGTAATTTTCCTGACTGACATAGCCAGTCAATAAAGGCAAACTGTCTGATTAATCCCCTTTGATAGTTCGATTTTTATCAGAAACTAACACCTGTAACAGCACCAATCTCTTAAAACTCACTTCCTGATTCAGCCAAGGAAGGCGTTCTTTCAACCAAACATTTCACAACTTAAATCCCTGTAGGAAACCATTGAGCATGCTGGGAAGATTATTTTATTGAGCAAAAAGGTGCCAGTAATGAGGTTATGTTAACTTTAGAAACTTGCTTTATTTCAGGAAAAAATATATAACTGGTGTTTAGGAAAAGGTCTTGTTCTGTGGTTAAAACTCACCCCACATTTGTTTTGACTAGAGGATTGATTAAAAACACTACTAACACAACCTCATAGCCATCTCTATTTACCTGAAACCTTTCTGGTTCTGTTTAGTCTATACTTGAAGTTCTGAAGTGAGGAAAAAGGTCACCAAAGTATGATTGTAGATGGAAGTCAATCAGGAGGACTTCATTTGGAAAGATCACATGAAAAGAAAGAAATTATATATATACATATATAATTGTTTTTATTATAGATTTCAAACATCTATAAAAATTAGACATAACACTATTATAAACTCCCCGTGTTCCCAACATCTAGATCAAAAATTATCAACAAGTAATTTTGTTTCATCCACTCTATTCCTCCACCCCAACTGGATTATTTTAAAGCAAATCACAGACACCATATTTCACCTATAAAATCTTCAGTATCAACCGCTTCTGAAAAGCAGAGATTTCGGAAGAATTTCTCAGTCTTTTCATTGCCTTTTTATATTTACTTTGTTCCAAGCAAAATCCAAATAATGCCTCTTTTATATCCACAACAGTGTCTCACTTTCTCTTTATTTATTTAAAATTTATTTAAGAAATCGAGTCATTTGTCCTATAGAATTTACCATATTCTGTATTTGGCAGATTGTATCCCCTTGGTGTCAATTAACATGTTCTTCTGTTCCCTGTGTAAAGTGGTATATCTAAAAGTTAGACCAAATTTATTTGATTATTTTGGAAGGAATAGCTAATATGTGTTAGTGTGTCAAAACATATTTTTGACAGCATAATTGGTCTAGACTCTAAGACACTGCCTCCCACAGATATCTGCCGGGGTTTTTTGCTATTATTAATATACAATTACATGAGCAACATTAGTTACTAGACACCCCCTATTATCAAGTCCAAACCACATACCCCATTGCAGTCACTGTCCTTCAGCGTAGTAAGATGTTATAGAATCACTACTTGTCTTCTCTGTGTTATACTGCCTTCCCCGTATCCCCCCACCACACCCCCACCCCAGCTACATTATGTGTGCTAATTGTAATGCCCCTTTTCCCCCCTTATCCCTCCTATCCCACCCATCTTCCCCAGTCCCTTTCCCTTTGGTAACTCTTAGTCCATTCTTGGGTTCTGTGAGTCTGCTGCTGTTTTGTTCCTTCAGTTTTTTCTTTGTTCTTATACTCCACATATGAGTGAAATCATTTGGTACTTGTCTTTCTCTGCCTGGCTTACTTCACTGAGCATAATACCCTCTAGCTCCATCCATGTTGTTGCAAATGGTAAGTACGATTTGTTTTCTTCTTATGGCTGAATAATATTCCACTGTGTATATATACCACATCTTCTTTATTCATTCATCTACTGATGGACACTTAGGTTGCTTCCATTTCTTGGCTATTGTAAACAGTGCTGCGATAAACATAGGGGTGCATATGTCTTTTTCAAACTGGGCTGCTGCATTCTTAGGGTAAATTCCTAGGAATGGAATTCCTGGGTCAAATGGTATTTCTCTGTTTGAAGAACGTCCATACTGCTTTCCACAATGGTTGTACTAATTTCCATTCCCACCAGCAGTGTAGGAGGGTTCCCCTTTCTCCACATCCTCGCCAACATTTGTTGTTGCTTGTCTTTTGGATGGCGGCCTTCCTAAGTGGTGTGAGGTGATATCTCATTGTGGTTTTAATTTGCATTTCTCTGATGACTAGTGACGTGAAGTATCTTTTCATGTGCCTTTTCGCCATCTGAATTTCTTCTTTGGAGAAGTGTCTGTTCAGCTCCTCTGCCCATTTTTTAATTGGCTTATTTGCTTTTTGTTTGTTGAGTTGTTGATGAGGCTGTCATTTCCCCACTGTATATCTATATGCTCTTTATATAATTTGCATGTCAACCCCTTATCGGATATGTTATTTATGAATATATTCTCCCATACTGTAGGATATCTTTTTTGTTCTACTGATGGTATCCCTTGCTGTACAGAAGCTTTTTAGTTTGATATAGTCCCATTCGTTCATTTTTGCTTTTGTGTGCCTTGCCTGGGGAGACATGTTCATGAAGAAGTTGCTCATGTTTTTGTCCAAGAGATTTTTGCCTGTTTTTTTCTAAGAGTTTTATGGTTACATGACTTACATTCAGGTCGTTGATCCATTTTTAGTTTAATTTTGTGTATGGGGTTAGGCAGTAATCCAGTTTCATTCTCTTACATGTAGCTGTCCAGTTTTGCCAACACCAGCTGTTGAAGAGTCTTTCATTTCCCCATTGTATATCCATGGCTCCTTTATTATATATTAATTGACCATATATGCTTGGGTTGATATCTGGGCTCTCTATTCTGTTCCACTGGTCTACGGGTCTGTTCTTGTGCCAGTACCAAATTGTCTTGATTACTGTAGCTTTGTAGTAGAGCTTGAAGTCAGGGAGCGTAATCCCCCCTGCTTTATTCTTCCTTCTCAGGATTGCTTTGGCTATACGGGGTCTTTTGTGGTTCCACATGAATTTTAGAACTATTTGCTCTAGTTCATTGAAGAATGCTGTTGGCACTTTGATAGGGATTTCATTGAATCTGTAGACTGCTTTAGGCAGGATGGCCATTTTGACAATATTAATTCTTCATAGCCAAGAGCATGGGATGAATTTCCATTTATTAGTGTCCTCTTTAATTTCTCTTAAGAGTGTCTTGTAGTTTTCAGGGTATAGGTCTTTCACTTCTTTGGTTAGGTTTGTTCCTAGGTATTTTATTCTTTTTGATGCAATTGTGAATGGAATTGTTTTCCTGATTTCGCTTTCTGCTAGTTCATCGTTAGAGAATAGGAATGCAACAGATTTCTGTGTATGAGTTTTGTATCCTGCAACTTTGCTGAATTCAGATATTAGATGTAATAGTTTTGGAGTGGATTCTTTATATCTGCTGAGTTTTAATTTACTACCAATTTGTTCATATTACATAGACAGACATTTTTTTATTAAGGTGTCATTGATATACACTCTTATGAAGATTTCACATGAAAAAACAATGTGGTTACTACATTCACCAATATTATCGTGTCCCCCCATACCCCACTACAGTCACTGCCCATCAGTATAGTACGATGCCACAGAGTCACTATTTGCCTTCTCTGTGCTACACTGTCTTCCCCATGATTCCCCCCACACCATGTGTGCCAATCACAATACTCCTCAATCCCTTTCTCCTTCCCTCCCTACAGTCCCTCCCCAACCCTCCCCTTTGATAACCACTAGTCCCCTCTTGGAGTCTGTGAGTTTGCTGCTTTGTTCCTTCCGTTTTGCTTCATTGTTATACTCTAAAAATGAGGGAAATCATTTGGTACTTGTCTTTTTCCACCTGGCTTATTTCACTGAGCATAATATCCTCCAGCTCCATTCATGTTCTTGCAAATGGTAGGATCTGTTTCTTTCTTATGGCTGAATAGTATTCCATTGTGTATATGTACCACCTCTTCTTTATTCATTCATCTACTGAGGGACACTTAGGTTGCTTCCATATCTTGGCTATTGTAAATACTGCTGCGATAAACATAGGGGTGCATATGTCTTTTTGAATCTGAGAAGTTGTATTCTTTGGGTAAATTCCAAGGAGTGGGATTCCCGGGTCAAATGGTATTTGTATTTTTAGTTTTTTGAGGAACCTCCATATTGCTTTCCACAATGGTTGAAGTAGCTTACATTCCTACCAGCAGTGTAGGAGGGTTCCTCTTTCTCTGCATCCTTCCCAGCATTTGTTGTTCTTAGTCTTTTGGCTGCTGGCCATCCTTACTGGTGTGAGGTGATATCTCATTGTGGTTTTAATTTGCATTTCCCTGATGATTAGTGATGTGGAGCATCTTTTCATGTGTCTGTTGGCCATCTGAATTTCTTCTTTGGAAATTGTCTCTTCATATCCTCTGCCCTTTTTTTTAATCAGGTTAATTGCTTTTTGAGTGTTGAGGCATGTGAGTTCTTTATATATTTTGGATGTTAACCCCTTGTCAGATATGTCATTTACAAATATATTCTCCCATACTGTAGGATGCCTTTTGTTCGTTGACAGTGTCCTTTGTTGTACAGTTTTTTAGTCGGATGTAGTCGCTATGTTCATTTTTGCTGTTGTTTCCCTTGCTCGAGGAGATGTGTTCAGGAAGTTGCTCATGCTTATATTCAGGAGATTTTTGCCTATGCTGTCTTCTAAGAGTTTTATGGTTTCAGGACTTACATTCAGGCCTTTGATCCATTTCTAGTTTACTTCTGTGTATGAGGTTAAACAATAATCCACTTTCATTCTCTTGCATGTAGCTGTCCAGTTTTGCCAACACCAGTTTTTGAAGAGGCTGTCATTTCCCCACTGTATATCTATGGCTCCTTTACCGTATATTAATTGACCATATATGCTTGGGTTTATATCAGCGCTCTCTATTCTGTTCCATTGGTCTATGTGTCTGTTCTTGTGCCAGTACCAAATTGTCTTGATTACTGTGTCTTTGTAGTTGAGCTTGAAGTCAGGGAGCATAATCCCCTCAGCTTATTATTTCTTCTCAGCATTGCTTTGGCTATTTGGGGTTTTTTGTGGTTCTTTATGAATTTTAGAACTATTTTCTCTAGTTCGTTGACATACAGACTTTAAACCCCCAATTTATGGAAGCACTGTTATTTACTGAAACTGAACCAGAGTTTATTATCACTTTTAAGCATATGACGTATTATTATTTTGTTTGCTGAGAAGTCAAATGATACAGTATCGTCTATTAGGAAGTTTCCTTTATTTGCCCTAAATATCAGAAGGCAGCATATTAAGTACATAAATAAATCATATATTGTTCTGAAAAATACGTTTAACATACTTTCTAGTTAACAATACCAGTAGTTTGAAATAGAACTTAGTAGGGGTAGCAGTGTAATGCTTATATTTTGTAGTTAACTGGTAACCACTAGTTTTTTTAGCAGAAGAGTAATAATATAAAGTGTTTTCAAGGAAGACATTACTAGAAATATTTAAGATTTAAGGCAAAAAGAGCAGGGATTGTGTACATGGAGGTAATCTGATATAGAATTGTCTGAATGCAGCTACAGAACCACCTCAATCAACAAGTACATCCTGTGTTGTACTGAAGTGTTTGACAAACTTTGTAGCTGGTGATTTCAACTCACTTTACAAAGCATTGATTAAGGATAACTGCAATGAACAAAGCAAGAGTAGAAAAAAAAATCATACGTACACACAGCAGCTGAGTTATTTCTGTAAATGTAAATCAGAATGAGTCACTATTCTGCCCTCAACCTTGAATACCTCCCCTTCACTTAGAATAAAATCCAAAAGTTGATACAGTGGCCTCTGAGGCACTATGATAAAGCCCTCACTACCTCTGATCTCATTTCCTACCACTCTCTTCCTCAGTTGCTGTGATCCAAAGCCCTTGCTCTTCACAAAACAGCCCAAGACTGTTACTGTCTAGGGTCTTTGCACTTGTTCACTCCACCTGAAGTTACTTTCCCCCCAAACATTGAATTGTTCACTTCCTTACTTCATTTAGGCCTTTGTTCATTGAGTCTTTGATCACCCCCTCAAAGGCCTACCTAAGGTGGTATATAAAATAGCACCTCTCCATATTTTTACTCTACTTTTTTTTCTACAGCATGTGATTATCTGACATTGTATTATATACTGATAGATTTCCCTCAGTAGAATATACACTCTATGGTGGTAAAGACTTTTGTTCACTTATCCAGCACCTAAAAAGGCAAAGAGTAGGTGCCGAATATTTGTTGACTCCACTTAATCTACTATCTAATTTACTCAAAACTGCATGTGGTAGGTAATACTGCTATCCTCACTTTACAACTGACAAGAAACTATGACATACAAAGGTTAAGTAAGGACCTGAGAAGAAAGGGAAGGGAAAAATTGCCAGAACTTGATGACTGATTCCCGAAATACTGGATCAGAGCAAAGCTGTCTATTCTCTGTAGCATATAGGAAACCCAAGCCATACACGAACAATCAAAATGTTGGCCACGCAAGGAGGCAGATAGAACCGAGTCTCCTTCCCAAGGACTGGGCCTTACGTCGCCCTCACAACCACCTCAAGGGATAAACAGGCAGGTATTGTACTAGACAATCATTAACAGCAGGACTGACGGCCAACCTTCGCAGCCAGGAGGGATGGTGGGTCCCACACAGGACTCACCGGTTTGCACGGGTACAGCACTAACACCCAGAACCTCTCTGGCTGCCTCCTGCCCCGGGGCTGGACTCATGTGCCGGGCCTCGCGACCGGAAAGAGAACGGCAACCGTCGGCGAAGCGGGAGAAGAGCTCCAGCGCGGGAGGTCGGTAAACCGCCGCCGTCGGTTTGACGTAAGGCGCCAGAGGGCGCGGCGGCAACAGGAGACCGGCCAGGGACTAGGTGGCGCCAGGCAGCCCTGAGATTCCCCTGATTGGCTGCAGGACGACCACAGCGTTTACCAAACGACCCTACGGCAGTATAAGGGTGCGTCACGCTTTGCGCCATCAGGGCGGGAAGATGGGAGTGTCTGGCTGAGAGAGACCAGCCGATTGGCTGGAAAGCCCAACGCCGGGAGGCTTGTCCTGGCCGGTGAGGGTGGTGACCTCGGTCTGGTCCGGAGGTAGCTACCGGCTTCGTGGGAACGACCATGGCAGCTCGCACGGGCCTGAGAAAGGTGGTCTCGGGATGCTATCCGAAGTCGGCGGCGGCGGCTGGAGCCCTGGCTCCGGCGCAGGGGACTGCGCGGAACGTCAGGTAATAATACGGACGCCGCGACGAGGGTAGTTTTACGCCCTGGCCTGCTGATACGGGGGACCGAGGATTTCTGGAGTGAGGGGAAGCCCACCGGTTGTGTTTCCGCGATTCTGGAGGGAAAGGGACTCCTGCGTTGGGCCTTGAGGCACCCAGGCGCCGTACGTATCACTCCGGGCTGGAGCTCGCCCGGCCTGCCCCGGACGTCCCGTCTACTTTGTCGGTCGCTGCGCTCGCGAGAGGTGGTGAGAATCGTCGACGGAGCGACTTTGGCAGCTGGTAAAGCTGCTCAGCGACCGGTGCCTTTGGGCTCTTCCGGCCTCCTCCCCTACGGCCTACCCCCGCTGCTGTCGGAAAGTTTTAACTTTGCGGCGCAAGGTTTGCCGGCTGCTGGGCGCGTTGGAGTTTTGGCTCGGCAGTGAACACCGTTCTGTTTCTCCAGCGTGCTTGCTGGCCAGACATGCTCCCCCAATTTCTGGTAGAGGTCTTTGCCCCCACCTTTTAGCGCTTACAAAACGACCATAGCTGAAGTAGGGGACTTAAGTTTTTTTCCACTCCGCTGTACTTAGAGGTTCTGTGACCTTAAGCTAGTCTGCTTTCTATTTTTGTGGTTGGTTCCTTTTTGGTACGTGGAGGTGAAGGCGTGACCTTTCACTGATGACCTAATAAATTATGCTCTAAAAGTTATAGTGTTTTAAATAGAGTTGTAAACAGAGATGGAGGGAGAAAGCATATATCTGAGCTCTAAAACACTTAGATTAAATGAAGAATTTTTAAAATAACAACCCAGCCAACTCCATAGCTAATTTTTAGACAAATATTAATTGAAACTGATATAAAATCATCTCATATCGTTTACTCCTGCTTTAGGAAATAACCTGAAAAAGTAGTACTAAGCAGACTTATCCTATTATGCTTTAGATCTGCTTGTATTACACTTATAAAATGTTGGCTTGCGAATAAGAAACAAAAACTTTTGAGAAAAAATACAGTTGTTTTAGTGATCAAATTAGGGCTTAAATTACAAGATATAAATATTTACTGTTTATAATAATAAAGTAGGGAATTTATGCGTTCATTGCAAGGCTAAAGCATTAACATAGATTTTGACATTATAATAGAGTATTTGAGATGTAGAATAGGAAGATTAGTGACAAAACAGCTGTCCTTCATCTGACAATTTTCATTTCATGGTTTAACTGTATATATTTGACTGTAGGGCTCCTCATATTGTAGTTGAAGACACATAATTCTTGATAGTGTGTGAAAATAGATGTGCTGTCCAGGGCATTGTAACCGTAGTATGCAAACTGATCAGGAAAACTATTAGCTATCTTTTAATACAGGTATTTATCTTATAATTGTAATCAGACTGTGTAAGCGTTTCTTTTTTGGGGGGACAATGTTACATGACCCCTGATACAACATTCAAAACCATATACACAATGAAAAGTGAGCTTCCTAGTCAGCAAGACATCCAGTTCACCTCTTGAGAAGCAAGTGTCTTATCTGTTTGTAAATAAAGGTTTGGCTCAGAGATGCTGCCTTTTCTGATACCGATTCATCAGAAAATTTTTAATTGTGCACAGTATCTGCCACATAACTGGCTTTCAATAATGTTATCTATACAAAAGTGGAAAAAATAAGTTAGACTGTTAAAACAGTTAAAGACATCTAAAACCTATCTCAGAAGGGAAACGGATGATTAACCTTTTGTACACCAAACTTGGTTTTTGTAATTAATATGATTAAAAAGAATCCTAAATTACTTTTTGTGGCTTCTTTTAAAGGAGGAAGCTAAATTAACTGCCTCATTATTTTATTTCCACTGTTCTTCATTTAACAGAGTAACTGTCATTCACTTTATTGATGTAATCCTACATTTTTTTGCTATTATTAATGTACAATTACATGAGCAATATTATGGTTACTAGACTCCCCCTATTATCAAGTCCCCACCACATACCCCATTACAGTCACTGTTCATCAGCATAGTGAGATGCTATAGAATCACTACTTGTCTCTCTGTTATACTGCCTTCCCTGTATGCCCCCCCCACTACGTTATGTGTGCTAATTGTAATACCCCTTTTTCCCCCTTATTCCTCCCTTCCCACCCATCTTCCCCAGTTCTTTTCCATTTGGTAACTGTTAGTCCATTCTTGGGTTCTGTGAGTCTGCTGCTGTTTTGTTCCTTCAGTTTTTTTCTTTGTTCTTATACTCCACAGATGAGTGAAATCATTTGATACTTGTCTTTCTCTGCCTGGTTTATTTCACTGAGCATAATACCCTCTAGCTCCATCCATGTTGTTGCAAATGGTAGGATTTGTGTAAACCTACTTTATGTGAACTCTAGGTTTACTCAAAATTTTACAACAGTTTTCTTTTAATATCTCAGCTTTTAAAATAAGGTTTGCATAACATTTAAAGGTTTAAAGGTTTGGGGGAATACTTAACCCCCTTATTCTCTCTAGGAGATGAATCTAAAATCTTTTTTGGCTAAAAAAGGACGTCATAGACAGCTTTGCAATATGCTCTTATAAAATCAAATACTACTTTTGATGTCTTAGAAAACTTATAATTCACAAAACTTGCCTTACTATATTTTACCCATTTTTCATTTCTTGAAGCATTACTTATAGCTGGATACATAAGAGTTCTAAATTCTTAAAAGGGGTCGGTAATTCATCCATACAGTTCATGTGTTTTATTCTTTTCTATTACACTTAAACAATTAGTAATGCAGCATTTAGCTTAGCCATTTTCATTAGCCTCTATTTCATTGCTTCTGAAATAAGCCCACCCAGTTTTTATAAACAATTTTAATTGTTCAAAAGCTTTTGCTTGTATTATGGGGCCCAAATTATCTCCCTCTAATTGGGCTTTTGTTTTACATTTTGAAGTCATGTTTTGAAGTATGATCCCTTATCTTCTGGCTGAATACTCCCAATTTTTTCAACCATTCTTTGTTTAACTTGATTTTTTCTTCCCTCCCAGACAAACTGTAGGATGTCAGTATCTCAAAGAAATTTTATTTACATGTAAATCATATTCCATATATGATAACATGAGATTTCACCAGGCCACCCAATTTCCCTTTTAAAAAAATAATTTGAAGACATAATTGATTCAAAGAAATTTCATTCTGTTACTTGGAGCCTGATTTAATGAAATATCACTCTTTTATTTGGAACTTCAATAGCTTCTTATTGAGAATAAATTCTAAATTGCTTTCTTCTGGCCAGTAATCCCCAGCATGATCCAGCTACAACCTGTCTCTAACATTATTTCACAGTCCTGTCCCTCTGGCTTGCTGTACTGCTGCTGCACTTGGTCTTTTTTAGTCTCTAGATACTGCCAAGCCCTTTCCCTACTACCTGGAATGCCCCCATCTTACTTCTCCCATATACACCCATACAGAAACACATAAACATTTCTTATGTTCATACATACCAGTTTCTCTCTTTGCATGGCTAACTCCTCCTTCCAGTATGTCTCAGCTGAAATGAAACCTCAGAGGACTTCCCAGACTACCCTATCTAAAGGAGGTTCTAATTTAATTGCATGTCACCACCCCCATTTCTTTTTAGGCATTTTTTTAAAATCCTCAACTAGAATGTAATCTTCATAAAGTTCTTGTTTGTTTTATTCACCATTATATCCCTAGTGCCTAGCACAGAATAGGAGTGCAAATAAGTATATGAATTAATGCATGAATAGTAATATAAAATAGTTATTATTAATCTTATTAGGGAAAGGCTAAAAATATTTAAGTTAAAAAAAGTATATCAGGCATCCATATTTAGAAATGTCTCAAACAATATTCTAACTACTTTGACAGATGTTTTTACATGTATGCATTGAAATGGAGATTGGAAGAAGGTGAAAGAGAACA
Source organism: Smutsia gigantea (assembly GCA_032199065.1). NCBI lineage: Eukaryota > Metazoa > Chordata > Mammalia > Pholidota > Manidae > Smutsia > Smutsia gigantea. Next base: position 5,469 of record JAVSCE010003432.1, on the reverse strand, counting down.
GAGCAACAGTTCTGTGGGGCTGCCAGATCTCCAGTCAGAGACTGAATCCTAATTTCAGGTCTCATAGAATAGATCAAGAATTAAGGAACCCCTATGGATCCAGCTGGTAAAACAATCTGGGTAGATAAGATGAGCTGAAAAAGAGACAGTGAAAATCCTAACAAGCATGTGGTAGGAATATATTGTGATAAATGGGTATAGAATGAAAGCCCAACTTTCTCAGAAAGGTATCTTTTGTGCCAGAGTTTCTAACCTAACTGTAAGCTGTTATTTTTAGTTTTCTTTATGATACTTAAGAAGCTTATTTTTTTCTGTCTGTCTGTGCCTGTGTGGGTATGTGTGTGTATTTTTTTCAGGAATATTCTAAGGTTGCAAAGCCTTTTAAATTGTGGTAGATATTACAATCTCTATAATTTGTGTTTCCTTCTTAATTTTCAGAGTCACTCTAAATAAAATAATTTTCTTTTTAGATATTTAGCTTCCTGTGGTATACTGATGAGCAGAAGTCTTCCACTACATACCTCAATTTTGCCTAAGGAGATACATGCAAGATCTTTCTTCAGAATTCCTGCACCATTAATAAACAAAAGAAAAGAATATTCAGAGAGGAGAATTATAGGGTTTGTATATAATAATAGTGCTACTAAAAGAGCTCCTTCGCAATTTTCTATAGAGTATCATGCCTCTCTTTTTCTGGATTTTGTTCTGACAGACTAAGCTGTGGTTTTTCTAGATTGGCTTTTTCATTGCCCTTGCTGTTTTATAAATCTTTGTTGAATAAATGTAATTGTATGGTAACTTTATAGGATAGATTTAAACCTTGTCATGTAAAGGAAGTAACTGAACTCTTTATGACCTGCACAATACACTGTTGCTTTCTGTAGTGGCAACATTACTGCTATATTGGGCCAGATACAGGTATATATAGCTCCCTCACATACACATGTGCATATATAAGTATAGATAGACCTGCTAAGAGGCTTCTACCATTTAGAACATAGGTTAGCAAACTTTTTCTGTAAAGGGCCAGATAATCAACATCTCAGGTTTTGTGGACCATACTGTCTTTGTTGCAACTACTCAACTCTCATTGTAGCCCAAAAGTAGCCATAGACAATGTGTAATAAATGGACATGATTGTGTTCTAATAAAACTTTATTTATAAACCAGGCCATGGGCCATGTTTGACCTGTCTTGTAGCAGAGAATAGAGACTGCCATTTGGCTAAACCAGAAATACAGCATACTTTCATATGGGAATTTCTACAGGGCCATTAATTCCCAACAGGCCATTAAGTATTACATGAATCCTTTTAAAAATGCATTTTATTCAGTTGCTTTTTCCCTTGATTTTTCTGTAGTAAAACACTTTTGTCAGACTCATAATAGCTTTTGTCCCTAAATTTACCTTTATTGCTGGCCACTCTATTAGTTAAGACAATGTTAACAGTTACACAGGTAAAACCCAAAAGTTTATTTCTTTCTCATATAAAGTTCAAGTGAATATTCCCAGTCCATGGGCAGCAATCCTCCAAGTAGTGATTCAGGAACCCAGGCTCCAACCAACCTGTGACTTATATAACTCCTTAGTCTTCAGTCTCTTAAAAAGGTGCACCTGCTTCTTAACCACATTAGTCTGGAAGTGACACTCAGTGCTTACTCTCAGATATTATTAGCAAGAACTAGTCATGTAAACCCATTTAAATGCACAGGGAGTGCTAGGAATTGTAGCCCCCTAATGTTAGACAGCTGCTTCCCGGCAGGAATGTGGCATGAAGCAAGCCTAAATGCTTGGATAGGTAGACATCTTTGCCACAGCTTGGATCTGTTAAAAAGAGAAATGGCAATGAAAAGATAAGAATCAAATAGTGATTTGGTCTGCTTTACTTCTGAATCACTAAGAATATCTTCCTTTACTGTGTACCTGCCATTTGACAGACACTGCTGGGTGCTTTATATTTATTGTTTCAGTTAATTCTCACAATAGCCATGTGAACTAGGTATTTTTATTCCCATTTTAGAGATGAGGAAACTAAAGTTCAGAGAGATAACATGCATTAAATGATACAACTCCAAAGCTTATTTTGCTCACCATATTTACTTTTATTCTTAGCCATCTTCCTTAACATTCTCATGTTAAATACTTTGTAATACAAACTGGTCTTAACCCAATGATCTCTTCCATTATATCTTGTATAAACATATAATAATAGCTGCCATTTACTGAGTGCTTTTTAGGCATTGTGCGCTATGCTGAAACCATTTCATTTAGCCCTCAAAAAAACCCTATAGAAGTATTTCAATTACGGATGAAAAAAATGAAGATGAGAGGTTAAGCAACTTATCAGGGTCACATGGCTTACTATATTCTGGAGTTGATGTTTGAACACAGTCCTTTCTGACTACAAAGGCCATCCCCTTGACCACTATGCTATACTGCATTCTCAGTCATTGTAGACTATTTTTATGACAGTTAGCTTCCAGGCTGCAAGGTTTTGTACTTCCCGTGGGGCTTATTTTGGTACTTATTTCAAAGTGTCTGAAAACCTGCAGAGGGTAGATACCCCTTCCCCCGGCCCTACCTCTGCTGTGGGCCTTCATGATCATAAAGATTAATTTAAACATGCATAAAGACTCACTCTGTCATATTCAAGAAATACACATTTATTTGTAACTTAGATTTTGATGTTTAAATTACTAATCATTTTGAGGCAAATTATGTTTTAACAGTCTCGAGTCTTTATAACCAATAATAATATGTATCTGGCTCTCATTATTCAGTTGTATCCATAGATGGTTGGTTGTTTTTTCATTTAATCCCTGAGGGTTTTTTTGTTGAATTCATTTCTAGATATTTGCCTTTCTACTGTTTGCTACTGTTTTTTAACTGGTTCTTGTTAGTATAGGAAAGGTACTAATTTTTATGTTTCATAACAGGCTACCTTACTGAATTCTGAATTGATAAGCAAAAAAGTTGATAATTTTACCTGTTTTCCACATATATGCCTCATATATCATGAGCTGATTTAATTACTTTGACTAAGATTTTCAGAATAATATTACAAAATGATGATAGCCAGCGTCTTTGTCTTATTTCTAACTTTAATGAGGATGCTTTTGGTATTTTACCATCTATGGAGGGAATCATAATTTTTCTTCTTATGGCTTATTAATATGGCTGTAATAATATAATTCTTAGTATTAAGCCATCCATACATCCTTAAATGAGTTGCATTTGATTGTTGTACTTTTTTTATGTATTCCTGATATTTTGGAATTTTTGCCTCAGTACTCACAGGTGATGTTAGTCTTACAGATTTTATTTTTATTTATTTATTAGATTTTATTTTAATGTTCTTTGTCAGATTTGGTTTGTCAGAATATTGTCCTGGCTTACAAAAAGAATAAGAGGTTTCTTTGTGTTCTAGAATAGTTTATTTTCTTTTTAATTACAAAAACATTACATGCCTATATAAAAGCTTAGTAATATAGAAGGATATATACTGAGTCAGTCTGTTTTCACTCCTACTTCTTTTTCCTGAGTTAATCACTGTTAATTGTTTGATCTGTTTCCTTCCAAGACTTTTAAAATGTATTTTCATTACATATTATTAACACTATTATTTTAGGAAAAAATAAATACCAAATGTTTAAAATTAAGGAAATACTTAATCTTAAGTATATTTACAGTATATACTTAATTTTTCTTAAATAGATAATACAACCACTCTGCTTCTTTTCATATGATGTCATGTGCTTTTTTCATATAACCATATAGTATAAACCTCTTTGCTCTATATATTTGATCATAATTCTTTTAAATAACTGATACAGAGTTCCATAGTATGAGTATATCATAATTTGTGAATCATTTATTATTAAGCATTTATTAATAACCATCCACTGATTTAGGTTGCTTCCATTTTTTTCTCTCAAACTCTCAATTTTTAAATGATGGCCACCAATTAAAAAATTTTAAAACCATGTCTACAAGCCAGATCCAACCTGTGGTATGCAAAATTATGATCCCTGCTATGTACATATATTTAGTTCCATTTTATATCCTGTGTTGTTTTGAAGTCATTGATTCCAGAATGTAGTTCAACATGTGTGAGAAATGATTTATGGCCTCTTATACAGTAAGTTTTAGTCATACTCTATTTAAAGTATATGTATACTATGTAACTAGTTGCAGTTTACACCTCTCCTTTTTTTTTTTTTAAAGATATTCTATGCAGGAAATGTTTGACGTAGTATCAGGAATGGAGGATTACAAACATTTTGTTCCTTGGTGCAAAAAATCAGAAGTAATATCAAAAAGATCTGGATATTGCAAAACACGATTAGAAATTGGATTTCCACCTGTATTGGAGCGCTATACATCAGTAGTAACCTTGGTGAAACCACATTTGGTGAAGGTAATAGTTTTGGTTTTTGTTGTTTTTAAATATTCCCATTAATCCAATAGGTTATATTATAATAGCTTAGAAAGATTTCCCTAAACTAATAGGAGGGAAGAAACAAACCATTTATTATATCTCCTAATTGTGTTATTTAGGACAGTATTAATATTGTTATATTCAAATAGAAATTTGACTAGAATATGAGAAAGAGAAGCTTTTTCTTTATCCTTCTGTTGAGGATTACTAACCCACAGGAAGGACTGGAGCACACAAGTGAGAAATGTTTTGATTTAATCTTTGCACTATTTTTTCTTTTTTAAGTTAAGGAAGGGAAAGTGGTGAGAGTATGAAGAAAGGTAGAAAAGATATGTGGAGAAATAAACATTGCTGAATGGTCTTGCCATGTACCAGGTACTAAATGCCAACTACTGTTACATGCCTCATGTGAATCATCTTATCCTTGTCAAAGGAGAGTACATGTATATAAAAAGGTACTCAGACTTAAACACACAGAAAGGCAGAATTTCATAAAATACCCCCTTTTTTTTTACATATATACATACACTTTATTGGTGTTTCATAATATAAAGATGAAATAGTAAAATTCATGCTAATCATTAACAGCATGAACAGCAAATAAAAACCACCATAGCAAGACAAGAGAGAGACTGCAAAAGGAAAAAGCTTTGTACTTCCCACTTTTTGAACCATGGGCTACACATTTTATTTTGCACTGGGTCCAGCAAATTACATAGCTGGCCCTGGCTTGTCCATTGCTGGTAGGAATGTAAATGAAAATACCCATTTCTTTTGATTTCCTAGAGTGTACTGACTGAAGACTTAAAGCTTAAGTTGTGTTTTTGCCCACAAGATTTAGTGGTGATAACATTTCTTGGTAATTGGCCAGAGCTAAAAATGCCGTCATCAGTTCTTTGCCAGGTGTTGAAGGAGATACATCTCTCATACCAGAAAGAATATAATGTCTAGTGAAGCTGAGACCTTGGAGTTCACTCTAGTCTCACTCTCAAAACTCTCATACCAGAAAGAATATAATGTCTAGTGAAGCT